>CM045762.1:23369373-23744373 GCA_025200525.1 Camellia lanceoleosa | reverse complement strand
AATATGTAGTCATGCCATCGTTCTTCAGCGTGAATCGCTCTCTGGATTAGGAAATTGATGGCAGACCTGCATATGGAGCAAAAGGAAAGCACACAGATACTTGTAGACAACCAAGCTGCAATTTCAATTGCAAATAATCTAGTGTTCCATGGCAAAACAAAACACATCAAGCTAAAACTCTATTTCCTAAGAGAGGTACAAAAAGAAGGAGAAATACAACTGATCTACTACAAAACAGAAAATCAAAATGCTGGCATCCTAACCAAGGCACTTCTCAAAGCTAGATATGAGCTCTTGAGGCAAAGGCTTGGAGTCTGCAGCTCCAGAGCCAAGGAGGAGTGTTGAATGATGCCCCAGGAGCTACTGATGTTTGAGATATGTTGAGGCTTAATAAAACACATACTAAATTGAAGTTGTCAAAGTCTGTTAGGCTTGATCTATTTCTCTGCTATTTTTTTGGAAAGTTTCTGTTATGTAACTGCAGCAGATTTGGTTGCATTCTTTATGCTTTTTCTGTTTTGATAAGTTGTATAAATAGGTGTTTGGATGATCAATAAATAAAATAAAAGAAGTCTCAGAATTAAGTTTGTTTTTTCTAGCTTTTACACTTTATTTCTGTCAAAAACTTATAGATACCTAAAGTAAGACTCCTTTTCAATCCGATGGTTTTGCAAGATAGAGGTGCTTTTGACTGTGATTCGGCTTGCTTGAATATCTGCTCTTGCTTATGGCAATGATGAGTGTTCAATATGGAGTGAAAATCTCTTTAATGTTGTGTTAGAAGATATTTTAATATTATAATGTGTTATAGGTTTGATTTTTTTTTCTTTTCCCTCCAAGTTTTCTTTTCTCTCTCCAAGTCTTTGTCTAAGTCAAGTCTTTTTCTTTGCCTCCAAGTCTCCTCCAAGGATCTTTCTCACCAAGCTTCCTCTCCTATACTTACCCTCCAAGCAACTTCCAAGAATCCTCCAAGAAACTTGTCCACTAAGCTTTCATCTCTTATATATTGAGCTAACCTCTTACCTTGGAAGATAAGAAGAAATTTTTGTTGTTTTATTATGTTTGCATGAGATTATCAGGCAAAGAAATAAAAGGTGTATGTGATGAAGTTTTGGGTTCAACCAATTGTGCAGTATTGGTGAACCATACGACTTAGTTGAGCTGTTGTATCGTGGGGGGGACAAGTCCAGGTTTTTTCTGCTGTACTAGTGTGAGGCTTTGCCTAACCGCAGAGGGCTTGAATCTCCTTAAAAAGAGCGAATTTTTCGCGCTTCAGCCCTTTCAATAGTTATTATAATTTTTATTATTTGTATTTTTTGGTGTTTTATTTGTAATTATATTTGTAATTATCACCAACAATTTTAAGGAGATTCAAACAGTAAAATTCATGGAGCCAATATTGGAGAAGTCTAACGAGAATATCGGTGATCTCAACAAGCCTTTCCGGTTCAAGGGAGCCCATTTCAAGAGATGGAAAGGCAAAGTGCTTTTCTATCTCAGTCTCCTCAAGGTGGCCTATATCTTGATCGAGAAAAATCCGAACAAAGTCTCCATTGAAGAGATGACCGACGAGGAGTATGCCGCTCATCTTGAAAAAATCAGGAAATACAACACAGATGAGTATAAATATCGGTATTATCTTTTGAATTGTCTTTCGGATCAATTTTATACATCATTGCTAAGAAAATTTGGAAAGCCTTGCAGAATAAATATGACATTAAAGAGGCAGGCGCTAAAAAATATGCTGCAAGCCGTTTTTTCTGCTATCAAATGATAGATGGAAAATTAGTGGTGGAGCAAGTTCAAGATTTTCAGATGCTAGTGGCTGAAGTTAGATCCGAAGGCATCAAAATTGGAGACAATCTTGTTGTAGCAAGTATTATTGACAAACTGCTATCATCTTGGAGGGAGCTCCAGAAGTCAATGCGTCACAAGAAAAAAGAGACATCCTTGGAGACTCTAATCACACGGATTTGGGTGGAGGAGGAAGCACGATGACAAGATGCGCTTATGACACAAGAGCATTCCACTGCAAAGGTAAATTTAACTTCTGGAAATACTTTACCTAAAGGTTGATTTCATAAAAATAGTCACTTGAAGCCAGTTAAGAAAATTTGAAAAAATGTTGGAAGGCCACAAAATAAAAATTACCCGAGGCAAAAGAAATGGAACCAAAAACCCCCTTCACAAAATCTGACAAATGTGACATGTTTTGTGTGTGGCAAAAGTGGGCATATTGCTCAAACTTGCAAATTTCGGAAACAACAGTCTCGACCACATGCTAATGTTACCGAGGAACCATTTGTATGAACGCCCAAAAATACCCCATCAAAAATGAAATGCAACAACCAACATAAATGTGATACATCATCCACCATCCACATAATAATAATATTGATTCTTCGAACTTTACATCATTAATCAACAAGGTTTATACAAAAGTCCCACATGCGAATTATACATTCAACGGTATAAAAATACATGAATCTATAGCATGTAGAGCATCACATCTCAAAAATAAATAAAATGCCCTTAAGGGCTTACATCTTCCAAGGCTTGAGCCCGGTTACACAAAAATGGTTTTCACGAACCCATACATTTAAAGCCCTTGGCTAACAATTAAATTCATAACAAAATAGAGTCATCTATTCTTCACAAAATAAGACCACGCCCTCAACTTGGCGGGACCGCCATAGCTTTTCCTACACCAAATCCCATAGGGGTGAGCATAAAGCCTAATAGAGAATCCTTACAAAGTATATACAGTTAGGCAAGACTTTCCAATATTAAATGCAATGCCATGCAATGCCAATCTAAAGAAAATTTCATGTACATGCTCTTCTTGAAATCACCATGTTCAACAACAATTAAAATCTCAACAATTCCGAAGCTTACAATTTTATTCAATAGGGGTGGTAAATACGACTCTGGCAATCCCTAGGTTGGTGTCTGCAAGTAGGCTCAACAAGCACTACCAATAACCCCACTTTACCGGTTGCTAACTGGAAGGGAAGTGGTATCTCCTCCGCCTGTGTTTTCGGTCTTTCACTCCGGACACTCAGGCCAACTTATCAAATTCATCTCCTATCCGAACTTACCAACGTATTTACCTCATAACATTTCAATAATTCATTTCATTTTATTTCTTTCTCAATGTGAATGATTTCAAATCTCAACTCAAAATTTGCAACAATGCAATGCTAGAAATGCCAATACGATATGCCAAAGCCAAATACTAATCTTGCAATGATCAATTGAATGAATAAGCAATGCTAAAATCCTCATCATAATATAACATTTCTCCATCACCAATTTTCTCAACATCGACTCATTATAATCAAGCATTCAAATCTCAAAATTTTCATATGCCAAGAATCCATCATTAATATACATGCATTTGTAATAAAACAAGGGAACTCTTCACTTTCTTTACTTAACATGGCATGCAACTATGAACTTACATATATATATATATATATATTTGTATATAATATCACTCATAAACTCATCTTCTTTCAATCAAGGAAACCCCCAAATTTTCTAGGGTTTTTTTCTTTTCAAACAACACACACACACACACACACATACACACACACTCACACACTAAACACTTGAAAGGGACCCCAAAGAACAAATCCTTTTCTACCCTACAATGATTTCAACCCTCAAGACGCTATCTTAAAACGATTTAAGATTTTTGAAACTCACTTTTGAAAATCTCTACATTTTGAGCCATACAATCAAAACCAACATAGTAGTTTCAAGAGAACCTTTAAATCAACTTCTATGGTACAAAACATGTATATATAACTCAAGAAGTCCCTACCTCAAGGTTTGATGAAGAAAATGAGATGAAACCCTAGAAATCAAAGATGTCAAAGCCTAATCTTCACCATACACAACGAAGCTCTTGAGGAGCTCTTCCATTTTGATGAAGGAGCTAGGGTTAGAAATGCAATAGATCTTGAGAAATCAAGAACCCTAAGTGTTTTGGTGGATGAAATGTAGAGAGAAGGAAGAGGAGATGATTTTTAGAGAGAGAGAGATGAGCCAAAAGTGATACAAACATAGCCCTAGAGAGAAAATAAAACAGAGATTCAGACTGCCCAGTGTCCCACACGTGCGCCATGTGCCCCCGCACGTGCGGAGCCTCCTTCTTACACGTGCGGCCTTTATCCTCGCATGTGCGGCCATCCCTTCCCATACCTGCATATATTGCAGTGTACTGCTTCGAACCTCCCCTAAATTCCGCACGTGCGGCCCCTCCCCCCGCATGTGCGACCCAAGGCCCCACACACGTGGCCCTGTTTCCACAGCCTATAATTTTTCTCAGCTCAGTTCTAGGCACTTCAAACCTGGTCTTGCACTCTCCGAAACAGGTGAAAATCAACACCGAACAAACAAGAATAAAAATTTATTTGAGTGAAACCTCTGGACACCACAAACCCAAATGAATAACAAGGCTTCAAGTCAACCCGACACCCCATAAGACAAACCCAAAGTTAAAATGAAGGAAAATGAAACAAGTAACGTACCTGATCATCACAACAGTCTCGACCACAGGCTAATGTTATCGAGAAACCATTTGTGGCTATGATTACAGATATTTTTATGGTTCAGTCTATGGAAGGGTGGTGGGCAGACTCTGGTGCCAATAGGCATGTCTGCTATGATAAAGATTGGTTCAAAGATTTTACTCATTTTAATGAGGAGATGACTGTTATACTTGGTGACTCCAGTTTAACCAAGGTGCTCAGGGGTGAGGATATTGAGCTGAAATTTACCTCTGGACGTGTGCTTGTTTTAGAAGATGTGTTGTACACACCGTCCATGAGGAAAAATTTGATGTCGAGTTACTAGCTCAACAAAGCTAGTTTCGAGCAGACTATTGAATCTGACCAATATGTAATCACTAAAAAAGGAATATTTGTGGGAAAAGGATATGCATGTGATGGAATGTTTAAATTAAATGTTGAGAATAAGAATGCACATGTTTCTGTTTACATGCTGTCTTCTATGAATTTTTGGCATGCTCGTCTGTGTCATATTAATAGCCGATATGTAGGAGTCATGAGTAGCTTAGGATTAATTCCTAGACTAACAAATAAGTTTGAGAAATGTGAAGTTTGTAGTCAAGCAAAAATAACTAAAAGGCCTCATAAAAGTGTGATAAGAAATATTGAATTGTTAGAATTAATTCACACTAATTTATGTGAATTTGAAGGAATTATAACACGTGATGGAAATAGATATTTTATCACTTTTATTGATGATTTTTCAAAATACAATTATGTATACTTGTTGAAAAATAAAAGTGATGGTTTTGAAAAATTTAAAGAATTCATTCTTGAAGTTAAAAATCAATTCGGTAAAAAGATTAAAAAATATAAAAGTGATAGAGGCCGGGAGTATGAATCTTTTGGATTTAACTCATTTTTTGGATTTAACTTATTTGCTCGGTCTTTGGGAATAATCCATGAAACTACTCCACCATATTCACCTGCATCTAATGGTGTAGTAGAATGGAAAAATAGAATTTTAACGAATTTAACAGATACTATGCTAATTGAAGCATGTGCTCCTTCAAATTTGTGAGGAGAAGCAATTTTAACTGCATGTTATGTTATGAATAGAGTACCATATAAAAAAACAAAAGTTACACCTTTTGAGTTGTGGAAAGGGCATAAGCCAAATTTGGAGTATTTGAGGGTTTGGAGTTGTCTAGCTTTTGTTAGACTTGTGGACCCTAAAAGACCTAAATTAGGTGTGAAAGCTACCACTTGTGCATTTCTTGGATATGTAACATCTAGTACAACCTATAGATTTTTTGATATTGAAAACAAAATAATTTTTGAATAAGGTGATGCAATTTTTCATGAAGATAAATTTCATTTTAAATCTAAAAATGGTGGGGGTCAAAATTATCAAGAAAATATTTTATCTGAAACCGGTTCCTTTACTCCTCTTTTGCAAAACCAAGCTACTGTAGTTTTTGAACCTAGAAGGAGTAAAAGAGCCAGATTAGAAAAAGATTTTGGCCCTTATTATTATATTTTTAATGTGGAGGAAACTCCATTAACTTAACAAGAAGCTTTGACATCTTCTAACTCTGTTTTTTGGAACGAGGCTGTAAATGATGAGATGAAATCATTATTATCCAATAAAACTTGGGTATTAATAGATTTGCTACCAGGTTGTAAAACTATTGGCTGTAAATGGGTTTTGAGAAAAAAACTTAAACCGGATGAAATTATTGATAAATATAAAGTAAGGCTTGTTGCAAAAGGTTTTAAACAACAAACAGATCATGACTTTTTTGATACATTTTCTCCTATTACTAGAGTTACATCCATTAGATTATTAATTGCAGTGGCTGCAATTCATGATCTAAAAATTCATCAAATGGATGTTAAAATAGTCTTTTTAAATGGAGACTTGGATGAAGAAATTTATATGGATCAACATGAGGGTTTTGTGAGACCTGGTCAAGAAAGCAAAGTGTACAAGCTAGTTAAATCCCTATATGGCTTAAAACAGGCCCTGAAACAATGGCATGCGAAATTTGATTCCTGCATGATTGAGAATGACTATAAAACTAATGAATACGTTAATGCATCTACTATAAATCTGAAGAAAATTCACACGTCATTATTAGCCTCTATATGGATGATTTACTTATATTTGGCTCTAATTTGCATATCACCGTGGAAACTAAAAATACGCTTAGTAGCCATTTTGATATGAAAGATCTTGGTGAGCCTAATTATATTTTGAGAATGAAAATTACCAAAACCTGTGATGGTATATTTCTTGATCAATCGCATTATATAGAGAAAATTTTGAGAAAATATAATTTTTATAAGTGCAAGCATGTTCTTACTCCTATTAATCCTCAAGTGTGTTTATTTCCTATTGAAAATGATGAGGATGTAATTAATCAAAAGGAATATGTTAGTATGATTGGTAGCTTGCGTTATGCGACTGACTATACTAGACCTGACATTACCTATGCAGTTGGAGTACTTAGCAAGTTTACTAGCAAGCCTGGCAGTGATCACTGACTAGCCATTGAGCGGATTATGAAATATTTATCTGGTACCATAAAATATGGCTTGTTTTATAATAAGTATTCTGCAGTACTTGAAGGTTACAGTGATGCTGATTGGAATACCTTGTCAGATGATTCATTATCAACCACTGGTTACTTATTTACATTGGGAGGTGGTACTATAAGTTGGAAATCGAAAAAACAAACCATTATTACTAATTCGATAATGGAGGCTGAGCTTATTGTCTTAGCTACAGCTAGTGAAGAAGCAAATTGGTTAAGAGATTTGTTAAATGAAATCTCTTGTTGGGAAAAACCGATTCCATCTATATTGATTCATTGTGACAGCACCGCAACAATTGGTCGAGTTAATAACCGTTATTATAACGATAAATCCAGACCTATCAGAAGAAAACATAGTACTGTGAGATCTTATATAAATAATGGCATCATAAATATGGATTATATTAAATCTGGTGATAATCTTGTTGATCCATTAACTAAGGCCTTATCAAGAGATACAGTCTGGAATACATCGAGGGGGATGGGGTTGAAGCCCATTGAATATAGCAAGAGCCATGTATGAGGATACTCAACCCAAGGACTAAAGATCCTATAACTGGGTTCAATGAGAAGAACAATCATATGATGGCTGTGAGAAATGCACTAAATTCCTTTTTACTCATCCCTATGATGTAAGTGCATTTATCCTGTAATGTTGTAAAGGTTGAGTTATTAAAAAAAACTCTTAATAAATTTCTGTAGCTCTTATTGAGTGGGGTGTCATAGTTACAGGAGCACCTTTGACAAAATTCACCTACGTGAGTGTGGTAGTAGGGCCGCTACCTATGAGATTTAGGCTAATTCTCAAACACACTCATGAATCTTGGGATCGTACAAGGCCGTAATGTGCTGGCTCTTAAAGCTTATGTGAACACCTGGAATATTATGTGTGTGCAATAATTATTTATTTCCCTTAAGCAGTCATAGTTCAATGCTGAGCACATTATTGGCTCTGGAGTAGATATTATTGTTTCACGAATGGAGGTTCAATGCAGAGCACACTTACCATGATGCATAATATCCTTCTTTTCCTAATAATCTCAGATTTTGCTACCTATAATATTAAAATAGGTGGGGGCATGTTAGAAGATATTTTAATATTATAATGTGTTAATGGTTTGATTTTTTTTTCTTTCCCTTCAATTTTTCTTTTCTTTCTCTCCAAGTCTTTGCCTAAGTCAAGTCTTTTTCTTTGCCTCCAAGTCTCCTCCAAGGAACTTTCTTACCAAGCTTCATGTCCTATACTTATCCTCCAAGCAACTTCCAAGAATTTTCCAAGAAACTTGTCCACCAATCTTTCATCTCCTATATATTGAGCTAACCTCTTATCTTGGAAGATAAGAAGAAATTTTTGTTGTTTTATTATGTCTGTGTGAGATTATCAGGCAAAGAAATAAATGGTGTATGTGATGAAATTTTGGGTTCAACCAATTTTGTAGTATTGGTGAACCATTCGACTTAGTCGGGCTGTTGTATCTTGGGGGGGACAAGTTCAGGTTTTTTTTGCTGCACCGGTGTGAGGCTTTGCCTAACTGTAAAGGGCTTGAATCTCCTTAAAGAGAGCAAATTTTTCGCGCTTCAGCCCTTTCAATAGTTATTATAATTTTTATTATTTGTATTTTCTGGTGTTTTATTTGTAATTATCACCAACATGTTGAACAGTTGAAAGATGATGACCCTGATAGGAGTGATTTCTATCTAAAACTTTCTGCTTCTGCATTTCTTAGTGAAGGTAAGAATAATGGAATTGTTGCAATTGTTTTGGTGGCATGGGGACAACAATTAATTACATTGCTCTTGGAACTCTTTTTGCAGATTCAATAAGGAAGAGGTGGAAATGGTTTATTCTAGCACTTGTAGTTTCTATGACACTTGTTTTATTGTATGTTGAGGAGGATAAAATCACAAAACAAAGGTGTGAATTTCACTCTTGGAACATAAAACTAAACCAATTCAAGGGACTACATTTTTATTAGTAACTAAAAATTAGTCATTGTGCTTCTATATAGGTTCAAATGCCCTAATATAATTCAAAAATAAAAAAATTAGCCCCTGTATTTTTTACCAAGCAGGGGAGGATTTACTGTTATTTGATGTTGGCACAAGCATTGGAGCTACCAACTACGCACTAAATGAAGCCAGTAAGGATCTTATTGGTGGGAAGAAGGAAGTTGCTTTACCGTTGTTCAGTTTCACTAGTGTATCTTCTGCTACCGATAACTTCTCTGATGCAAATAAGTTGGGAGAGGCTGGTTTTGGACCTGTTTACAAGGTAACATTCAACATCATTGACTCTGATGCTTTTGGGATGTTGAACACTACTAAGTAGTGGAGTCCCAATTGGTGCATGGAGTTTTTTTGTACTTAAAGTATTACTTTCAAATAGTATTTGATGTTAGTTTTCCAAAGAATACAAAGAAAATTAATGAGGTTCCACATCAAGGAAAGTTACTAAAAGGGTATGAGGTGGTTATGAAAAGGCTTTTAAGAAAATCTGGACAAGGATTGGAGGAAATACAGAATGAGGCTATGCTCATAGTAAAACTTCAACACAAGAATCTTGTGAGACTCTGTTAGGGCTTCTTTGTGTTCAAGAAATTGCAGTCGATAGGCCTACCCTGTCTAGTGTTGTGTTAATGCTTAGCAACGAATTTGTGTTTCTACCCTCTCCAAAACAACTTGCATTTTCAATTATGACAAGTGTGCCTGATCGGACTTCATGCAAAACCCTAGAAATATGTTCACTGAACAATGTGACAAATTCAATTCTGGAACCCCGGTAACAGTTTAGTCTTCCATGTCAATTCATCTATTGTCGTTGTTTTTTTTTTTGTAAACTCACTTTTTTTTCCTCCTTCCCCAATAAAAGAAGTGTGCCTGGAATGTACTAAATGGTGTTAACAATGAAGAGTGACAATTAGGTTGTGTGATTTAGTCTGTGGACAAGTTTGCAACCCATACGTTGGAAGAAGGGAGATTCAACTCATTTAGACTGTAGATGAAGTTTAGTGACTTGGTTTATTGATACAATACTGCGGTATCAACAAATACAACACAAAATATTGTCGACAAAATTAGGAACTATTGGTGAACTCTATCAAAATGTTGATGTTGATTTGGATAAGTTGTGTAATAATTTTAAATTTCGAAAACAACTCGACTAACAGGGCAAGTTTCTTGGTTATGCTCGTGAAAGACCTGACTCAAAGATCAAACACAAAGGAAACAAATTCTGTCATTGCCGTCCAAAAAGAAGTGATGAAAGATTAAGAAAACACTGTGTTTGAGTTTCGTATGTGTTTTTGGTTTTCGTTTTATATTTTCATTTTCACGGAAACAATTGTCCTTGTTTGATAACACTTTTGTTTTTATTTTCTAATTTCTTTTTGTTTTCATTTTATTTGGAAATTGGTAACAAAAACTTGGTGTATTGTTTTGTTTTGAGAAAAATGTAGATGGTTAAATTTTCAAAACCTAGGGTTAAAGAAAGAGTAATTCTAGGGACGATCCAGTGTTATTGCTACTCTTACGATTGTCCAACGATGTCACTATCAGCATTGAGATAGACATTGCTAGCGGCATAAAGATATGAGACCTGTCACCAACACCGCCTTTTTCACCTTCGACACTAACAACATTTTCTTCGTCTTGTTGCTCTTCCATCTCATTTGCCGCTCCAAATCTGTGTATAATGTTTTCTATTTTTCTGATTTTTTTCTTTTAAAAAGTTATGTCAATTTTTAAAAATTTTTCTTTCATGTCTTAGGAATTTAAAAAGGAACAAAAATTTAAAAAAAAATTAAAGAAAAAATAAAAAATAAAGTGCACTATTTTTTTGGTCATTTCTTGACTTTTTTTATAAAAAAAAAAAATTTAATGGTCTGTCTAGCGGGTAGAACTTGGAATATTAAATATTTTTGAAATTAAAAAAAAAATTAAATTACAAGTATGAAAAATATTACAAATATTAATAATTAAAATTATAAATTTTACCATAAATTTTCAATAATTTTTATAATTTACCAATAAATGGTAACTTCTTCCCTTTTTTCCCCCAAAAAAAAAAAAAAAAAAAAAATTCCGAACAATCCTCAATTTTAACATTAATATAAAAAAAAAAAAAAACATTTATAATATTTATCAAACATAAATTGGGCTCTCAAATTCAATTGTGTTGCGTCATTGGCGATGCACAGTGAGTGCAATCAAAAGTCCGGCGAGATGGCGAGTGCGAATGAGAGAAAGCTTCTACTTGGTGAAAAACTGCAACTACATAATCCAATTATATATTAGCAGCGTGTACAATTTAAATAAGTAAAAATAAAAGGATAAATGAAAATTTCCACAACAAAACTAACAATTTTTAAATATTTTATAATGCTAAGAAGAAAGAATACGAAAACTCCTAATCTATATTCATATCTGACACTGATTATTCCATGTAAATTCCCAAAATTTTGGGAATGTATGTGCCGCTTCTGCTCTCATTGTTAATTATATAATGAATAAATCATAGTTGATTCATTAGGCCTTTGAAATGAACATGAAAATTTCAGCCTCATTGTCGACACTATAAAACAAATTTGGTCTGGTTAAAAGTGATCGAGGCGATGAATTATATGCAAAACGTCGCCTCTTAGGATCAATAAATCTATTTGATGAATGTTCTGCTGTACAAAATATGTTATTATAAAGAAAAATCATGGAGATTCCTAGGTGGGTTTGTGGAGTGGACACATATGGAAGAACAATTGTGGAACTATATTAATTATTTTTCTACATGTTTTAATTCAGATGTTAGCTTGTTTTGAGGGAAACTTACAAGCAGGAAGGGGCAAGTGAAGGTCATATTAACCCTTTCAAAAATTGTCTCCTAAAAATTTAAGGTGTTAGGGAATGCGTCCACCATTGTATATTAAGCGCTAACAAGCGCATGCTATGGACTTTATTTATTATGAGCTCGACCCTCAAAATCTAATGGCTAACACCAATAATCCAAGGATGAGAACATTTTCTCATCTTGTTTTCCTGTTAATTTCTTCACGTTCTTTGTTTGTTGATGCCTCAACAGATACAATCTTACAGACAGTCAATCACGACCTCCAATACCATCGTATCTGGCGGCAATGGCTTGAGTTGAGATTCTTCAATCCTCGGCACGGGCTCGACAATGAATTACTACCGGGTATATGGTAGAAAAGTATTTGAACAAGTCGTTGTTTGGGTAGCCAACCGAGACTACCCATTAACAGATTCCTCCGTGGCTCTAATCATCAACTGATGGAAACCTCGCGATAGCGAAGGGAAAATTTTCATACACGTTGACTTGCATATCATAAAATGGTAACACTAGTGCTACCCTTTTGGATTCGGAAATCTTGTTTTGAGAGACGAGACATCTGGTGACTTACTATGGGAGAGTTTTGACTACCCTTCACATACTCTCTTGCTGGAATGAAGCTTGGTTGTTTTAATAATTGGATCGGTTGTATGCCCTTGTGGTCTTTGATATCTGGAAAAGCAGGGAAGACCCTAGCCCGAGTTTCTCTCTGGAAAGTGATTCTCTAGGCATGCACCAGTTCTTCATCATAAAGGGATCTCAAAAGTATTGGACTAGTGGGGTATGGAATGGAAAAAGGTTCCCAATGATCAGCGATATGACTCACAATATAAACATCACCTTTAGTTTCAACCGGTCTGGGGCTATTTCACTTACTCATTCGATGCTTCTGCGACTATTATATTTGTGTTGGATGTATCGGGGAACTTCACCTTGTCATGGTCTGAAACTAATCATCAATGGGATCTGTTTTGGTTTCAACCAAGCCGCAGTGCGAGGTTTATGCCCTCTTGTGGGCCTTTTAGCGATTCTTGATCAAAAGGGCCGTCAATTTTGCCAATGTTTGCTGGTTTTGAACCACTTTCTATAAAAATTGGAATGAAGGTGACATGTGAGGAGGGTGTGTGAGAAAGCCCCATTGCGGGCAAAGCAATAAAAGACAAGCCAATGGGAAGAAAGACGAGTTTCTTTGGATATCTAAAGTAAGACTCCTGTTAATCCGATAATTTACAACATAGAGGTGCTTCAGGTGCAAGTCGGCTTGCTTGAGTAATGCTCTTGCTCTGCTTATGCTTATGGCGTTGATGGGTGTTCAATATGGAGTGAAGATCTCTTTAATGTGGAGCAGTGACAAATGATGACCCCATGGGAGATTTCTATCTAAAACTTCTTGATTCTGAGTTATTTAGAGGTAAGAATAATGGAATTGCCTCAATTGTTTTGGTGGCATGGTGACAGAAATTAATTACTTTGTTTTGGATAAAAATGAATTCATCCACCTAACTCATTTTTGATTCAAGAAGCAAGTGGTGGAAATGGCTAATGCAGGCACTAGCAGTTTCTATGACTCTATCGGCCTTGGTTTATTGTATGTGGAGGAGAAAGTTACTGAAAGAGGTATGCATTTCACTCTTTGGAACACAATACTAAACCAATCCACAGGAGTGTGTGTGTGTGTGTGTTTTTTTTTTTTAATAGTAAAACTTAGTCCTTGTGCTTCTATATTAGTCCAAATGCCCAAATATAATTCCAAAAAAAAACATAAATAAATTAATAATAAGCCCCTATATTTGTTTTGTCGAGCAGGGGAGGATTTGATGCTATTCGATATTGGTACAAGCATTGGAACCAGTAAGAGTCTTATTGGTGGAAAGAAGGAAGTTGATTCTTGTTGTTCGGTTTAGCTAGTGTTTCTCTTGCTCGATAACTTTTACGATACAAATAAGCTCGGAGAGGGTGGTTTTGGACCTATTTACAAGGTAACATTCAACATCATCGACCACGATTCTTTAGGGATGTTGAACACTAAGTAAATCATTTTGATCCTACCAAGTAGTTCGGTCCCAATTGATGCATAGAGCTTTGTTTTATTTTTTGAGAGTCCATGTTTACTTAATAATATGTTATTTTCGGATAGTGTTTGATGTTAGTTTTCCATAGATCAGAAACAAGCTAAGAAGGTTCTATATTAGGGAATGTTGCTAAAAGAATATGAGGTGGCTGTGAAAAGGCTTTCAAGAAAATCTGGACAAGGATTAGAGGAATTACAGAATGAGGCTATGCTCATAGTAAAACTTCAACATAAGAATCTTGAGAGACTCTTGGAGGCTCTTTGCATTGAAAGGGATGAAAAGATTTTAATCTATGAGTATATGCCCAACAAAAGCTTGGATTTCTTGCTTTTTGGTTTGTGCCTTTGCATTCTTGAATATATTTGATCGTTTCTGTTTGTATATTTATCCATACTTATGTACTACCATTTAAATTTATTAATTTGATGTGAAATCGTGACAGATCTAATCAAACACGGGACACTAAATTGGGAGTTACGAGTTAACATCATTGAAGGAATTGCTCAAAGGCTTCTCTATCTTCATCAGTATTCAAGGTTACAAATCATCCATAGAGATTTGAAAGCTAGCAACATTTTGTTGGACAAAGATATGAACCCAAAATTTCTGATTTTGGGACGGCAAGAATTTTCGGTAGAAATGGATCACAAGCAACAAATCGAATTGTTGGCACTTAGTGAGTAAAACATAGTTTATTCACCTCTGCACCAAAGCATCTTATTTTTTCATACATTGAGATCTTTAAGGCTACTAAACAATTCAATTTAATACTTGAATCTAGTGGCTATATGTCACCTGAGTATGCTTTGGATGGCCTATTCTCAATCAAATCCGATGTCTTTAGCTTTGGAGTCTTGTTGTTAGAGATTTTGAGTGGCAAAAAGAACACAGGCTTTTATCTAACTGACTCTGTTAATCTTCTTGGATATGTGAGTACCAGAATGCTATTACATTTATCATGCCCTTCTTTTACCTTTCCACTTTATTCGTCTTTGAAGGATTCACAATGAGATATACCTTACTGTCTTATATTCTTTAGGCATGGGACTTGTGGAAGAGTGGCATGGGATAGAACCTGAAGGACCCAATATTGGGAGACATACCTTCTACACATATGCTGTTGAGGTACATAAACATTGGACTTCTTTGTGTTCAAGAAAGTGTAGCTGATAGGCCTACCATGTCCAGTGTTGTGTCAATGCTTAGTAATGAACTTGTGCTTCTACCCTCTCCAAAACAACCTGCATTTTCAACTATTGCAAATGTGCCAGATCGGAATTTATGCAAAAGCTCAGAAATATGTTCACTGAACAATGTGACGGTTACAATTCTAGAACCCCGGTAACAGTTCAGTCTTCCATGTTGATTCATTGTATTGTCTTTACTTGTTCTTTCTTATTGAACTTACATTTTGTTCTTGTTTATTTTTTTTAATTTTTTATTTTTTCATAAAAAAAGTTTGCTTGAAATGAACTAAAAAGTTGTTAATTTGGGAATGGAGAGTGACCGAGTCTTTGTCTCTGTCTATTCTGTACACTTTGGAACTCCTATCTTTGGGCGAGGAAGGTTCAACTCTTTTAAAATGTCAAATAGGTTTAGTGAGTTGGTTTGTCGATACAATACAAAAAATTGTCGATCAATTTCAGGATCCATTCCAAAAGATCAATAAAACACTGCAGTTTAAGTTCCTATTCGGTTGTCTCATTTATTTATTTTTAAGAACAATTGTTTGGCCTCATTTGTCAAAATTTTGATACCTCATTGAGTAGATGTCTGTATGAGTTAGTGTTCAATTTTGTATTTTAATTTTAATTTTCTTTTAATTTGCCCTTTTGGAATACAACAACTAGAACCAAAGTGAAGAACAAAAAGGTGACTGTGTGCAACCCATTCATCTACACAACCTCTCAATTCTCACGCTCCAAAACAATTTGATTGCATTGTCTCACAATGAATTTTCACTGTGTGATTTTTCACTGTGATAGTAAGTGAAATTTCACTTAAAATTGATCATTTTTTTTGGAACTCTCAATTTGAACCTTTTAGTGATAAATTTGGAATTATGGGCCTAATTTTTATAATTAATCACCATTTTTAGAAATTTTAGTGCTGAAATAGATATTCTATTGACATCAAATAGAGTCCGTAAAATTTCACTGTGCAAAATAAACAAAACTTAGCAATTCCAAATTCAAACAAATTATTATATATTAATAACATATATGTCTCAATATTGGGCCTAATTTAACCCTTCCAAATTTAACTCTTAAAAAAAAAGTTAAATTTCAAGCTCATCCACTTAACTTGACATAAATGGAATTTTTGTGTGAACTATTAAATAAATTTTATCCCTATTACCACAAGTGTAGTGACCCTCATCCTCGTCTTAGCCATGTTCATGTGCATCTGCATGTTCTGTTTTGTTAAGCTTGCACTTGTGGTTTTGACTTGTTTAGCCTAAAGTAAGGTTTCCGTCTTGTTTTGTATCTATGTGTTTTGGCTTAAGTATTGTTTGTATGTTTTGTCCGTTGCTTGGTGTGTGTAGCCGAGATCATCTTAAGCCTAGATCATGTCTTCGGACCTTTTACACCTAGGGCCATCTTGGAACCACTTTGGCTGACCTCCACCTTCACCCCAACATGTTGGTAGAGATGTGATCATCTAGGCCGAGGTGTGTATCACCGAGGCCGAGATATGTATTATCTAAGCCAAGATGTTACCCTTTAGGTAATTTAGATCTTTGATCCCTGCACCTGGTGATCTTGTTCCTGGACTAGTATGACCTAGACCGAGGTGTGGCACAGCTAGGCCAAGTGTTATCCTTCCTAGCCGAGATCATTGAGACCTTACTTGCCGAAGCCTTGTTCTAATTCGAGGTCCTTACTTGCCGGAGTGCCCATGTCACCTTACTTGTTGAACACCCTTTGTCATGGTCATGTCTTGTCATCCAGTCACCTTTTTGAGAAAACCTAATCCGGTGGTGCCATGTGACGTAGCAGAAAGTTAAATCTACTGGCAGTAGAGAAAACATATCATTTTGTGTGTCATATTTGCATGGCAGAGAGAGAAGCTCTAGGAAAAAGTTCTTAGAGTGGGAATAGATTTCCAAGCTTGATCCTTAGAGTTTGAACCGTTGGATTCGTGTTTTGAGGTTAGATTCTTGTTTTGCTCTTGTTGTTCTTTATGTTCATCTAACTACATTGTATGATCTAGCATGATTCATGAGCCATGCATTGCTTTGAGATTCGGTTTTAGAAAGAGAAAATGATGTTCTTGTGTTCTTGAAAGAAAACAACGTTTTAATCCGAAAGTTTGTATCAAGATCCATGTTTTTGTGTTTGTTTTCATAAGATCTTCAAGTATGGGTGCCCAGGTCCATGTTTTTTAACTCATCTCATGAAATCTCAGACTTTGAATAAAGGAGTTATGATCTTAGCATTCATGTCCTTCATGTTCTTGTCTTTCATGTTCTTCAAGGGGAAACCCAGATTTTCCTGACTTCGTTTCCTCGAATGTGGCCGCTGGGACCATACCTCGGCCAAGGGGTGTGGGATCTCGGCCAAGACTTGGATGGTACCCAGCATGTTTTTCCCGAGATGAAAAACAGTGTTTTAGCTTCTAGTATGTTTTGCTTTGACTTGACCTAGTTTTGCAAGAAATGCCAAGATCCTTTCCTATCATGTAAAGCTTGTCTTAGAGATGCATTTCATATCCATCTTTGAGCATCTCACCTTGTCTTATTGGAACGCATTCAATGGGATTTATTATGTACTTGTAGGCCTTGGATCCTTACTTGTAACTCCCACACTCGAAGAGTTAGGTGAGTGGTATTTTTAACAAAGTTATGTTATAAAGTTTTGATGAAACCTTGCTTTGCTTTGTTTTGGAAAAAGTATTTGTTAAGTATGAATGAATACCTCTATTTTGTGTATCAAGTATTTGCCTTGTTTTGGATGACATTCTTGACAAGTCCGTACGTGCTAGGGGACTCTAAACCTTTGTAGCACAAGTCTGTACGTGCTAGGGGACTCTAAATCTTTGTAGCACAAGTTTGTATGTGTTAGGGGACTCTAAACCTTGTAGCACAAGTCCGTATGTGCTAGGGGACTCTAAATCTTTGTAGCACAAGTCCGTACGTGCTAGGGGACTCTAAGGTCAAGTTTGGGAAGATTAAATAAGTGCACTTTTTAACTTTTTATGAAATATGAGTTGGGTTTGGGTTGGGTTTGAAGTGATGTGTTAGAGAGGTGATGTGACTTAAATAAGATGATGTGATTTAAATAAGATAGTGACTTTTTGACTTTTTAACTTTTTCTAAACATCCCAAACTTGGCCTAAACCTTTGTAGCACAAGTCCTTACGTGCTAGAGGACTCTAAGCTTTTGTAGCACCTTTGTTTAATATCATCCCTTGTACTATTGATGCCAGTAAGCATCCCTTGAAGCTTGAAATATTTGATAGATGAACTTGGTTCATCCTTTGATTTTGTACTAGTTATGCTATGTATTGTTTTGATGGAAATCTTGTATATCATTCATGCAAACCTTTATTGCTAATATCATTCACTGAGTATCCAAGCTCACCCTCTCCTTATATATATGTAGGTGACGAGCAAGGCGGCGGTGATGCCTAGATGTGTTTTGCACAATGTTTTGGATTCATACTTTTGTTAGCATCTTGAAGATTATGCTTCTTGGCTTTGTATTTCACCTCTTTTGTATATGTTGGCTTGAGAAAACTTTTGATCAAGATGTAATATGTACCTTATTTTATTTGTATTCAAGTTGTAAACTATGTTAAGATGTATATCATTTCATTTGATCTATGCACAGCTCTTATGGACTACTTAGATTTAAATTTATTGCTTCCGCACATGTAAGCCCCATATGTATACTCCGATTGTGTGTGTGAATCTTTGTAAGTCGGCCTTTGGTAATCTCGGATTACTGGCCATCACGGCACCATTCTACTAGGGGCGGGATGGGGTCGTGACAACAAGTGTTTGAATTTGAACATTTGACCACATATTTGAATTTTAGTCTTTAAATTTATAGACCTGTAAAAGTGAAATAGTTAAATATTTTCAAATTTATTGTATAACTAAATAGTAAAAAATTAAAATTAAAATTTTATAAATGAGTTGGTTGAGACGGACACTCTCGTTCCAAAATATGTTTGAAAACTAAACAAGTTCAAAATCTCAAATTAACATTATAAATCATTTTTTTTTCTTCCGTAAGTTTTAAAAATGTGTATTGAACTGAACGTATATGAACTTACAAAGAAATCATTTGACAAATGATAATTTTGCCCAAAAAAAATAAAAATAAAATTAATTGATACAAAAAAAAAATGAAAAATTTCTTTCCATGTTTGTTTATAAAAAAAGAAAAAAAAAGGGAGCTTTTTTGATAAATTCATTTTCTAAGAGTTTTATTCCATCCAACCCATATTCTTTTTGACTATTCCATTAGGTCCAATTTGAGATAAGAAGACAAAAATACCCTTTTCATTTACTTGTGTTCTATTTAGTTCACATTATTTTCTTATATTTCAATAAGTCCTATGGGTGACATAATTACCAAAATACCCCTAATGTGAATGTTCACACCGTCAATGTGAATGTTCATATCGTCAATGTGTAGGGGCCCGGCCCATGGCCTCGTGGGTGCCGGGAAAAATTCAAGTCGGGCCGGGCCGGCCCACAGGCCAAAAAAATAGGCTCGGCTCGGCCCGACCCGGTCCGTTGATAATGTGAATATTCACATTGACAAGTTAACATTCACATTGATGAGAGTGTAAAATTGGCTCGTGGCCCGTGGGCGGCCCGAAGCCAGCCCGCCGCCTGGGGCGGGCCCGGGCCGGCCCGTTCATAATGTGAATATTCACATTGATATATTAACATTAACATTAATAAGAGTGTAAAATTAGCCCGTGACTCGTGGGCAGCCCGAAGCCCGGGCCCGGGCCCAGCCCGTTGACAATGTGAATATTCACATTGACATGTTAACATTCACATTGATAGGAGTGTAAAATTAGCCCGCGGCCTGTGGTCGGCCCGAAACCCGCCCGCGGCTCGTGGGCTGTCCTGGGCGGGCCCGGCCCGACCCGTTGATAAGGTGAATATTCACATTGACATGTTAACATTCACATTGATAAGAGTATAAAATTAGCCCGTCCGTGTACGCCCAAAACCCAGCCCATGGCGGTATGCGGCAGCCCATTTGTTAACAATGTGAATATTCACATTGGCATGTTAACATTCATATTGATAAGAGTGTAAAATTGACTCGCGTCCCATGGGCGGCCCGGGGGCGAGCCCGGCCCAGCCCGGCCCGTTGACAATGTGAATATTCACATTGACATATTATCATTCACATTGATAGGAGTGTAAAATTGGCCCGTGGCCCGTGGCCTGAAGCTTTGCCAGGCGCATGTCGCTTGGCAGATTGACAATGTGAATATTCACATTGACATATTAACATTAACATTGATAATAGTGTAAACTTGGCCCGTGACCTGTGGGCAGCTCGAAGCCCGGCCCGGGGCCGGGGCGGGCCCGGCCTGTTGACAACGTGAATATTCATATTGACATGTTAACATTCATATTGATAAGAGTGTAACATTAACCCGTGCCCGTGGGCCGTGGCGGCTGGTAAATGGGCCCGGGCTGTTAACAATGTGAATATTCATATTGATATGTTAACATTCATATTGATAAAAGTGTAACATTAACTTGCCCGTGGTCGCCGAAACCATACGGCATGGGTGGCAGGTGGGCCAAGACGTGTTGACAATATGAATATTCACATTGACATGTTAACATTCACATTGATAAGAGTGTAAAATTGACTCATCCCATGCAGGCTCGGGTTTGGGTCGGGCCTAAACGTGAGCAAGCTTCGGCGCGGACAAATTTTATCAATATTAATGTTAACATGTCAATGTGAATATTCACATTGCCAGCCGCCAAGCCCGCCTCGAGGCTGCTTACGTCACGGGCAATTTTACACTCTTATCAATGTGAATATTAACATGTCAATGTGAATATTTACATTGTCAACAAACAGCTTCGTGAGCGGGTTTCGGCCGTCCCACGCGTCACGGATCAATTTTACACTCTTATCAATGTGAATGTTAACATGTCAATGTGACTATTCACATTGTCAACGGGCCGAACCGGGCCGGACCAGGCCCGCCCCGGGTCGCAGGCAAGTGGGCTTTTAGCCGCCCATGGACCGCTGTCCAATTTTATACTCTTATCAATGTGAATGTTAACATGTCAATGTGAATATTCACATTGTCAACGGGCTAGACCGAGCCCGCCCCAGGCCGCCCATGGATCGCGGGCGGGTTTCGTGCCGCCACGGGACGGGGGCCAATTTTACATTCTTATTAATGTGAATGTTAACATGTCAATGTGAATGTTCACATTGTCAACGGGCCGGGCCGGGTCGGGCCCGCCCTGGGCTGCTGGCCAATTTTATACTCTTATCAATGTAAATGTTAACATGTCAATGTGAATATTCACATTGTCAACAGGTCGGGCCGGGCCCGTCCCGGGCCGCTCACGGGCCGTGGGGGGGTTTCGGGCATGCACGGGGCGCGAGCTAATTTTACAGTCCTATCAATGTGAATGTTAACATGTCAATGTGAATATTCACATTGTCAACGGGGCGGGTCGGGCCCTCTCCGGGCCGCGGGCGGGTTTTTGGCCGCCCATGGATCGTGGGCCAATTTTGTACTCTTATCAATGTGAATGTTAACATATCAATGTGAATATTCACATTGTCAATGGGCCGGACGACTGCCGCACGCCATGGGTCATGAAAGCGCTTGCGCCGCCACGGGACGCGGGCCAATTTTACACTCCTATAAATGTGAATGTTAACATGTCAATGTGAATATTCACATTGTCAACGGGCCGGGCCCGCCCCGACTCGCGGGCGGATTTCGGGCTGCCCACGGGCCAATTTTACATTCCTACCAATATAAATTTTAAACTATGAATGTTCACATCATTAAATTGCTAATCGTTGAAAAAATATTTATAAGGGTATCAAAATTGAATATAAGGGCATAAGTGTCCAAGAAAATAATGTAAATCAAGAAAATGGACTTTATGGAATAAAAGTATACATATATGGGACTAAATGGGTTAAAAAATTCTTTCATGGACTTCTTGGGTTAAAGCACTTCTAAATTGGACTTATCAATAAAAATCCCAAAAAAAAAATAACAAACATATTTCACCTCATCTTTTAACAAAAAAAGTTAAAAAAATACTAAAAAAAACTCAATATTTACATTAATAAAAAAAAAAATTTAAATATATTTATCAAATGTAAATTGGGCTCCCAAATTCAATCATGTTGCGTCACCCGCAACACGCAGTAATAGCCATCAAAAGTCCAGCGAGATGGCAAGTGTGAGTGAGAGAAGCTTCCACTCAGTTAAGGCTGCCGAACCAATTTTATATGTACTATAGAACGACATAATTTTATATTTTCTGAGTTATAATTAAAAAAAAATATATTATAACCAAACAACATGAACCATAATAAAAGACCTCGCATAAATTAATTAAGATCGTAATTTAAAAAAAAAAAAACATAATTTAGGGGTGCATATGGTAAGAGGTGTGTATACTAGAATTTCCTCTATCTATATATTTATTTGGGTTTAGGTTTTGGGGAGAAAATGAACTAAATTCTGTTTGGTTTGGAATTTTTTTTTAATTTGTATTTTTAATTTATTTTTAATCAAAATAGAAAATATGTGTTAAAATATTCCAAAAAATTCATTGAATACAAATTTTTTTTTGGGTACATTTTCATATTTTATTGTATTTTAATGAATTTTTTAAAAGATTTTTGTATAAATGCTAAAAATTCCCTTTCTATATATTTATATGGGTTTAGGGTTTAGGGAGACAATGAATTAAAATCAGTTTGGTTTGGAGTTTATTTATTTTTTCAATTCTTATTTTTTATTTATTTTTAATCAAAGTAGAAAATTTGTGGAAAAATCTTTTAAAAAATTCATTGAATATCAAAATTTTTTTGTGTGTGTGTACATTTTCATATTTTGTTGTATTTTAATGAATTTTTTTAAAGATTTTTGTATAAATATTATATATATATATATATATATATTTAACTATATCTAAATTAAGTGGATTTAAAAAATAAAAATAAGAATTGATTAAAATGCTAAAACAATTTACTAAAAAAAAAACATATGGATTGAAAATTCGGTTTTAGAAAATTCCAAACCAAACAGATTGTGTTTGCCCAATAAATAAAAGAAAAATTCTAGTATCTAATGAAAATTCCCTCAAACACAACCAAGAATTTTTAATTATTTTATAATGTTTTTATTTCAGTTGGAATTTGGATTCTCTGTTTGGTTGATTAGAATACTGATGATGCTAAAAATAAAAAATAAAAAGAATACAAATACTCCTAATTTTATTTGTCTAAATGGAGGAGGAACATAAATCACCTAATTATTAGAAATTGTTTGTAGTAGACTTAGGCCATGTTTGTTTGGATGGACGTGAGGTTGGGATTAGACTAATAGTCCATAAAATTATTAATCCAATGTTTGGTTAAACAATTAAATGCGGACTAATAATCCATCTGGATATGGTATCCCATATATGATGGACTATTCAATCTCTCGTGAAATATAAATTGGAGGACTAAACTAAAGTATGGACTATTAGTCCCTCCTTACATAATCCTAACTCAATCCAAACATAAGATAGGATACACAATCCAAAGGGATTCATAGTCTTAGGATTATTAGTCATGGGAATGCTAATCTAACCTAATCTAGTTTGCCCAAACAAACATAGCCTTAGTCGTCTGGACTTATTTAGCTATTTCCTTTGGTTTTCTTTTCTCAAGTCCTTACAATAGAGAAGATCTAAAATCAATTATGTTTTTGTTAGAAATTTGCCCATGTTTTCTCAGTTTCTGATGAGGGTTAAGGTTTTCTATATTCATATCCCAAACTTTTGAGAATATATGTGCTGCTTCTACTCTCAATGTTGATTATATAATGTATGCTTTGCTTCCCAATTTGGAAATTATGAATAAATCATGGTTGATTCAATAGGACTTTGAAATATATGCAAAACATTGCCTGTCAGGATGAGTATATATATTCAATGACGGTCAAGCAATACAAAATATGCTATTCTAAAGAAAAGTTAAGGTGATTCCTAGGTGGGTTTGTGGATTAATAAGGCAGAACATGTTTGGAATTATATTAATTATATTATTCCACATTTTTTAATTTTGATGTTGGCTTGTACTGACGGAAACTTAATCCTTTTAAAAATTGTCCCCAAAATTTTAATCTGTTAGGAAATGCGTCCACCATTGTATATGAATGAGCTAACAAGCATATGCTATGGACTTTATATATTATGGAGTCGACCATGAAAATCTAATGGCTAACATCCACTACAAGAATTAACACTTTTGCCGACTAAAAAATTGATCGCTAAAAGCCCATTTTTGGTCAGCAAAAGTTATCCCCGACTAATTTTTTTGGTCGCTACTTTAGTTGCCAATTGAAGGTAAGCAAAAGTAATTCGCGACCAAAATTTTGGTTAGTCGGAAAAAGTTGGATTTGCCGACTAAATTTTTGGTCGCTAAATATTTAATTACTGCGACTAATCCATTTTGTCGCCAAAACACTTTGGTCGCGAAAAGTGATATTTTCCCGACCAAATTTCTTAGTCGCCAATTGTCACATTTCGCGACCAAAAAGTTTGGTCGCCAAAAGTCAAAGAATTGCCGACTAACAATTTAGTCGCCAAATCTCTTTTTTTTTTTTTTAAACAATCAGTTTTTGATTATAAAACTCCAATCCAATATTAAGCAGAACTGATATTGATGAGTCTTTTGATCTGATACTGAGTTTGAGTTGCTTGATCAGGCGTTTTATATTGCGTTTTATTAGCAGTTCCTTTATAAATTGGGGTTTTCTTGATGGGTGCTAATTTGTGTATGCCTGCTGATGTATTGAATTCACATAACTTAGTTTCAGCATTCCAAGCTTTCCTTTTGCATCTCTGGGTCGCGTTGTGAACTGGCATTTCTTAAGTTCTATTACTAATTTTTATAAAAAAAATGGATAAAGAGAAACCAGTAATACCAAGTTCAGAGGAGGCAAAATAAGTTCTAATAGAACTTAAGATCAATTGTTTTCTCTTGATCATGTGCTGATTTGGGTATTACTCGTTTTGTGAAATGAAAAGGTTTTTAAATATGTCCCACCCGAACCAGCCTTTACGAGTAGTGAAGAACTATAGTGAACTTTTTATTATTATTGACGAACAGAAAGCATGGGAGAAGGATAAGATTTCACTTCTTCACAAGCGAAGAAAGAGAGACTAGACAGAAAGAAATAAGGATCTTCAACCAGACCGATCTACTACAAGAGGTGAAAGCACTTCGTTGCTACTGGCTTTCAATTACCTGATCTGGATATCACCTGTACTGATCTGGATACTGAAACCAGAGCTCAATATCGCCCTTAAACCGGTTCGTTGCGAGCCGATAAATCTCCAGAATCCTCGAAACTCCAGCGAAATCGGAAACTGATTTCTTCATCTTCTTGTTCTGCTTCTTCAGCTCCCGAGCCACAGGCTTCTTGCGGAGTAGCTGGAGAGCTTCAAGCTGCTTGTCGTAGTCTATATAGGCTATGAAGTCTTGCTTGAGAGGGTTCGGACGCTTGCGCCTGTACTCGAACTTCCTTCTCTGCTTCACAATCTCTGCAATCTCGCATCGCGAGAAGAGTCCTCGTCGCTCAAGGTCGTCGAGCTCGTCCACCATGCGCTCGAGCTTGTACTGAACCACGTCCGCCATTGTTACACAGAGAGAGAGAGAGAGAGAGAAAGAGAGAGAGAGAATGAGAGGACCTGTAAGTAAGGAGGATGGAGAGTTGAAGATGGATTGATGGTTGTGGTGGTTTTGCCTGAGACAGATTTTACGTTTTAGCATAGTTTTATGAGTTCAAAATTTAAGTGCCAAAAGACGCCAAATTTAAGTGCCAAAACATAGTTGAGACAGATTTCAAAATTTAAGTGGTAGTTTTGGCAAAAATTTTCAAAATTTCATTTCCCCCTCTATGTTTCAAATTTCCCTCCCAAACTTTTGGCGACCAAAAGACCATATTAGTCGCAGAAAAGGTACCTTCGCTGACAAACTTTTTTAGTCGCCAAATCTCAATCAACGATGACTAAAATATTAGTTGCTAAAGGTACTAATTTGGCAACTAATTTTTTTTGGTTGCTGAAAATAAGTTTTTGGCGACCAAATTTTTGGTCGCCAAAAAATATGTGACCTTCCGCGACCAAATTTGTAGTTGGTCGGCAAAAGTGTACCACTTTCTGCGACCAACTCATTTTTTGGTCGCCAAAATATAACCTTCTGCGACCAATAATATTTGGTCGCCAAAAATAATGATCATTCGCGACTAATTAATATTTGGTCGCCAAATGTCATTTTTTTGCAACCAAAATTTTTTTGGTCGGCAAAAGTGGTCGGCAATTGTGTAAATTCTTGTAGTGACCAATAATACAAGGATGACAACATATGCTCATTTTGTTTTTCTGTAATTTCTTCATGTTTGTGGTTTGCTGATGCCTCAACAGATACAATCTTACCAGGCAGTCAATCACAACTTCCGACACCATTGTATCTGCAGGAAATGTCTTCGAGTTGGGATTCTTCTATCCTTGGAATGGGAGCTGTACAATGAATTACTATGTGGGTATATGGTTGTTTGCACCCATTTTTTGCTGGTTCTTGTCGACAGGTGGTCTAGTCAATTGAGGACACGTGGCTAAGTCTAGGTTGGATAGTTGGAATCAGAAAACATGGGTCATTAGGTTTGTGCCTATAGGTTAACATTGGATGGTGGAGTAGTTACTAGCAGTGATCATGGACTTAGTGGGCAGTCTTCCAAGAGGAAGCATGAACAAAGTGGAAGTCTTTCTCTCTCGAGGGAAGGTTAGAAGGGCTTTTAGGCACGTGATAACTTGGAGAAGGTGCAGTTCAACAAACAAAAGTGAAGGTCTAATGTGATTGGAAGGCCTAGAAGCCAAGAAGCAATTGCAGGAATTACACAGCAGTAGTTGCAGATTGAGGAGATCATGGGATATGGGAAAGAAGAAGTATAAAAGCCAGAAATTTGCAGAGAGAGAGGACATCAAGAACAACACATCAACTTAGTTTTATCTTAGGAGTAGCTTTATTTAGACTTAGGAATAGTTTCAATTGTAATTTAGGAGTAGTTCGTTCGATTGTAACTTGTACTTTTTTGAGTGAACTTCAGTAATTTCAATCTGAAATTACTTCTGTTTATTCAAATCTACTTTGCTATCGCCAATTGATATAAAAAGTGTGTTCTTTCTTCTTGTTTACTTTGCTACCATTGATCTAAAGAAATTTTCATTCTTTTGAGGGATTCGAACCAAAACCACAATTGCCTGATTATTCTTGTTTAAATTGTTCAGTTTGAATTATTGCTTGGTTGTTGTCAATCTAACTTGACATAATTTTTACTAACAATGGTACAAAAGAATTTCAGTACAAATTGTTGTTTTGGTAGCCAACCGAGATTACCCACTCACAGATTCTTCTGCGGCTCTTAGCATCAGTGCTGATGGAAACCTCGCGATAGTGAAGGGAAAATTTTTGTACATGTTGACTAACATATCATCAAATGGTAACACTAGTGCTAACCTTTTCGATTAAGTAAATCTTGTTTTGAGAGACATGACATCGGGTGCTTTACTATGGCAGAGCTTTAACTACCCTTCACATACTCTCTTGCCTGGAATGAAGCTTGTTATAGTGTGATCAATAGAAAAACCTGGTCTTTGATATCTTGGAAAAACAGGAAAGACCCTGGCCCTAGAGTTTTCTCTCTGGAATTTGATCCTCAAGGCACACCCTAGTGCTTCATCATGAAGGGATCTCAAAAGTATTGGACTAGTGGGGGTATGGACTGGACAAAGTTTCCCAATGATCCTTGATATGAGAGCTCGCAATATACACATCACCTATGTTTTCAGTCCCTGGTGGAACAATTTCACTTACTCTATTACTGATGCTTCCGTGACGAGTATATTTGTGTTGGATATATCAGGGAAACTTCAGCTGCTGTTGTGGTCTGAAACTACTCATAAATGGGGTTTGATTTGGTCTCAACCGATCCAGCAGTACGAGGTTTATGTCTACTGGGGGGCTTTTAGCATTTGCAATCAAAAGGCCCTTCCATTTTGCCAGTGTTTGCTGGGTTTTGAAACCCGTTCTGTATGAAATTGAAATGTAAGAGACATGTCGGGAGGGTGCGTGAGGAATGCCCCTTTGCAATGTGGCAATGATAGTCAAGCCAATGGACAAAGTGACCAGTTTATTTGGATACCTTAAGTAAGGTGCTTTTGACTACGATTCGGCATGCTTGAATATCTGCTCTTGCTCTGCTTTTGCTTATGGAAGTGATGGGTGTTCAATATGGAGTGAAGATCTCTATAATGTTGAACAACTGAAAGATGATGACCCTGATAGGAATGATTTCTATCTAAAACTTTTTGCTTCTGCGTTTCTTAGTGAAGGTAAGAATAATGGAATTGTTGCAATTGTTTTGATGGCATGGGGACTGTTAGGTTTTTTTCCTTAAAATCTCCGATTGTCATCTATTCATGCTACATGATACATGTTCTTAAAATCTCCAATTTACATGTATTCATATTTCCATTTAATGCTTTACGATAATCTTGTCATATGTCTATTACTTTTCATATACTCTTGTGGTACTAATAGTTGTTTAGGAGATTGTGGCATTAATAGCTGTTTTGCAGATCATGATCTTGAGAAAGAAGTTTGCTTTTGTTGGCTGTAATGGGTTGGGGTGATTAGGATTTTATTTGTTAGGTATGTTTTGTCACGGCATTTCCAAAGGGGGAGATTGTTAGGTTTTTATTCTTGGCAATCTCGTTTGACAAAACTCCTTTCAGTTGTAATTTTATTCGCTCTTTTATTTTAGTGAGGCTATGAGTATTTAGATGTGCATCCAACCCGAATTGCGCCTTGCAGAGAAGTTTGTGGTGTTAATTTTTTTATGTTTGCCACTTCGCTGACTATGACGGTGATTGAGTTGCCCGGTCAGCTTGCAGGGGGTCCAGGGGGCAGTGCCCCTTGGCGAGTGCGGGCAGCGCCACTGCGGGGTTGGTGGGCAGCGCCCCCGAAACAAAATGTAAAAGTGCATTCAAAGTTGTTTGTCCACTCAAGTGGCCGTTTAGACGCTCGAGCGGAGAATCCTTGGCTCTAGGAGTTTGATCGCCTGCAAAAATACTGGGAGATGTTTTTCCCGCTCGAGCGAAATTTCTTGCGCTCGAGCGTCGGTCCGCTCGAGCAGCCATTCTGGTGCTCAAGCGGGGATCGCGGAACATATTGTTATAAATATGTGTTTCAGTCAGATTTTAGGGTTACGCTTTCATATCTTCTTCTTAGATATTAGGGTTTATATCTGGGGCTAGTTTGCTAGTTTTTTTTTGATGTTTGATTGAGTATTCAACTCATGGTTTAAGAAGTATACATCAAAGGTTTGTTTGTTTATTCTATACAAAAGAGAGAGTTGTTTTTCGGTGGATTCTGGAGAATTCAAGCCTAAAGCTTTGGTGAATTTTGGAGTGGCTCATCGTCGTGATTCGACATTAGCATTGTGGATTCAACGTTGAGCAAGGCAGTTCCGAGGTGAAGACTGTGGTAGAAGAGGCATATAGGGGTCAGTTCAATTCGGGCGTGGATTCACTAGGCAATTGAGAGTACACTTGTGTAATTCCTTTTGTCTTCTAAGTGGATTGTTTTGTATCTTTGGCCCGTGGTTTTTTTTATCACAATTGGAGGTGCTCCAATTGTGGTTTTTCCACGTTAAAATCGTTGTGTTGTTTTGTCTTGATTGTTTGACTGGGATTGTTATTTACTGCTTAAAATTGATACATAATAACAAATAAATATATAGGGGATTTCTAGATTTTTCAAGGACAACAATTAATTACATTGTTTTTGGAACTCTTTTTGCAGATTCAAGAAGGAAGAGGTGGAAATGGTTTATTCTAGTAGTTGTAATTTCTATGACACTGTTGACTTCAGCCTTGTTTTATTGTATGTTGAGGAGGATAAATGTCACACCCCAAATCCGGGCAAGACCGGCTGTGGCCCACAGGGACTTAGCCCAAGGCACACGTAAGCCTAAACAGGAACTCAAAACCATAAAGAATAAATGTGATGATAGCCCAGAAATAAACAAATCAACACTCAATCCAGTGACATACCACAAGTGAAAAGCAAGTCATAACCAACTTCCTAAAAATATATATATACTAAATGGGACACAAACCGCCCACAAAATAAAAATAATTCTAAATAAAACCCAACCACAGTGTATGTACAAAACTTGACAAAGCAACCTAAAACGAATTAAATAAAAGCCCTAGAGGTCCATGCAATTGAGTCTCCGCTACACCATGAGTCCACTCTAAGTCCTTCTAATATCTGGAAATGGTAAAAAACTAAGTTAGCTAATAGCTCAGTGAGTAGCAACATGGATAGTAAATACAATTTTGAAAACAGGGTTCAATTCCAAAATAAGATATATATCACAGAAACTAGATTGGCATACAGTTTGGTAAATACAATCTGTTTCAAAAAGAAGGTTCCACAGTTCAACACTTAAAATACTCATGTCTCGCAAGAACATGATAAACGACATTTTCCACTTAAAACAGATTATAAAATGAACACCAATAATTTTCTAGGTACCAAGCAAAACAAATAATATGCCACACAGTTCTCAAGGCTATAAGCCCCGTTGGATCCAATACCGAACTAAGAGTCATCCTCAAGGTGGCACCTGGGCCTTTTCTCAAAGACGATCCGATTGAAGGTCACCTAGCTTTTTTTAAAGGTCTTTTCCTTACAATCGTTGAGCACTAGAGTCATCACGGCCCAACCCAGATCTGTTCCCCAGTGGCCAGAGTCACCACACACAGTGGAATAATTTCCTTGGACTAAATACACACATGGTCCCAATAATCAATACACATCAGTTTCGCAAAACATGGTAGTTCATCATTATAAACATGAGACCAAAACAAATAGTTTACAGTATGCCAAGTTCACACATATTTCAAAAATAATTTGATTCCATTGATAATATAATAATTTATCAAAACAGTTTAGTCTTGAAACAACAATTTAATTTTTCAACAGTTCAGGGTAGGGGAACATTTATAAAAATATGTAGCATGAAACTACTCATCTGGAAACGAAATAATATAATCTTCGAATAAAGTATGAAAGTCCAACTAGTGCCCTGAACCAATATGAAAACTACACGTCACTACTAATTTAAAAATACTAAAGAATACGAACTAACTAACCCCAAATTAAAGCGCACTAACACGGCTCAACCCAACTCACCGTTACTCTTAAATATTACCTAAGTTCATGTTCTTCAAGGTCTAAAATCCCCCAAGACATAGGTTCCGATCGAAAGTTAACTAAAAGTGACTTTAAGATAAAACAGAGTTTTTCCAATCTATTCGCTAACTTTGAAAATTAAAAACCCACTCCACATTGTTCGAAAAATTCTAAAACCCTCCAGATATCAACTAATATATCCTAAGTTCTAAACCCAATTGGTTTCACTTGATTTTCTTATCAAAATAATTATCTACAATTTATTATATCCAAACAGGTTGTTTTCTGCAACACTTTAAAGAAATTGACGGTTCTCTTAGTATACATGAGCAATCAATGCAAGGTCAAAAATGAAAGAAACTACACTCGTAACCGGTTCTAATGACGCTGATTTGATAATTTTTGGATTTATACCCAAAGAGAACAACACTTCCAAAGTTACTGTTTCGGACTGGTTTCCTAGACAGATTTGAATACCTCAATTTATATGGATTTTGACTCCCAAAAATTATGAAAAAATTTAGATATGCAATTCAATATGTAATTGATCTACTGTAAAAATTTCAGCTCAAAATTCATTCGTTTAATATGATTCCTCAAAATTTAAAGTTTATATTTTTTAGAATAAAAAATTTCCATCCACCATTGCAACCCAAAACTTCCCAGCAACCCATTTACACAAGAAAATCCATTATTAAATACTAATACCTCTCTCTTTAACTCCTTCACAGTATAGCCAATCCACCAATTAATATAAAGAATAAGAAACACACACCTTCAAACCCAACAATTCCTTTGCCATCTCTTTCCTTCTCTCGTTTCTCTATCTCTCTCTCTCTCTTGTTAATTCTTCCTCATGGCTGCTGCTAACTCACATAAGAAGGTAGGGTTTTGTTTTGATTTTATATTGTATTAGGCAACCTAGGGTTATATGTATCTACACAAAAGGCCCCAAAATATTATCTTTTGTTTTAATTTATTTTCTCTCCCCATTAATTTAAATTAAATACAAATATTATTAGATCAAAATATGCTTACTAATTTGGCACTTAAATTTATTTATTTATTTATTTTTTATATAATAAATCTTGCCTTTAAATTAAAGACTTTCACCCTAAATTTATTTTAGGTTTTAAAATTAATTACAAGACTTTCCAAATATTTAATTTGCACTTTAGTATTCACCACCAAAATATTTGGGATTGTAATATTATTATTATATTATTTACTTAATTTTTATATTCCGGTTCTCACAATAAAGTCACAAAACAAAGGTGTGAATTTCACTTGGAACATAAAACTAAACCAATTCAAGGGATTGCATTTTTACTAGCAACTAAAAGTTAGTCATTCTGCTTCTATATAGGTTCAAATGCCCTAATATAATTCAAAAAAAAAAAAAAAAAAAAATTAGCCCCTGTATTTTTTACCAAGCAGGAGAGGATTTACTGTTATTCGATGTTGGCACAAGCATTGGAGCTGCCAACTGAACACTAAATGAAGCCAGTAAGGATCTTATTGGTGGGAAGAAGGAAGTTGCTTTACCGTTGTTCAGTTTCACTAGTGTATCTTCTGCTACCGATAACTTCTCTGATGCAAATAAGCTTGGAGAGGCTGGTTTTGGACCTGTTTACAAGGTAACATTCAACATCACTGACTGTGATGCTTTTGGGATGTTGAACACTACTACGTAGTGAAGTCCCAATTGGTGCATAGAGTTTTTTATACTTAAAATATTACTTTCAAATAGTATTTGATGTTAGTTTTCCAAAGAATACAAAGAAAATTAATGAGGTTCCACATCAGGGAAAGTTACTAAAAGGATATGAGGTGGCTGTCAAAAGGCTTTCAAGAAAATCTGGACAAGGATTGCAGGAATTACATAATGAGGCTATGCTCATAGTAAAACTTCAACACAAGAATCTTGTGAGACTACTGGGCTGCTGTATTGAAAAAGATGAAAAGATTTTAATCTACGAGTATATGCCCAACAAAAGCTTGGATTTCTTCCTTTTTGGTTTGTGCCTTGGCATTCTTGACTATATTTGATTGTTTCTGTTTGTATCCATACTATCGTTTAATTTATTAATTTGATGTGAAAATGAGACAGATCCAATCAAACATGGGATACTAAATTAGGAGTTATGCGTTAACATCATTGAAGGAATTGCTCAAGGGCTTCTCTATCTTCACCAGTATTCAAGGTTACAAATCATCCATAGAGATTTGAAAACTAGCAACATTTTGTTGGATAAAGATATGAACCCAAAAATTTCCGATTTTGGGAGGCAAGAATTCTAAGTGGAAATTGATCACAAGCAACAAATCGAATTGTTGGCACTTAGTGAGTAAAACATAATTTATGCGCCTTTGCACCAAAACATCTTTTTTTTTTGTTTGTTTGTTTGTTGTTGTTGTTGTTGTTGCATGCATTGATATCTTTAGGGTTACTAAACGATTCAATTTAATACATGAATCCAGTGGTTATATGTCACCTGAGTATGCTTTGGATGATCTTTTCTCAATTAAATTTGATGTCTTCAGCTTTGGAGTTTTGTTGTTAGAGATTTTGAATGGCAAAAAAAAAAATACACATTTTTATCTAACTAACTCCGTCAATCTTCTTGGATATGTGAGCACCAGAATACTATTGCATTTATCATGACTTTTTTTACCTTTCCAATTTTATTTTATTTTATTTATTTATTTATTTATTTTTTGTCTTTGAAGGATTCACAATGAGATATACTTTTGTGTCTAATATTCTTCAGGCATGGGACTTGTGGAAGAGTGGCATGGGACGGGACCTGAAGGGCCCAATATTGGGAGACATAACTTCTACACATATGCTGTTGAGGTACACAAACATTGGACTTCATTGTGTTCAAGAAAGTGCAGTTGATAGGCGTACCATGTCTAGTGTTGTATCAATGCTTAGCAATGAACTTGTGCTTCTACCTTCTCCAAAACAACCTGCATTTTCAACTATTACAAGTGTGCCTGATTGGACATCATGCAAAATCCCAGAAATATGTTTGCTGAACGACATGACGGTTTCAGTTCTTGAAGGCCGGTAAGAGTTCAGTCTTCCGTGTCGATTTGTTGATTTGGTGTATTGATACAATGGAAAAAAAAAATTCAACAATTTCAAGATCGATTCCAAAAGATCAGGAAAACACGTAAGTTTGAGTTCTTGTTTGGTTGTGTTTTTTTGTTTTTGTTTTTTTTTGTTTTCAATTTTTATTTTTTAGAAAAACAAGATTTTGTTTGGTTTGATTATTTTAAAACTGTTTTTAGACTGATTTTCTTTTGTCTTTAGTAATTTTTTTTTTATTATTAATATATTGTAGTTATTATTATTATTATTATTACTACTACTACTACTTTTTAGTTAGACCTAATTTATATGTTTTTAAAAAATAAAAAAATGATTAAAATATGAAAAAAGTTTGCTGAGGACCAAAGAAAAACTTCTCTAAAACACACATACAAGTTCTTGTTCCAATTTTCTTTTATTTGTACCATTTTTTTTTCTCCATATTTTAGTCAATTTCCAATGGATACCCTCAATTACTTTGCAATGTGTTGGAAGTTAAAGTCATGCCTTAATCACATTGTGTCATAATTCCAAGATAACTCTTGATGTGATTACTGTGATAACTTTAACCACATTGCATCATAACAAAAATTATATCGTATCATAGCGAAAAGTGTGCGTGCATAATTATGGATGGAGAAAACTGGATTTGTTCACACATTTTTTTAATGCGGATCTCATATCTAAAATGTGTAATTATCCCAATCAAAATTGACAAAAAAAAAATAGTATTTTAATCATTATATTCAATATAAATATATGAACAATGTCTAAAATATCATTTTCATTCAATTTAATGAGTAAAATATTTTTTTTTATTTGTTTTACTTAACAAAATAGACAAATAATTTAGATTGAAAACAAATCAAAAAATTAGGACTTAAGTTGACAAAATTAAAAAATTAAGATTTATTTTGTTACAAGACTCAAATTTTGAGATTTTTTTTTTAATTTATTTTTTTATTTTTTAGGATAGACTTGACATCAAAAGCTCAAAAAATGTGATTAATATATATATATATATTTTTAAAATTATCTTACTAATTACTATGAAAATATTTTAAACATTTCCCTGAAGAACCCTTGTTGTGATTGCACGTGATAACACTAATTGTCAAAGGCCGATAAGAACAATTGAAAACTTTTTAGGTTCTAACATTAAAGAGAGATTTCTTATAAAATTTTGTTAACACAATCATATAGTCTCAGGAAATGACAAACATAGAGACTTTTTTGAGCTTTCTTTATTTATTATACGTTCTTAATTCTTTTTTACTGCATCAAAGCCAAGCCCACCCATTATGACTTGGCCATCCACTCTCTTTTTATTTTTCTATTTTTTTAAGAATATTTTTTTTCCAATTATTTCTACATACAAAAAAGGAAAAGAAATTAGGCACTTTTGAAAGATTATATAATATTATTTATGTGATATTTCTAATAAATAAGAGACTGTAACACATATTAATGTTGTATTTGAATCATAGGAATTTAAAAAATACGAATGAAGTACAAGTTATTTTTTTCTCTATTTCTTGTGTATTATTTTTTTAAGTTTTTTTTTTCTTTCTAAAATTCATATCCAAATATGTGATCCAAAGTGAATAATTCTTTGTCTCTCGACTAACCAACAAAAAAAAGTCAGCATATTGTAAAATATAAGATTTTTTTTCTTTTTTCTTCTTTTTATTTTTAAATTTGATCTAAACAGAAGTATAATATTTATTATGTATTCAATTCAATTATGGTCCCTTTCCACAAAGGCAAGTTGAATTTGATAACCAACTTACACCTTTAATTGGGCGCCAAAAGTGGACTGAGTTTTTGTAGAAAATAACAATTCAGGATATAAAAAAATTTGTAAAACATAGGAGGTGCAACTCTGAGTTGCACCCCACTATGTCTCTGTAATTTTTTTTATTGAGATGTAATTTCCCTTAATAGTTATATGATAAGGACAACCACAAACACCAGCACACTAAGAGAAATTATCGTATGAGTCCAAAAACTCCACGTAGTCATATATTTGTTTAATGGTGTTTTGTGATTTTTCTACCTTTTTCTTATTTATCAGACTATATAATCATTTAACCCCTAATATTAAGTAACACATAATTAACATGAAATTCTAAAAAGACTTAGAAAAAATACTTGCAGACTATACAGCAACTCAAATAAATGAGTTGCTACCTTGCAGACTATACAGCAACTCCACGTAGTCATATATTTGTTTAATGGTGTTTTGTGATTTTTCTACCTTTTTCTTATTTATCAGACTATATAATCATTTAACCCCTAATATTAAGTAACACATAATTAACATGAAATTCTAAAAAGACTTAGAAAAAATACTTGCAGACTATACAGCAACTCAAATAAATGAACAATAGAGGGCAAAATTTCCAATGCACACCCTCAATTACTTTGCAAATGTGTTTGAAGTTATAGCATAATGTGTTTAAGGTTACGACTTAATCATGTTGTGTTGTAATTTTAATAATTTATTGAGACATTACTCTTGATGTGATTAGTGTCAAAACTTTAATCACAATGTATTGTAATAAAAATCATATCGTATCATAGTGAAAAGAGTACACATCACACACAAACTAATTATAGACGGAGGAAAATGAATTTTTTTTTTTTTGGCTATATAGTAGGATGTTAGGGAGTTAGTAAGTTAAATTACAATAAATTTGTCTGTATATTTTAAAATGAATAATACACTAAAGATGATTGGTCCAAATTTGTGAACCCTATATTTAAAAAGTATAATGAGTTAGTGGTGTTACATACACCAATTATTATATTAATAATTAGTGTATCAGCATATGTTGTAGTATTGCAACTTCAAAACTATAGACCCCGTCCATTATACAAATTAGAAAGACTCAAAACCAATAAAATTATGCCACATCATCCATTAGTACACTAATTGGTATACTAATCAGTGCATATAACTTTATTCATAATGACCAGTAGTGCTACATACACCAATTACTATATTAATTAGTGTATCAACACATGTTATAACATTACAATTTTAAAACTATGGACCTATTTATTATACAAATTATAAGGATTCAAAGCCAATAAAACTATGCCACATTATTCATTAGTATACTAATTAGTCCGAATAATGTTATATGTACCAATTAATATACTAACCAGTACACTAACCGATGATGTTGCATAATTTTAGAGGTTTTGAGTATTTGTAATTTGTATAATAGGTGGGGTCAGTAATAATAACATAACATTAGTTGGTATATTAATATATACATTAATTGGTGCATGTAGCACCACCGAATCAGTACAAGTCTTACTATTCTTGACCAATCAAAATGTATGTATTAATACTAAAAAAATGTGTGAACAAAATTAGATAGGTGGATGGAGAATAGTCAACAAACTGTACAACTCTTTAACACCCCGTTTGTTTTCAGAGATAGACTGGAGAAGATTGATAGTGAGGAAATTAGTAAAATTGTGTTTATTTTGATGATAGTTGGTAGTGTGGGGATTGTTAAATTATTTTTATATAAAATAAATATAAAATAATAAAACAAATTAAATTATGATTTTTACTTAACAAAAAATATAAAATCATTAAACATTAATGGTCAAAAAAAATGCCCAACATGTAAAAAAAAAAAAATTACAATTGACCGGATGACTGGCCGGATGTTCCAATAGACGACCGGTAACTCACTAAGCTGACGGATTATTTTTTAATACCACCTCTTCGCCCAGACTACCAATCTGCTTGTCCAAGGCCTATCCTAATTCAGACAGACTATCAATCCGGAGGACCACAAATAAAACAAACGTGAGCTAACCTCATTGTTCATCCATCACAGTCCGAAGTGGACTGCTACTCCGAAAAACAAACTGGGCTAAAGTAGATGCTATTTGTCCTCTACAGTCTGGTTCATTCACATTATTTAATCTTAGAGTTAGCAGTTTTCTTAGGTGGAAATACTTTTATGTTATGATATGTTTGGTTGGTAAAAATGAAAGAAAAATAATGCAAATCCCAATATTATAAATCTTATTGTTAATAATAAAATTGCAATTCAAATTAACCTACTGCAATTTTACTGTTGGTAATAAAATTTTAAAAATAATGAAAGTTGATTTCAACTTAGTTCCAAATTAAGCAGAAAATTTAAATTCGTAATGTTATTGGGTTTCTTCTAAGATTTTTTTTACAAGTAAATCTTGTTTGGTGTATCTTATTGAGCTGTTTATAATTTGTTTATAATAAAAAAAAAAACAAGAAGCATGTGTTAAAGTGTTTGCTGTAGGTTTTGCTTGTAGCTTATGAGATAAAATAATTTAAATAAATTAAAAAAATAATTATCTAGAAACTAAAAAGATAGTTTTTTTTTATTTTTTTATTTTCTAATTATCAACTTTTCAATTAAAAAAAAAAAAAAAAAACATCATTAACATTAGTTGAGACTGGCTATTCAAATAGCCTAATGGCCTTTTTATGCATAATTTACTTTTAAGTGTGGATAGACTTTCCAGACAAAGAAAGAAGTCAGTTGAGCAAGGCAATCCAAACACCCAACCTAATATATATATATATATAAACTAGTCTGTTTATTCATATAACTGTTTTAGTCAATACCTGCTAAATTCACATGATGATGATGAGGGCATTCAATCCAACATATTAGTTAAGGTTCTAATATATCAATGAAGGTTCTAACATTTTGAAAAAAAAAAAACAAAAAACAAAAAACAAAAAACAAAAAAATTCAACACATTAATTAACATATTTTGAACACCCAACTCAGCTACTCCAAACTTTGCACACCCACCTTATAACAGAAAAGGGTCCATGATTAGTTAAAGTGATTATTAACATATAAATATAAATAATTATTACATATAAATATTTAATTTAATCAAATCTTAGTTCTACCATTGAATCAAATGAATTAAACAACAATATCGGTTGTGGCACTTAATGTTCATTTTTCAGACTGCACATATACACTAATACAACCTATTTTAAATATATAGAAGTAACATTTGACTGTAGATTTAACCTTTCCAATACTGATACTAACGCCCAACATGTCTAACATTCTTCAGAAGTCTCTTCTTTTGTCTTGAGAATGCAATGGAGAGCCAAGCTTTCTTCATCTTCTTCTTCTCCTTTGCTTCACTACTTTCCCCAACCTTCTTGAAATTCTCCATTGCAGGTGATACCTTAGCTTCAAACCAATCTCTCCGGGACGGCGACACTTTAGTTTCCACCAGCCAAAGGTTTGAGCTCGGCTTCTTCTCTCCCGGCAGCTCCAAATTCCGGTACTTGGGAATCTGGTACAAAGCCACCCCAGATACAGTTGTGTGGGTCGCCAATCGAAACAATCCAATAACAGGTTTACAAGGAGTCTTGACTATCAGTGGTAATAGATCACTGGTTCTTCTCAATGGAACACAGAGCATTGTCTGGTCATCTAACCTGTCAAGAGTCGAAGAAGGTCCTGTGGCACGGCTCTTAGATTCTGGAAATCTTGTTCTGTTTGGCAAGACAGAAACAAATTCTGATAGTTTCCTATGGCAGAGCTTTGATTTCCCGTGCAATATGCGGATACCTGACCTGAAGATGGGAGAGAACAACAGAACAAGTCTAGATCAGTACTTGACATCATGGAAAAGCGCTGACGATCCATCTCCGGGAGAGTTTACTTACAGAGTTGATAATCATGGGTTGCCTCAACTAGTACTTAGAATGGGATCAATAAAAAAGTACCGGTCTGGGGTAAAACTCACATTCATTAATCTTCCCTTGTACAACAATCCGGCATTTAAAACAATGTTGGAGTTCAACAACAATAGATTGATATATATCTATGAACCATACAACAGCTCTGTCTTTACGAGATTAACACTAAACGAGTCGGGGTTGCTTCAACGCTATATACTGAACAAAAAGAACACTTGGGATCTTATGTTCACGGTTCCACGTGATCTGTGTGACAGTTATGGATATTGTGGTCCTAATGGTATTTGCAGAATCTACAAATCACCATTGTGCGAGTGTTTGAAGGGGTTCATTCCAAAATCCCAACAAGAATGGGATGTTCTTGATTGGTCCAGTGGATGCGTAAGAAGTGTGCCATTAGATTGCCAGAATGGAGAAGGGTTTGTGAAGGTTGTACAGGTCAAGTTGCCTGACCTGTTGGAGTTTCGGTTAAACATAGGTATGAGCATCAAGGAATGTGAGGATGAGTGTTTGAAGAACTGTTCTTGTATAGCTTATGCTAATTCAAACATTAGTGGAGGTGGCAGTGGTTGTTTGATGTGGTTTGGGGTTCTGATTGATACCCGGGAGAGCTTTCAAGACAATAGTTACCAAGATATCTACATACGCTTGCCAGCTTCAGCAATAGGTTAGTGCATGGCTATGATCTACCAGGTTTCTCTTAACCTTCTAAACTCCCCAATACTTCAGCCCTTTGTTACTTGGAACACGAATCGTTTTGGTATTCTCTGTTTCAGAATTTACCTAGTACTTCAGTTCTTCATATTCTCTGTTTCAGATTCAATTCATGATTTAAATAATAAGAAAAGACTTGTGAAGATCCTACTGCTATCAGCAACTTTAGGAATACTTACCTTGGGCACAGTATGTGGGTGCATAATAATGAAGGTAAAAGCAAAGAGAAGAGGTAAGCATTCCTTATCCACTAAATATTCTTCTAATAATCGTTTCTGAGTTAAATCATAGATCCCAAGCATTAAACTATTACATAAAAATCATGTATAAAGCATTTCCCCCCCAAAAAAAGGTTAACCCGACAAGCCCTGTTAACAGCTCTAAACGGGAACAAAGAAAGCTTGGAATTACCTTTATTTGATTTCACAACTATTGCTGCTGCTACAAGCAACTTCTCCGATGCAAATACAATTGGAGAAGGTGGCTTTGGTCCTGTTTATAAGGTAAGATATGTTCAGTCGTGTAGTTAAGAATAGATCATATTGTATTGTTGTGCACCTTATATATGACACCTACAGGGCAAATTGTCCACAGAACAAGAAATAGCAGTGAAAAGGCTGTCAAAAGGTTCAGGACAAGGTCTAGAAGAGTTCAAGAATGAAGTTACCTCAATTGCCAAACTTCAACATAGGAACCTTGTCAGGCTTCTTGGATGCTGCATTCAAGGAGAAGAAAGGATGTTGATTTATGAGTACATGTGCAACAAAAGTTTAAATTATTTTATTTATGGTTTGTGTGCCTCTAACCCTTCATATTTTGGATTTGTTTGGTCACCTGCATATCACTTTCCTACATGGTCACTAATGCATCTTAAAATTTACAAAGGGTCAAAATGATTTGCAGACCAGAATAGAAGTGCATTACTGGCTTGGCAAAAGAGGTTTGACATTGTTATGGGGATTGCACGGGGACTTCTATATCTCCACCAAGATTCTAGATTAAGAATAATTCATAGGGATCTCAAAGCAAGCAATATTCTGCTAGATAATGATCTGATTCCAAAAATTTCAGATTTTGGCTTGGCAAGAATTTTTGAAGGAGAACAAATTTGTGCAAAAACAAAAAGGGTCATTGGAACATAGTAAGTTGTATTTACTTAAAATTAAATCAAAATTTTCTATCATTCAAAAGACTTTATGGTTGCAAATTCTTGCAGTGGCTATATGTCTCCAGAGTACGCAATTGACGGGAAATTCTCTGTGAAATCTGATGTATTCAGTTTGGGTGTGCTTTTGCTAGAAATAGTGAGTGGCAAAAGGAACAGAGGTTTTCATCATCCCGATCACCACCACAATCTTCTAGGGCATGTAAGTACTAGAAACAATAAAATAGTTATCTCTCTCTCTATAGATATATCTGTGTATATCAATCTATCTATCCCTGTGGCTATCTAACTTGATGCATATCTACTGTTTCTTGAGGACAACAAAATATATGTTCTGTGAGGAAAATAAATAAACTAAGTGCATGGTTTGCAATTACTTTAGGCATGGTTGCTGTGGAATGAAGACAGGGCTTTGGAACTAATGGATGCATGTTTGAAGGATTCATGTGTTGAATCTCAAGTACAGAGATGTATTCAAGTGGGCCTATTATGCGTTCAGAAACTCCCACAAGATAGGCCGGCAATGTCATCTGTAGTGTTCATGTTGGGAAATGATGAAGCAATATTGCCTCAGCCTAAACAACCCGGTTTCTTCATTGAAAGAAGTTCCATTGATGCAGATACTGCAACAAGAAGTGAAGAATTTTATACGAATGGTGAAGTAACCATAACAATATTGGATGCTAGATAGAGTGTTCATCGCAGTTGTTAATATGATTTTAGAAATAGAAGTTATTTCAACTTCAGAATTTTTGTGGTCTTCATTTTATTTCTTAAAACCACGGAGCTCAAAAATTTTCTATTTATTTATAATTGGTTTTCAAATATCAAAGCACTCTCCTCTATAATAAGATACAGTAAGTCCCATGGACTTTCTGCAAGTAAATTAAACAACAAAACATGATATGAGAAGCATCTAGATTTTCTGATGAGCATAATTTATAACGTGACTGCGTCAATAACTAAAATGTTGGACAAAGACTGATCAAGTATTGGCTCAGCACAAGCATTTCCAGTACCCAACTTTACATAAAGACTGTTCCATGGAAAAGAGTTTGGCATTGTGATTGGTTTATGGCATTGTTTCAGTTCTTAAGTCCTGTAAAGTGGGCCAAAATCAAATCTAGACAAGCTTGTCAAGGCAGCTCTTCCAGAAAATTCAAGGATGGTGTTCTACTAGTTCAAAAATGAAATTTTTAGGGAAGAAGATCCCCCAAGTATCATTAGAAAAATAAAAGAAAAGATTCCACTTCAACCAACCTCGAACAATCTTCATAGAAATTAACCAAGTTGTTACTGAAACAACATAAGTCATAGCTCAAATCACCTGAACAAAGGCTTGATTCCAATTATATGGGGGTTTAGAACTACATAAAACTAAATTGACAAAAAAAAAAAATGGGGAGAATAAAGAATTTCTTATAACTATGTACCAAAACTAAGTAATATTTCAGTTTGAAATTAGTGGTATACCAATGTCACTTCCATCATATATGAATAAGTGGTTATGCTTCTGTAGTTAAAAACATCTTGACAAGTCACACTAATTTGCAATGCATACAAATATAAATACATATTCACAGTGATTTCTTGAACATCAATTTTATACCATGATACTTTTACAAACATCAATTGTGCAAAAGACAACTAAATATTTGATGACAATGCAGAGCTACAAGAATGAGGCTAATTAGCAATATCAACAACAGGTTTCCAGAAATTAAAATGGTTGAGAGAGAGAGTAGACAACATATGTATGTATTTGCATGCACGCACACATACACAAATGTCAACACACATAAATAAGCACATTATGAGAAATTATATTTGAGAGTTCAAGAAAAGGATGGCAAACCGTAATTGCGGAATCAAAGCATCCACTTCTGCAATTTGCAGTCTGTGCGGAATCAAAGCGTCCACTTCTGCAACTTGCAGTCTGTTCAGTCAATCTACATTTTTCCTTTCAGTTTGGTTGCCAAGAAACTAGCAAGAAAAGGAGGGTGGAAACCTTTCATCGGCAAGCCCAATGAATCCAACAAACGGTGTTGTGTCAACTGTGTTGCTAATGCAGGAACAACATCCTGTTTTGGGTTGGGCATTGCTATTTCGAGGAGAAAATTGTTTTCGTTTTTTTTTTTTTTGTAACCAAACCAAACCAAGCCTTAAGTCTCATCAAATGGGGTCAGTTGCATGAATCTTTCTTCACTTGACTCTATTAAAGGCCATTTGGTTAGTCAAATTAAGGAGATTCATATATCTATTTACTACACTAACCCATGTCAATCTAGGTTTGCTTCTTCCCCTAACACTTCCCTCTACTGTCACTGTATCGCATCTCTTCACTATTACCTCTATTAGTCTCTGTTGTATATGACCAAATCATCTCTCTCAGTTTACTTTCTATCAGTACTACTTCTACTCGTTCACGAATATACTCATTCCTAACTCTATTTTTTCTAGTCTTGTCACACATCTACCTTAGTATCCTCATCTCAGCAACACTCATCTTATCTAAATGTTATTTTTTAGTTGCCAACTTTTTTTTTTTTTTTTTCTGTAATTTCAGAAATAAAGATAATGAAAATTTATAATTGTCTATGATTTTTATTTTTTGCACAAACAAAGTTTCAAAAAATTTAGAAAATATCTTTTTTATGTATCATAGAAAATTTTATTAATTATGATGATAACCAATGAAGGTTTGCAAGCCCAAGTAAACAAGAAACAATATTGACTAATCATAGCACCCACCTTGTAGATGGGTATAAAATCTAACAAAATCCACCTAAACTGTCACGCCCCAAGCTCCGTGACAACGCCGCACACTCATATAAGTGAGCATGCAAGGCTAAAAATCCAATCACATAATCCACAATGTAAAATACTCAAATTAAATCCTTAATTGTCATAATGCCAAAATCCATAAAAATAAATAGTTCTTATATGAAAAAGTCCACCAAGTCCACTAATTTAATCCACTAACAAAACAATAATCTAAGTACTTAAATCACAGTCCTACTCTCAGCACTTTCACATGTAAAAAATCCCACGCAGCTCTACTCTTCAGAATCTGAAAAAAAAAAAAAGGGTAAGCTAGAAAGCACAGTAAATAACCAACCATCACTGCTAGCTGGATCAAGTATACAAAAATAAATAAAGAAATCGATAACTAATAAATATAAATTTTCTACAGTTCAATAAATGAACAATTATTTGTAAGATGGTTTCAAAGCTAAAAATAAACAATGTACAATACATTTTAAATAAAAAGCCAATGTGATAATTCAAAGTAATTCGTTGTTCAAATCGATGGTTCGATATTCAGATAGTTCAATGATTCGATTCACAAAACCCGAGTCTTAATGACTATGGTCACTTAGCCCGTGACAAGGCCGAGAACCACACATAGGCCGGTGGTAAAGCCCCAAAAGAAACTAGTTTCTGTGCCAATAAATAACCCCCATTGGCTAGGGTCCAAATCATAGTCAGACTAGAGTGATGTTCAAAATTCAAACAATACACAACTTTCAAATAAAATATTCGATATTTTCGAATAAACATTTGGTACAATTTTAGAATAGTTTTACAAAATATTCAAATAACTTTCATAATAATATTCGATGTTGTTTTATACTTGACCCATGTTTTATTTTAAGAGAACACGAAGGCTATAAATATATATTTATTATTTTAAGCGATTCGATAGGAATAAAATGAACCAACATGATAGAGGGTTACTTACCTCAAACGCTTAGAAATAACACTCCAATCACCAACTCCAAACACCCAACTCCACCACTTCAATCACATAAACCTAATAAATAGAACCTCAAATAAATTAATATTTTGATGTCTTTCACACATCAACAAGAACCCATTATATATATATATATACGTTTAAAATCCAAGAGACACCAAATCAATCCACCCAATTCAATAGCCAAACACACCTTACCTAATATACAAAACCCAAAAGTCAAAACACACCCTGATCCATGATACAAAATTCCATTGTTTCTATTACCCAGTTACACTTACACATTGCACCCAATTCTCAAAACCTAAGTAGGCACCTATAGATCTTCCAAATCCCTTTAATGCATTGATTGTTAAATTCCTCAACATAAACTTAATAATTAACAGTAAAGGCAGATTTTACCTTAACCAATGAGTGTCCCAAAATCACCAACGTGCTGCCTTCAATCCCTATTGTAGCCTCACTTGAACCTCTCTTCTCTTTTTCTTTTACCTTCTCAAACCCTAGCCGCCTATGGAGCAATTCACAGCCTCTGTTTTGTTCGTTTTCCAAGACTTAAAGCCACAATAGGTGGGCTTATTAACCTAATTTCTCAAAGTTACAAAATTACCCATCTAAGTAATAGGAAATATAATGCCATCTCATAACTAATTCTTTGATATTAATAAATGACCCATATAAATTAATTTAATTACTAATCTATCCAACAAAATAATCCTACACACAACTTGGGTTTTACATAAACTCCAATGATTACAGGACTTTCCAAACTGATCCCAGATGTAATTCAAGTGAAAATTACAAAAAGGGGAACTGGTTTATACAACTTAAACTGTCTTTGAATGCATTAAAGATTTTCATTTTATTTAGTAGGTTTTGGGGCATATAGTTTACATCAACAATATGTATGTTTCTATCGAGCATTTAACAGAGTAATGGTGATTTCATTGGCCGAAATTGTTGCAACCTTGCTTTGAACAACTTGACCTCATGAACATTCCTTTCAGTAAAGAAGCCAGGCTGTTTGACTTGAGGCAATGCACCTTCACTACCCAACATCAAAGCCACAGATGACATGCTTGGCCTATCCTCTGGACATTGTTGCACACATAAAAGACCCACATGGATTGATCGCAACACTTCATTTAGGTAGCATGAGTCCCATAGAGCCTCGTCAATCAATCCCAACGACCTACCTTCTTTACAGAGTCTCGATGCCTGAACAATCCATTACAATATAACAGTACTTCTTGAAAAACATACATATGCAACAATAGCTTTAAGCTTCGTACACTTACATGCCCAAGCAGGTTGAGGCTGTGACTTGGATGATAGAAACCTCTGTTTCTCTTCATACTCACAATCTCCAGCACCAAAACACCAAAGCTGAATACATCAAATTTTACTAAAAATAGCCCATCCACGGCATACTCTGGAGCTATGTAGCCACTGCAAAGAAATGCTGAATGAAGAACCAGATTTTGAAGCAATATAAGTGAATTAGACTAAACATGTTATGAAGATTCTTATTGTGTTCCAACCACTATGTTTGTATTTGCTTGTGTCTCATTTCCTCCTAAACGTCTAGCCACTCCGAAGTCAGATATTTTTAGGTTCATGTCAATATCCAACAAAATATTACTAGCTTTGAGATCTCTATGAATAATTCTCCGTCTAGAATCCTGATGAAGATATAGAAGTCCCTGAGCAATCCCATTAATAATGTGGAAGCCCTTCGACCACTCTAGTAATGGGCTTCGGGTTCGATCTGGAATTTTTTGGGTCTAATTTAGTCCTTGCTCTTGCTAATTAGATGCATGAATTTTTTAAAAAATTCCAATTTTTCTAGAAGACAAAGTTCATGCAAATGCACATGTAATAACAACCACATATAATTTTATTCCCATTAAAAAGAAAAAAAAGAAAGAAAGAAAGATTGTTGGTTGGTCCAAGGGTGGAAGAGATGTGCTATACCAAAAATTGAAGTATTATAGTTTCAAGAAAGCCATACCAAAAATAAAGAAGTCCAGACTTTTGTTGGGCATGTACTCATAGATCAACATCTTTTCTTCTCCTTGAATGCAGCATCTTAGAAGCTTCACGAGATTTCGGTGCTGGAGTTTGGCAATATAGATGACTTCATTCTTAAACTCATCAAGTCCTTGGCTAGAATTCTTTGAGAGCCGCTTCACAGCTATTTCTTGTCCTCCTTCTAGTATACCCTGGGAATTACCAATATAATTTACAGAATGTTCTTCCCTTAGAACTTAAAAGGACCCACTTTTTTTCCCATTCTTATTATTTATATCTGTTACATTTTTGTGTGTCTCGCTGGCTGACATTGGTCCAACAGGAACAGTCATGACTAGTGATTTATGTAACAACATTACCAAACACATACTTCAAAGACATAATTACATAGATCTATAAAGTTTCAAATGTGAGAAAAGATGCATAAAACCAATTGTAAACTTCAAAAATTGAAGGAAAAATATACTATGTGATGCCAAATAGCACCTAGGTTGTGTTATAAGGAAAGGGCAGATAATGTATTACCTTGCTTGAGTGAGTGTGAACAGGTGGAGGGGAATTACAAAGTTAGAACTTATCTACAAGATTTTAAATTAGAATAATTTTTCACATATAAATATATAAATTAGAGTAAACAATCATTTTTCCATATTTTTCATATAGAATACTTAACTAGATAATGAAATTTTTGAAATAAATGCTCATCTATAGGTATTTTGATTTGAATTTTCAAATCAACCACATCATTTGTATAGCTTTTCAATATAATTATTGTGCTTTTATGCCATTACTCAAAAAAAAAAAAAAAAAAAAAAAAGAAAAAAAAAGGAAAAAGAAAAAAAAGAAATAGAAACAAGAAACGAAGTACCAAGCTATAACTGAATAGTCATTCAAAAAAGCGAAAAAAATGAAAGAGTAGCAATCTAAATAAGCTTGTTGGTGAGCCAATTTCCTTCTTTTGAATAATGATGATGTTAGTTTGTTAAGAACAATACCTACTCAGTTTCTTTTTTTTGTTACAAGAACCTGCACCGGTATTTAATTATCTTATTTTATAGAGAGCAGCAATTAATTATTTACCCTTCTTATCTTATGCTACAATATTCAGAAGAGGGATTACTATTTCCCTTATTTGTGGACATATAAGCCATTTAGAATCATTAGCATGATAAGGTAGAATAGATTCTGAAGGTGTACAACAATTTTAGGTTTTATTTAGGCTTCATTTATGAGTGAATTTGAAATGAAAAATAATTAAGGTTAAAATTTATAAAGAAAGAACTAAAAAAATTTATAAAGAAAGAACTAAAATTTATAAATAATTATAAAGTGTAGGATTGAATAAAAGATAACTTGGAAGAACTAAAAAGAAAGAAAGAACTCACTAGAAAGCAAGCTACTTTGGAAACCTTGAATTAATACCTGGTCCGAACCGGATAGAAATTTTTTTACTAATTTTATTAAGATCCTTGTTTGAGTAGAATAAAATAGAAGGATTTCAAATAACTATATTCAGTATCAAGTTGTTACAGATTGCACAAGTGCGTCTTTACATTGTTACCTTGTAAACAGGTCCAAATCCACCCTCTCCAAGCTTGTTGTCAATTGAAAAGTTATTTGTGGAATTAGCTATTACAGCTAAGTCAAACAATGGTAACTCTAGATCTTCCTTCTGGCTTTTGTCATTGTAACCTTGTTCAGAGTTGTGCATCAGATTTCCTGTAAGGCAGGGATGAAGTGGATGTAAATGAGATGAGTAGATCTAACAAAGTTATATACCATTACCAGGAAGAACACATCAACACATAATTACAGAATATATATATATATATATATATGAGTGTGCATATCTTTTCTTTTTTCCTTCTAAATTAAGTTTACCACATAATAACTCATCTCGCATACCTTCTCTGTTCAGCTGTAAATTCTTCATCTTTTTTCGGAGATACAAGGTTATGCTCATACCCAGCAGAAGAAGTCCAAATAATAATGCCAAGATCACTCCAACTATCTCTTTTTTCTTGCCACTGAAGCCAACTTGTTGAACTGTTGAATCCTCAATTAAAGTAATGGTTAATTCATTCAGGTAATACAACCATGAGAGCACAAACATATGTATAATGTCAATTGCTATATATATATATATAATTAGAAAATAAGTAACAAAATACATTCAACCAAGGCTAGTAACATAATGAGGTCAAGCCAGGCCTTAGTAGATTCTGTGATGCAATCACTTTTAACCATGATTGGTATTGAGGGAAGCTGCATTTGAAGGAGAAACCTACCCTTAATTTATGAACATTACTATACACTCAGTAGAAGATGTTATCAATTTTTCAAAGTGCTAGGGGCTCTGCAAGTGGCCAAGCTGTAGATGCTGCCTCTTGATTTTACAGCTGCTTTGTTGGAAAGTTTGCAAGCCTGGTTTACTTTAATTTATACCCTTCACAGTTAAACCGAAGGTACAGCTTAGGAACAGAACTTTATCTCTGCTTCTGATTCTAGATTTTCCCCTACGAAGTCTTCTCCGAACTGCAGCTGAGTGCACTTTATATGGGTGGTGTCATGGTATGGTGGCGTGTGTAGCGGCAAAAAATAACATGTGGGGCAGAAAATTCAGTTCAGTCATGTGTTCTAATGGTATGCGGTCATGTGGTTACTTTGTGACGTAACTAGAAAAAATCACATAAAGAAAACAATTTGCAGTCTATTTATTTCACTAAAACACAAATTTTAGATACAATAGATAATAAGTGCAGGGATGAAGAGACACAAGAGGGGACAAACTGAAGAAGTCCACTAGGGGCCTTGAATTCACAAGGAGAATAGAGGGGAGAAAGAAAAAGGGGAAACCCTACGGTCCACCAAGGGGCTTGAATCCACAAGCACAAGGGGAAAGAAGGGGGAAGGATACTTGGAGCCACAACTCTAATAAACCCAAGGGTTACTCACATATTGACCCTGTCTCAACTGACCTAATTGAGCCATATTTATAAAGTCTTCAAAACCTTAAAATGCAAAATTACCAAAATAATCCTCATACAAAAAATACAATAACAAATAAGGCCATTATAATTTTCCCAATAGACCACATCACATCACTGCCTCTACTTTTCCTTAATAACGGTCACATGCCTCGCTATTATTAGATGGGCACAAGGCCAAGTGGTGTTCCCAGTGCACCAAATAACTGCTCGTGTAGCGGGGGATTGCAATAGAGAGTCTTGATATATTCTGTATATGTGGCAGCCAAAAGCTCTGGCACTTGACAGTGAAGGTAGTGCCTGAAAGGTGCATGAACCTATTTTGGGATAGAATTGATGATGAATTGCATGATTCATGATTCGATCACATTTTATGATTCATGCGATTCTTAAAACTATCGGGTTTGATAGATTCCGACCCCTTCTTACCTCTTTTGACAAAAATGAAACTTAAAAGATTAAAATGACATAAAATGCATACTAAAAGAACCATACATATATTTTGTACGAAAATACAATCAAATTTTATAAGCATCATCATTTGTATGCCTGTAAAATCACTAATGTATGTGTTTGGCAGTCAAAGAGAGCATCAATTAGTTATAATGTAAAACCACTAATGTATGTGTTTGGTATGAATTCTTACCCAACTCAGAGGAAGCCATCCTTATGTAAATGTCTTGCCCATTTTCACTTAACTCTCTCATGTCAATCAATTCATCAAACCACAGCAAGCAGCCACTTCCACCTCCTCTTATGTCTAAATTTGTGTAAGCCGTACAAGAGCAGTTTTTCAAGCGTACCATCTCGCATTCCCTTAAGGTCATGCTCTTGTTGAACCAGGAATATCTTGTGTCTGGTGAAATTTTCAAAACCTAGGGTTAAAAAAAGAGTAATTCTAGGGACGATCCAGTGTTATTGCTACTCTGAAGATTGTCCAACGATGCCGCTAGCAGCATCGAGATAAACATTGCTAATGGTATCGAGATATGAGATCTGCTACCAACAGCGCCTTTTACACCTTTGAGACTAACAACATTTTCTTCGTCTTGTTGCTCTTCCATCTCACTTGTCGGTCCAAATATATGTATAATGTTTTCTATTTTTCTGATATGTTTTTTTAAAAATTATGTCAATTTTTAAAAACTTTTCTTTCCATCTTAGGAATTATATCTGAACTTGATTATTCAATGTAAATTCCCAAAATTTTGGGAATGCATGTGCCGCTCCTGCTCTCATTGTTAATTATATAATGAATAAATCATAGTTGATTCATTAGGCCTTTGAAATGAACATGAAAATTTCAGCCTCATTGTCAAGGCTATAAAACATATTTGGTCTGGCTAAAAGTGATCTAGGCTATGCAAAACATCGCCTGTCAGGATCAATAAATCTATTTGATGAATGTTCTGCTGTGCAAAATATGTTATTATAAAGAAAAATCATGGTGATCCTAGGTGGGTTTGTGTAGTGGACAAATATGGAAGAACAATTGTGGAACTATATCAATTATTTTTCTACATGTTTTAACTCAGATGTTAGCTTGTTTTGAGGGAAACTTACAAGCAGGAAGGGGCAAGTGAAGGTCATATTAACCCTTTCAAAAATTGTCTCCTCAAAATTTAAGCTGTTAGGGAATGCGTATGCTATGGACTTTATTTATTATGAGCTCGACCCTCAAAATCTAATGGCTAACACCAATAATCCAAGGATGAGAACATTTTCTCATCTTGTTTTCCTGTTAATTTCTTCATGTTTGCTGTTTGTTGATGAATCAACAGATACAATCTTACATGGACAGTCAATCACAGCCTCCAATACCATCGTATCTGCTGGCAATGGCTTCGAGTTGGGATTCTTCAATCCTGGGAACGGGAGCTCGACAATGAATTACTACCTGGGTATATGGTACAAAAGTATTTCGGAACAAACTGTTGTTTGGGTAGCCAACCGAGACTACCCATTCACAGATTCCTCCGTGGCTCTTCTCATCAGCACTGATGGAAACCTCGTAATAGTGAAGGGAAAAATTTCATACACATTGACTAACATATCATCAAATGGTAACACTAGTGCTACCTTTTGGATTCCGGAAATCTTGTTTTGAGAGACGAGACATCTGGTGACTTACTATGGGAGAGTTTTGACTACCATTCACATTCTCTCTTGCCTGGAATGAAGCTTGGTCGTTTTAATAATTGGTTCTATTGGAAGCGCTGGTCTTTGATATCCTGGAAAAGCAGGGAAGACCCTAGCCCTGGAGTTTTCTCTCTGGAAAGTGATCCTCTAGGCATGCACCAGTTCTTCATCAGAAAGGGATATCAAAAGTATTGGACTAGTGGGGTATGGAATGGAAAAAATTTCCTAACGATCCCTGATATGACAGCTCACAATATAAACATCACCTTTAGTTTCAACCCGCCGGGGGGCTATTTCACTTACTCTGTTACTGATGCTTCTGCGACTATTATAATTGTGTTGGATGTATCAGGGAAACTTCAGCTGCTGTTGTGGTCTGAAACTAATCATCAATGGGATTTGTTGTGGTCTCAACCGAGCCAGCAGTGCGAGGTTGATGCCTACTGTGGGGCTTTTAGCAGTTGCAGTCAAAAGGCCCTTCGATTTTGCCAATATTTGCCTGGTTTTGAACCCCTTTCTATAGAAAATTGGAATGCAGGGGACATGTCAGGAGGGTGTGCGAGGAAAGCCCCATTGCAGTGCAGCAATAGAAGTCAAGCCAATGGGAAGAAAGACCAGTTTCTTTGGATATCTAAAGTAAGACTCCCTGTTAATCCAGTAATTTTGCAACATAGAGGTGCTTCAGACTGCAAGTCAGCTTGCTTGGGTAACTGCTCTTGCTCTGCTTATGCTTATGGCAGTGATGGGTGTTCAATATGGAGTGAAGATCTCTTTAATGTGGAACAGCTGACAAATGATGACCCCCATGGGAGAGATTTCTATCTAAAACTTGCTGATTCTGAGTTATTTAGAGGTAAGAATAATGGAATTGCCTCAATTGTTTTGGTGGCATGGTGACAGAAATTAATTACTTTGTTTTGGATAAAAATGAATTCAGTCCACCTAACTCATTTTTCAGATTCAAGAAGCAAGTGGGAGAAATGGCTAATTCTGGCACTAGCAGTTTCTATGACTCTATCAGCCTTGGTTTATTGTATGTGGAGGAGAACGTTACAGAAAAGAGGTACGCATTTCACTCTTGGAACACAATACTAAACCAATCCACGGGAGTTTTTATTTTTATTTTTATTTTTCATATAGTAAAACTTAGTCCTTGTGCTTCTATATAAGTTCAAATGCCCAAATATAATTCCAAAAAAAAAAAAATTTAATAATAAGCCCCTATATTTTTTTTTGTCAAGCGGGGGAGGATTTGATGCTATTCGATATTGGTACAAGCATTGGAACTAGTAAGAGTCTTATTGGTGGAAAGAAGGAAGTTGATTTACCATTGTTCAGTTTCGCTAGTGTTTCTCTTGCTACTGATAACTTTTCTTATACAAATAAGCTTGGAGAGGGTGGTTTTGGACCTGTTTACAAGGTAACATTCAATATCACTGACCAGGATTCTTTAGGGATGTTGAACACTAAACAAAAATCATTTTGATCCTACCAAGTAGTTCAGTCCCAATCGTTGCATAGAGCTTTGTTTTATTTTTTGAGAGTCCATGTTTACTTAATAATATGTTATTTTCAGATAGTGTTTGATGTTAGTTTTCCATAGATTATAAACAAGCTAAGAAGGTTCTATATCAGGGAAAGTTGCTAAAAGAATATGAGGTGGCTGTGAAAAGGCTTTCAAGAAAATCTGGACAAGGATTAGAGGAATTACAGAATGAGGCTATGCTCATAGTAAAACTTCAACACAAGAATCTTGTGAGACTACTGGGCTGCTGCATTGAAAGAGATGAAAAGATTTTAATCTATCAGTATATGCCCAACAAAAGCTTGGATTTCTTGCTTTTTGATTTGTGCCTTTGCATTCTTGAATATATTTGATCGTTTTTGTTTGTATGCTTATCCATATTTATGTACTACCATTTAAATTTATTAATTTGATGTGAAATCGCGACAGATCCAATCAAACACGGGACACTAAATTGGGAGTTACAAGTTAACATCATTGAAGGAATTGCTCAAGAGCTTCTCTATCTTCATCAGTATTCAAGGTTACAAATCATCCATAGAGATTTGAAAGCTAGCAACATTTTGTTGGACAAAGATATGAACCCAAAAATTTCTGATTTTGGGATGGCAAGAATTTTCGGTGGAAATGGATCACAAGCAACAAATCAAATTGTTGGCACTTAGTGAGTAAAACACAGTTTATGCACCTTTGCACCAAAACACAGTCTACTGGGGGGCTTTTAGCATTTGAAATCAAAAGGCCCTTCCATTTTGCCAGTGTTTGCTGGGTTTTGAAACCCGTTCTGTATGAAATTGAAATGTAAGAGACATATCGGGAGGGTGCGTGAGGAAAGCCCCTTTGCAATGTGGTAATGATAGTCAAGCCAATGGACAGAGTGACCAGTTTATTTGGATACCTAAAGTAAGGTGCTTTTGACTACGATTCGGCTTGCTTGAATATCTGCTCTTGCTCTGCTTTTGCTTATGGAAGTGATAGGTGTTCAATATGGAGTGAAGATCTCTATAATGTTGAACAACTGAAAGATGATGACCCTGATAGGAGTGATTTCTATCTAAAACTTTCTGCTTCTGCGTTTCTTAGTGAAGGTAAGAATAATGGAATTGTTGCAATTGTTTTGGTGGCATGGGGATTGTTAGGTTTTTTTCCTTAAAATCTTCGATTGTCATCTATTCATGCTACATGATACATGTTCTTAAAATCTCCAATTTACATGTGTTCATATTTCCATTTAATGCTTTAAGATAATCTTGTCATATGTCTATTACTTTTCATATACTCTTGTGGCACTAATAGTTGTTTAGGAGATTGTGGCATTAATAGCTGTTTTGCAGATCATGACTTTGAGAAAGAAGTTTGCTTTTGTTAGCTATAATGGGTTGGGGTGATTAGGATTTTATTTGTTAGGTATGTTTTGTCATGGCATTTCCAAAAGGGGAGATTGTTAGGTTTTTATTCTTGGCAATCCCGTTTGACAAAACTCCTTTCAGTTGTAATTTTATTCGCTCTTTTATTTTAGTGAAGCTATGAGTATTTAGATGTGCATCCAACCCAAATTGTGCCTTGCAGAGAAGTTTGTGGTGTTAATTCTTTCGTGTTTGCCACTTCGCTGATTATGACGGTGATCGAGCTACCCAGTCGGCTTTTGAGGGTCCAGGCAGTGCCTCTTGGCGGGTCCGGGCAACGCCACTGCAGGATTGGGGGGCAGCGCCCTCGAAGCAAAATGCAAAAGTGCATTCAAAGTTGCTTGTCCACTCAAGTGGCCGTTCGGACGCTCGAGCAGAGAATCCTTGGCTCTAGGAGTTTGATCGCCTGCAAAAATACTGGGAGATGTTTTTCCCGCTCGAGCGGAATTTCTTGCGCTCGAGCGTCGGTCCGCTTGAGCAGCCATTCCGGTGCTCAAGCGGGGATCGCGGAACAGATTGCTATAAATATGTGTTTCAGTCAGATTTTAAGGTTACGCTTTCAGATCTTCTTCTTAGATATTAGGATTTATATCTGGGGCTAGTTTGCTAGTTTTCTTTGATGTTTGATTAAGTATTCAACTCATGATTTAAGAAGTATACATCAAAGGTTTGTTTGTTTATTCTATACAAAAGAGAGAGTTGTTCTTCGGTGGATTCTGGAGAATTCAAGCCTGAAGCTTTGGTGAATTTTGGAGTGGCTCATCGTCGTGATTCGATATCAGCGTTGTGGATTCAACATTGAGCAAGGCAGTTCTGAGGTGAAGACTGTGGTAGAAGAGGCATATAGGGGTTGGTTTAATTCGGGCGTGGATTCACTAGGCGATTGAGAGTACACTTGTGTAATTCCTTTTGTCTTCTTAGTGGATTGTTTTGTATCTTTGGCCCGTGATTTTTTTTTATCACAATTGGAGGCGCTCCAATTGTGGTTTTTCCATGTTAAAATCGTTGTGTTGTTTTGTCTTGATTATTTGATTGGGATTGTTGTTTACTGCTTAAAATTGATACATAATAATAAATCAACATATAGGGGATTTCTAGATTTTTCAGGGACAACAATTAATTACATTGTTTTTGGAACTCTTTTTGCAGATTCAAGAAGGAAGAGATGGAAATGGTTTATTCTAGCGGTTGCAATTTCTATGACACTGTTGACTTCAGCCTTGTTTTATTGTATGTTGAGGAGGATAAATGTCACACCCCAAATCCGGGCATGACCGGCCGTGGCCCACAGGGACTTAGCCCAAGGCACACGTAAGCCTAAACATGAATCCAAAATCATAAAGAATAAATGTGATGATAGCCCAGAAATAAATAAATCAACACTCAATCCAGTGACATACCACAAGTGAAAAACAAGTCATAACCAACTTCCTAAAAATATATATATACTAAATGGGACACAAACCGCCCACAAAATAAAATAATTCTGAATAAAATCTAACCACAATGTATGCACAAAACTCGACGAAGCAACCTAAAACAAATTAAATAAATGCCCTAGAGGTCCAAGCAATTGAGTCCCCGCTACGCCATGAGTCCACTCTAAGTCCTTTTAACACCTGGAAATGGTAAACAACTAAGTCAGCTAATAGCTCAGTGTGTAGCAACATGGATAGTAAATCTGCTTTTGAAAAGCAGGTTCAATTCCAAAATAAAATATATATCACAGAAACTAGATTGGCATACAGTTTGGTAAATACAATCTGTTTCAAAAAGAAGGTTCCACAGTTCAATACTTAAAATACTCATGTCTCGCAAGAACATGATAAACGACATTTTCCACTTAAAACAGATTATAGCATGAACACCAATAATTTTCTGGGTACCAAGAAAAACAAATAATATGCCACACAGTTCTTAAGGCTATAAGCCCCGTTGGATCCAATATCGAACTAAGAGTCATCCTCAGGATGGCACCTGGGCCTTTTCTCAAAGACGATCCGATTGAAGGTCACCTAACTTTTTTTAAAGGTCTTTTCCTTACAATCGTTGAACACTAGAGTCATCACGGCCCAACTCGGATCTGTTCCCTACTGGCCACACACAGTGGAATAATTTCCCTGGACTAAATACACACATGGTCCTAATAATCAATACACATCAGTTTCGCAAAACATGGTAATTCATCATTATAAACATGAGACCAAAACAAATAGTTTACAGTATGCCAAGTTCACACATGTTTCAAAAATAATTTGATTCCATTGATAATATAATAATTTATCAAAACAGTTTAGTCTTGAAACAACAATTTAATTTTCCAACAGTTCAGGGTAGAGGAACATTTATAAAAATATGTAGCATGAAACTACTCACCTGGAAACGAAATAATATAATCTTTGAATAGAATATGAAAGTCCAACTAGTGCCCTGAACCAATATGAAAACTACACGTCACTACTAATTTAAAAATACTAAAGAATACGAACTAACTAACCCCAAACTAAAGCGCACTAACACGGCTCAACCCAACTCACCGTTACTCTTAAATATTACCTAAGTTCATGTTCTTCAAGGTCTAAAATCACCCAAGACATAGGTTCCGATCGAAAGTTAATTAAAAGTGACTTTAAGATAAAACAAAGTTTTTCCAATCTATTCGCTAACTTTGAAAATTAAAAACCCACTCCACATTGTTCAAAAAATTCTAAAACCCTCAAGATATCAACTAATATATCCTAAGTTCCAAACCCAATTGATTTCACTTGATTTTCTTATCAAAATAATTATCTACAATTTATTATATCCAAACAGGTTGTTTTCTGCAGCACTTTAAAGAAATTGACGGTTCTCTTAGTATACATGAGCAATCAATGCAAGGTCAAAAATGAAAGAAACTACACTCGTAACCGGTTCTAATGACGCTGATTTGATAATTTTTGGATTTATACCCAAAGAGAACAACACTTCCAAAGTTACTGTTTCAGACTGGTTTCCTGGACAGATTTGAATACCTCAATTTATATGGATTTTGACTCCTAAAAATTATGAAAAAATTCAGATATGCAATTCAATATGTAATTGATCTACTGTAAAAATTTCAGTTCAAAATTCATTCATTTGATATGATTCCTCAATATTTAAAGTTTATGTTTTTTAGGATAAAAAATTTCCATCCACTATTGCAACCCAAAACTTCCCAGCAACCCATTTACACAAGAAAATCCATTATTAAATACTAATACCTCTCTCTTTAACTCCTTCACAGCATAGCCAATCCACCAATAAATATAAAGAATAAGAAAACACACACCTGCAAACCCAACAATTCCTTTGCCGTCTCTTTCCTTCTCTCGTTTCTCTATCTCTCTCTCTCTCTTGTTAATTCTTCCTCACGGCTGCTGCTAACTCACATAAGAAGGTATGGTTTTGTTTTGATTTTATATTGTATGAGGCAACCTAGGTTACATATGTATCTACACAAAAGGCCCTAAAATATTATCTTTTGTTTTAATTTATTTTCTCTCCCCATTAATTTAAATTAAATACAAATATTATTAGATCAAAATATGCTTACTAATTTGGCACTTAAATTTATTTATTTATTTATTTTTTATATAATAAATCTTGCCTCTAAATTAAAAACTTTCACCCTAAATTTATTTTAGGTTTTAAAATTAATTACGAGACCTTCCAAATATTTAATTTGCACTTTAGTATTCACCACCAAATATTTGGGATTGTAATATTATTATTATATTATTTACTTAATTTTTATATTCAGGTTCTCACAATAAAGTCACAAAACAAAGGTGTGACTTTCACTTGGAACATAAAACTAAACCAATTCAAGAGACTGGATTTTTACTAGTAACTAAAAGTTAGTCATTGTGCTTCTATATAGGTTCAAATGCCCTAATATAATTAAAAAAAAAAAAAAAAAAATTAGCCCCTGTATTTTTTATCAAGCAGGGGAGGATTTACTGTTATTCGATGTTGGCACAAGCATTGGAGCTGCCAACTGCACACTAAATGAAGCCAGTAAGGATCTTATTGGTGGGAAGAAGGAAGTTGCTTTACCGTTGTTCAGTTTCACTTGTGTATCTTCTGCTACCGATAACTTCTCTGATGCAAATAAGCTTGGAGAGGCTGGTTTTGGACCTGTTTACAAGGTAACATTCAACATCACTGGTTGTGATGCTTTTGGGATGTTGAACACTACTACGTAGTGAAGTCCCAATTGGTGCATAGAGTTTTTTATACTTAAAATATTACTTTCAAATAGTATTTGATGTTAGTTTTCCAAAGAATACAAAGAAAATTAATGAGGTTCCACATCAGGGAAAGTTACTAAAAGGATATGAGGTGGCTGTCAAAAGGCTTTTAAGAAAATTTGGACAAGGATTGCAGAAATTACATAATGAGGCTATGCTCATAGTAAAACTTCAACACAAGAATCTTGTGAGACTACTGGGCTGCTGCATTGAAAGAGATGGAAAGATTTTAATCTACGAGTATATGCCCAACAAAAGCTTGGATTTCTTCTTTTTTGGTTTGTGCCTTGGCATTCCTGACTATATTTGATTGTTTCTGTTTGTATCCATACTATCGTTTAATTTATTAATTTGATGTGAAAATGAGACAGATCCAATCAAACATGGGATACTAAATTGGGAGTTATGCGTTAACATCATTGAAGGAATTGCTCAAGGGCTTCTCTATCTTCACCAGTATTCAAGGTTACAAATCATCCATAGAGATTTGAAAACTAGCAACATTTTGTTGGATAAAGATATGAACCCAAAAATTTCCGATTTTGGGAGGCAAGAATTCTCAGTGGAAATTGATCACAAGCAACAAATCGAATTGTTGGCACTTAGTGAGTAAAACATAATTTATGTGCCTTTGCACCAAAACATCTTTTTGTTGTTGTTGTTGTTGTTGTTGTTGCATGCATTGATATCTTTAGGGTTACTAAACGATTCAATTTAATACATGAATCCAGTGGTTATATGTCACCTGAGTATGCTTTGGATGATCTTTTCTCAATTAAATTTGACGTCTTCAGCTTTGGAGTTTTGTTGTTAGAGATTTTGAATGGCAAAAAAAAAAAAAAATACACGCTTTTATCTAACTAACTCCGTCAATCTTCTTGGATATGTGAGCACCAAAATACTATTGCATTTATCATGCCTTTTTTTACCTTTCCAATTTTATTTTATTTTATTTTATTTATTTATTTATTTATTGTCTTTGAAGGATTCACAATGAGATATACTTTTGTGTCTAATATTCTTCAGGCATGGGACTTGTGGAAGAGTGGCATGGGACGGGACCAGAAGGACCCAATATTGGGAGACATACATTCTACACATATGCTGCTGAGGTGCACAAACATTGGACTTCTTTGTGTTCAAGAAAGTGCAGTTGATAGGCATACCATGTCTTGTTAGGGAAAATATGTGATTCCCCACAAGTAAATCAATCAATGGGAATAAAAACTAATACGGAAAAATTAAATCAAAAGCAACACAAGAATTTTTACGTGGTTCCCTCAATGTGAGGTACGTCCACGAGATCGAAATCCGATTCCACTATCAACCAAAGAGTTTCCAAACGATTACAAACGAGACACGAATGGTCTCAAAAAATCACCCTTAGGTGAATTCCAAATAATCACAAATATACAAGAGAAAAGACCTCACCAAATAGATGAACAAAAAACTTCAAAACCAGAGTTGTAGAAGATCCAAAATAATGAACCAAATCAACACCGAAAACGAAGCAAAGAACCACCCAAATTAATTCCACTGTTCACATACCCAAATAATTGATTTCACCAAAGTGAAGTATGTGTAGCAGCCATTCTCTTCACCTCGGGATGAGCAAAAACAAACCCTAAAATATTGTGAATCTAGGATTTAATATCAAACCTTAGTTGTTTTCAAAACTAATTGGGTCCCACACTCCAATAAGAAGGTATACGCAACAATTCTACCCCTACTGACTTAGGTGGAGAAATCAACCATACCCGCCAAAGTTCGGCACTTTAAATGTTTGTCCCTCGACAAAATCTTTGTCAACATATCTGAAATATTATTATCTGTGTGAACCTTTTTGAGTTGTAACAATTTCGAATCTAACACATTACGAATCCAATGGTATCTCACATCAATGTGTTTCGATCTCGAATGAAAAGTAGAATTTTTGCTCAAGTGAATAGCACTTTGACTATCACAATAAAGCACATACTTTTCTTGCTTCAAACCCAACTCTTGCAAAAATTTGTTTAACCATAACTCTTCTTTGCAAGCTTCTAAAATGGCAATAAATTCAGCTTCGGTAATTGAGAGAGCAACACATTTTTGTAATTTAAATTGCCATGCCACAGCTCCCCCTGCAAAAGTCATCAAATACCCCGAAGTCGATTACCTAGAATCAATATCACCGGCCATGTCAGAATCTGTGAACCCATCAAGCACCAGCTTACCATCTCCAAAACACAAACATACTTTTGAAGTCCCTCGAAGATACCTTAGAATCCATTTTACCGTTGCCCAATGTTCTTTACCCGGATTAGAGAGAAACCGACTCACCACACCAACGGCGTGAGCAATATCCGGCCTTGTACAAACCATGGCGTACATCAAAGAACCAACTGCTGAAGCATAAGGAACTTTCAACATCTCTTCTTTGTCTTTCTCACTTGTAGGACATTGATTCGAACTAAGCTTGAAATGACCCGCAAGTGGACAACCAACCGGCTTTGCTTTATTCATGTTGAACCTCTCAAGAACTTTCTCAATGTAGCTTTCTTAAGACAACCAAATTAGTCCTTCTTTGCGATCACGAACAATTTTCATACCAAGAATTTGCTTTGCCGATTCTAAATCTTTCATAGCAAAAGACTTGCTCAACTCCAATTTCAACCTGTTAATCATGGTAGAATCTTGACCCACAATTAACATATTATCAACATAAAGCAAAAGAATAATAAATTTACCATCCAGGAAATTTTTCACAAACACACAATGGTCCGAAGTGGTTTTAGAAAAACTATTATTCATCATGAAAGAGTCAAATTTTTTGTACCATTGCCGCGGGGCTTGCTTAAGGCCATACAAACTTTTCTTCAATTTGCAAACAAATTTCTCTTTCCCTCTCTCCACAAAACCTTCTGGTTGCTTTATGTAAATTTCTTCTTCAAGATCACCGTGAAGAAATGCGGTCTTCACATCAAGTTGCTCAACTTCAAGGCTCATACTTGCAGCCATGCCAAGTACAACCCGAATAGAAGACATCTTCACAACCGGCGAGAAAATCTCATCAAAGTCAATACCTTTCTTTTGCCCAAAGCCTTTCACAACGAGACGTGCCTTGTACCTCAGATTCTTGCCATCATTCTTCAATTTGAGAACCCACTTATTTTTCAGAATTTTCCTCCCTTTAGGCAACTTCACTAAATCATAAGTCTGGTTTTCAAGCAAGGAATTCATCTCCTCGTCCATGGCCTTTTTCCAATCACCTTTCTTTGCATGCTCAATTGCTTCTTGGTAGCTCTCAGGCTCCCCTTGATTGGAAATCAACACAAATTCATTGGAAGGATACTTTCTTGAAGGTTGTCGGTCCCTTGTAGATTTTCTCAACTCAAGTTGTGGTGGCAGTTCTTGAGTTGGATGTTCTTCCTTAATTTCTGGCTTAACTTCATTAGGATTAGCATCATCCTCTACATCTTCAATAGGTAGCTGCACATCTCCCCCGTTTTCATCATTAACTGAAGATGAAGGAGATGAATCCATATCAATGAGATCACTAGTTTTTGGCTCCGGTTGATCACATTTGCCAAAGTCTTCAATTGTTTGGTCTTCAAGAAACACAACATCACGATTTCGAATGACTTTCTTGTCAGCCGGATCCCACAATCTATACCTAAATTCATCACGCCCATAGCCAAGAAAAATACATTGTCTTGACTTACTATCAAGTTTGGACCTCTCATCCTTTGGAATGTGAACAAAAGCTCGGCAACCAAACACTTTCAAGTGCTCATAAGACACATCTTTGCCGGTCCAAACTCTTTCTGGAACATCATCATTCAAAGGATAAGAAGGAGACAAATTGATCACATCAACCGTTGTCTTCAATGCCTCACCTCAAAAGAATCTTGGCAATTTAGCTTGTGAAAGCAAACACCTTGTTCTTTCCACAATGGTGCGGTTCATCCTCTCGGCAACGCCATTTTGTTGAGGAGTCTTCTTAACTGTCTTTTGATGCCGAATACCTTAGCTGCGACAATACTCATCAAATGGCCCAATGTATTCACCACCATTGTCTGATCGGATGCACTTCAATTTCTGCCCTGTTTCTCTTTCAACCATGGCCTGAAAATGCTTAAATACTTCTAGAACTTGATCTTTAGTTTTTAGTAGAAAAACCCAAACTTTCCTTAAATAATCATCAATGAAATTAACAAAATAAAGTGCACCACCATGTGTTCTAACTTTTAAAGAACCACAAACATTCGAATGAATCAACTCCAAAACATTTTCTTTTCTAGAAGCAACATTTTTATGAAAAGAAACTCTATGTTGTTTAGCCGCCAAACAATGAACACAAGTTTTGAGATGTATACCTTTCAAATCGGATAGAAGCTCTTTCTTGAACAAAACTTGTAGCCCTTTTTCACTCATATGGCTAAGCCGCTTGTGCCACAATTCGGTAGAAGTATCATCTTCAAGGGCATTGACAGCACCTTTACAGATTTTTCCTTGCATCGAATAAAGTGTATGAGTCTTCTTGCACTTAGCCACCACCAAAGAACCCTTTGTGAGCTTCCATATTCCATCATCAAATTTGTTGTTGAAGCCTTCATTATCTAGCTTCCCAGTAGAGATCAAATTGAGACGAATATCGAGAACATGCCTCACATCTTTAAGCAACAACTTGCAGCCCAAATTTGTTTCCAAGTAAACACCATCCATGCCGATAATCTTGGACAAACCTTCATTATCCATTCAGACAGAACCGTAATCTCCTTTGGTGTAGGTAGTGAAGAAATCAACTCGAGAAGTCATATGAAAAGAAGAATCGGAATCAATCACCCAATTGCTCTCTTGGCCTACAAAATTAATACAATCATCTTCACAAACGGCCATGAGATCATCGGTAGTAACTGCCGTTGTGTCTTCTTGCTTCTTATCCACACTTTTGTCACGCATTTTCTCCTTGTTCTTGAGCTTTCGGCATTCTCGCTTCATGTGCCCTTTCTCATGGCGATAATAACACTCAATGTCTTTCTTTGAAAAAGAACCATCTTTTGACTGTTACTATCACCCTCAATGGGTCCATACAAATCTTTACAAAATAATAGGTCCTCCATTTTAGTTTTCCAAGTTACGCAATTACTTCCATTAAAACTAGACATGCGACCCACATTCCCCTCCATTGATTTACACAAATAAATAAACCCAAATAAACCGTAAGCTCTGATACCAGTTGTTAAGGGAAATATGTGATTCCCCACAAGTAAATCAATCAATGGAAATAAAAACTAATGCGAAAAAATTAAATAAAAAGCAACACAAAAATTTTTACGTGGTTCCCTCAATGTGAGGTACGTCCACGGGATCGAAATTCGATTCCACTATCAACCAAAGAGTTTCCAAACGATTACAAACGAGACACAAATGGTCTCAAAAAATCACCCTTAGGTGAATTCCAAATAATCACAAATAAACAAGAGGAAAGACCTCACCAAATAGATAAACAAAAAACTTCAGAACCAGAGTTGTAGAAGATCCAAAATAACGAATCAAATCAATACCGAAAACGAAGCAAAGAACCACCCAAATTAATTCCACTGTTCACACACCCAAATAATTGATTTCACCAAAGTGGAGTATGTATAGCAGCCGTTCTCTTCACCTCGGGATGAGCAAAAACAAACCCTAAAATATTGTGAATCTAGGGTTTATTATCAAACCTTAGTTGTTTTCAAAATCAATTAGGTCTCACACTCTAATAAGGAGGTATACCCTACATGTCTAGTGTTTTATCAATGCTTAGCAATGAACTTGTGCTTCTACCTTCTCCAAAAAAACCTGCATTTTCAACTATTACAAATGTGCCTGATTGGACATCATGCAAAATCCCAGAAATATGTTTGTTGAACGACGTGATGGTTTCAGTTCTTGAAGGCTGGTAAGAGTTCAGTCTTCCATGTCGATTTGTTGATTTGGTGTATTGATACAATGCAAAAAAAAATTCAACAATTTCAAGATCGATTCCAAAAGATCAGGAAAACACCTAAGTTTGAGTTCTTGTTTGGTTGTGTTTTTGTATTTTTTGTTTTCAATTTTTATTTTTTAGAAAAAACAAGACTTTGTTTGGTTTGATTATTTAAAAACTGTTTTTAGACTGATTTTCTTTTGTCTTTAGTAATTTTTTTTATTATTATTTATATATTGTAGTTATTATTATTATTATTATTATTATTATTATTATTATTATTATTATTATTACTACTATTACTTTTTAGTTACATCTAATTTATATGTTTTTAATTTTTTTTTAAAAATGACTAAAATATGAAAAAGTTTTCTGAAGATAAAAAAAAAACTTCTCTAAAACACACATAGAAGTTTTTGTTCCAATTTTCTTTTATTTGTACCACTTTTTTTTTCCTCCATATTTTAGTCAATTTCCAATGCATACCCTCAATTACTTTGCAATGCGTTGGAAGTTGAAGTCATGCCTTAATCACATTGTGTCATAATTCCAAGATAACTCTTGATGTGATAACCCAAGGGTGGGTGGCATTGTGGTTTAGGCTTGGGGTTTAAGTCCCAAGGTCACAAGTTCAATTCTCCCCCCTTCAGCCAATCTCCTGGGTGAAGCACAGTTGGTTAAGAGGTTGGACCTCAAGTTGTCTAAACAGCACTTGGTGTGGATTTAACGCTCCCCCCGCTGTGCGAGTCCTGATTTGAGCGGAGCTTATCTTGGGAGGTCGAGGCAAGTTCCCAGGTTATAGTCTCCTCGCTCAGAACGGCTAACAGGACACCATAGTGATCTCTGCGGGGCAAGTTCCCAAGTTATAGTCTCCTCGCTCGGAACGGCTAACAGGACACCCTAGTGATCTTTGCAGGGGGTGCTGTTTTGGACCTGCGGGAGGGTAGGAAGGATTTTCTTATAACAAAAAAAAAAAAAAACTCTTGATGTGATTACTGTGATAACTTTAACCACATTGCATCATGTTAAGACCTTTTGTTGTCAAATTCCATGGATCAAAACCAAGGTTGTAACAAGAGTTCTTTAAGAAGTTGGTTTCCTTCAAAAACAGGTTTACTTTGGAGTTCTGCAAGAAGTTGGTTTTCTACAAACAAGAAGTTGGTTTTCTTTCCCAACTAGGATTGCTTTGATTTTCTATAAATAGTTGGGTTTCTCCCAAATCTATGCTATTCATTGATTCATTCATTGAATCTCTCCAGATCTTCTTTTTGGTTTTTAAGGGTTATATCTGGGGATATTTTGTTATGTTTTTCTTTGATGTTTTATTGAGTATTCAACTCATGGTTTAAAGAGAGTACATCAAAGGTTTGTTTGTTATACACAAAAGAGAGAGTTGTTCTTCAGTTGTGAATTCTGAAGAATTCGAGCCTGAAGCTTTGGTGGAATCCGGAGTGGCTCATCAGAAAGACAATTCCGTGCTGAAGATGGGGTTGGAAGAGGCACATAGAGGTTGGTTCAATTAGGCGTTGTGGATTCGCTAGATAATTGAGAGTGATACCTGTGTAATTCCTTTAAATCTTCTTAGTGGATTGTTCTTGTGGCAGTTGCCCGTGGTTTTTTGATCACAATTGGAAGGTGTCCAATTGTGGTTTTTCCACGTAAAATATTTGTGTCTCTTTCTCTTGATTGTTTGATTGGGATTGTTTTATTTTGCTTAAAATTTATACATAATCACAAATTAACATCTAGGAGGTTTCTAGATTTTTCAATTGGTATCAGAGCAGGTCATTCTATTTTTTTAAAAAAAAACTTGTTTTAGATCGCTCTATTTTTTTTTAAAATTTTTTTTTTAGAACGAGATCTTGTTTGATTTGTGATAATGGATTCAATTCGTGAGGGAAATTCTATGGTTCGACCACCCCTACTTGACGGATCCAATTATTCTTTTTGAAAAGCTCGAATGAGATCTTTTTTAAAATCTATTGATGAAAAAGTTTGGCAATCCGTCATGAATGGGTGGACTGAACCAACAATTACTGTTGATGGAGTAACTTTCCCCAAACCAATTGATAAGTGGGACACAACTGATTACCAAAATAGTAGCTGGAATAGTAAAGCTATCAATTCTCTCTTTTGTTGTCACACGAAGAGTTTAGTATTTGTAATTGTGAAGTCGCAAAAGAGGCTTGGGATATCTTACAAACTATTCATGAGGGCACTCATACATTAAGCGATCAAAACTTCAAAGGCTCACATCTAGTTTCAAAACCTTTCTATGAAAGATAGTGAGACCTTTGATGAATTTTATGCGAAGTTGAGTGACATTGTAAATTCCAGCTTCAATTTAGGTGAAAAAATACCAGAATCCAAAGTTGTGGGAAAAATTTTGAGATCCTTGCCCGATCGGTTCCAACCAAAAGTTACGGCTATTGAGGAGGCTCAAGATGTTGACAACCTCAAGCTAGATCAGTTGGTTGGAAATCTTCAAACTTATGAGGCACATAGAAATTTCAAAAAGAAACAAAAAGATCTTGCTTTTAGTAGTGCTCATAAAGTGGTTGAGGATTCTAATGAGAATTGTGAGATAGATTCCAAGATTATGGCGGCTTTTGTTAAACAATTAAAAAAATCTTTTTTGAATAAAAATCCTAATCTTTTGGAATCTACTCATACTCATAAATCCAAAGGCAAAGATAAAGTCAAAATTAATTCTATAGCCAAGAAGGAGAAATGAAAGATACAAGGGAACTCTGAAAGCGTCCAATGCTATGAATGCCAAGGGTTTGGCCACTTTGCTTTAGAATGCCCCACTCGTTTGAGGAAGAAGAAAGCCCTCGCCATCACTTGGGATGATGAATCGGAATCTAATGGAGATGAAAGTGACGATGAAGATCAAGGCGAAGAGGGACATAAGCAATTCCTTGCTTTCATGGTGGCTTCAAATCGAAGGACAAGCGAGTCTTGAAAAGGTCAGTTGAGAATACTACTGATGATGAATCCTCGGAGAGTGATCATGAAGAGCTTGAGCAAGCCTATGAAAAGCTGTATAAGGAGTCTCTTAATTTATTCAAATTGAATGACAAACTCACAAAGAAACTTAAAGCATGTGAATGTGAGAATGTCAAACTTAAGGAGGAGATTTCTGAGGCTAGGATCAATGCCATCAAGATAGCTGATGATCAACAAGTTCTTTGTGATAAACTGTTGACTTGTGAGACAGAGAGGAATGAGCTACAGGAAACTCATACCATGTATGAAGAAAAGATTGAATCTCTCGAGATATCACAAGTTGCCTTGGAAGAACTAATGATCAAGAAAGAAGAAGAGCTCAAGTGTGCCATGGTTACCATTGGTCTTTGGAACAAAGGATCAAAGACTTTGGAGGATATTATTGGGTCTCAACAAATCTGTTCAGACAAGAGTGGCATTGGCTTTGGAGATAAGAGAGAGCAAAAACAGAGTGCTTCTACATCTTGTGATACAAGAACTCAAGGAAAGGGAGGACAAAAGATTCAACAAGAGAGAAGACTTCTCAAACTCCCTAGAGTTGGCAAGGTAAAAGAAAGGAAGGTACATCCTGTTTTTATTTGTCATCATTGTGGTATGCATGGCCATATTCGCCCTTTTTGTTATAAATTGCATGGGAGAATGTCTCAAAAGGGTAGAAATTCGAATACTTTTTGGGTTAGGAGACAACCTTACTTGTCTAGGCGGAATACCAAGATTCATGAGAGTGTTCACAACACCATGACATTTACCAAGACCGCTAGACCTGATTTTGTTAAAACCAAAAAGATTTGGGTAAGAAAACTTGACTTGTGTTAATTTGTTTATTTGTTTTTGGGTTTTTTTGTTTTAGGTGTTTTTTTTTAATAAAAAATATGTGATTGTTTTTTTTTTTTTTTTTTTTTGTCTTGCTTTGGTTAGAAAAAGTTTAAAAACAAAAAAAAAAAAAAAAAATCCAAAAAGATTTTCTTGTATGGTTTTGCAAGCTTGAAATTTTTTGAGTGGTCCTTGGTGCATATTGGAATTAATGAGAATATCCATTACATGTTAATATGTGTGTGCTTTCTGTGGTCATTACTCATTTTGGAGTGTGTGTTCTTTGATTAGTATGTCTCATTCTGTACACACTCTTGGATTAGCAAATATTGGAGTCTTTTGCCTTAGTGGTTATTTTTTCTATGGACTTCTGGCATGATATCTTTTGCTTTTTTAGAGGAATTGACCTATACTAGCATATCATGGGTGATGTTGAGTCTCTTAACCATCTTCCATCTTTTTGCATCTCCATGGCTTTCCCCTCTATTCTTTGCAGTCCAGGCATGAAGAAAAGGCTACCTCAGAGTCACCAACCAGGCCTTTCTTAATATATCCATGCTTCTCTGGTTCGGTTTCCATACTCTTGAGCGTGTCAGCCGCCAATGAATGTGCAAAATAAAGAAAAAATGTGCAAAAGAAAGAAAGAAAAAAAGTGCAAAAGAAATGAAAAAAAAAATGTGCAAAAGAAAGAAAAGAAAAAGATGTGAAAAAAAAGGAAAAATAAAGGATTCATTGATTGAGGGGGAGCCTCCGCCTTTACTCACCAAATACCCCTTGATTCCTAGTGGTTTGACTTTCCTTAGTTGTGCTTAGATTCTCTTGTCGGAGGTCCAGCTTTCATATCACTACTAGAATTTGAATCTTGTGTTTGTCGAACTCCAAGAGTCACACACACACTTTTATCATGGGATCTATACTTTTCACATAATGCATCACTTTCTTTTATGAGGAATTTTCTAGAGGCTGTGCACATTGTGTTTTCAAGTAATTGTGCTTCTTGGATAGTCTTGTGTGTATCAAGGTGCAAATTTGAAATTCCTTGCTTGCTTCACCATATTATTTTTTGTCGTTTTGTGTTCACTGTTTTCAGTGTGTGTGGTTGTTTTTAGTGAGGGGGAGTTTGGTTTATTGTTACAAAAGTTTGTTCGCATGATTACTTTGATTTGTTTGATAAGGAAGATTGGCTTTTGTTGCTTGCATTCTTGCATGTCCTGATATTTACATCATCATATCATGCTTGTGTGGTTTATGAGCTTGCTTTTGTTGTTTGAGGGGAGAAAGTTGTTTTTCATGTGTTTCAGGTTTTCATGCTACATGTTCTTAAAATCTTCAAATTGCATCTATTCATGTTATTCATGTTTTCCATCTCATGCTTCAAGATAATCTTGTCATATATTTATTGCTTTTTCATATACTCTTGTGGCACTAATAGTTGTTTTGGAGATTGTGGCATTAATAGTTGTTTTGCAGATCTTGACCGTCGAGAAGAAGTTTGTTTTTGTTGGATGTAATGGATTTGAGTGTTGGTTCATAGTTGGTGGTGCTGCTTGAGAGATTTTGTTAGGAAATTTGTTTTAGATTGGTTTTATCCAGGATTTGACAAAGGGGGAGATTGTTAAGACCTTTTGTTGTCAAATTCCATGGATCAAAACCAAGGTTGTAACAAGAGTTCTTTAAGAAGTTGGTTTCCTTCAAAAACAGATTTACTTTGGAGTTCTGCAAGAAGTTGGTTTTCTACAAACAAGAAGTTGGTTTTCTTTCCCAACTAGGATTGCTTTGATTTTCTATAAATAGTTGGGTTTCTCCCAAATCTATGCTATTCATTGATTCATTCATTGAATCTCTTCAGATCTTCTTTTTGGTTTTTAAGGGTTATATCTGGGGATATTTTGTTATGTTTTTCTTTGATGTTTTATTGAGTATTCAACTCATGGTTTAAAGAGAGTACATCAAAGGTTTGTTTGTTATACACAAAAGAGAGTTGTTCTTGATTGTGAATTCAAGAATTGAGCCCAAGCTTTGGTGGAATCGGAGTGGCTCATCGAAAAGACAATTCCGTCTTGAAGATGGGGTTGGAAGAGGCACATAGAGGTTGGTTCAATTAGGCGTTGTGGATTCGCTAGATAATTGAGAGTGATACCTGTGTAATTCCTTTAAATCTTCTTAGTGGATTGTTCTTGTGGCAGTTGCCCGTGGTTTTTTGATCACAATTGGAAGGTGTCCAATTGTGGTTTTTTCACGTAAAATATTTGTGTCTCTTTCTCTTGATTGTTTGATTGGGATTGTTTTATTTTGCTTAAAATTTATACATAATCACAAATTAACATCTAGGAGGTTTCTAGATTTTTCACATCATAACAAAAATTATATCGTATCATAGCGAAAAGTGTGTGCGCATAATTATGAATGGAGAAAATTGAGTTTGTTTACTCATTTTTTTAATGTGGATCTCATATCTAAAATGTGTGATTATCCCACTCAAAATTGACAAAAAAAATAGTATTTTAATCATTATATTCAATGTAAATATATGAACAATGTCTAAAATATCATTTTCATTCTGTTTAATGAATAAAATACTATTTTTTTTCATTTGTTTTACTTAACAAAATAGACAAATAGTTTAGATCGAAAACAAATCAAAAAATTAGGACTTAAGTTGACAAAATTAAAAAATTAAGATTTATTTTGTTATAAGATTCAAATTTTGAGATTTTTTTTTTTTTTTTGTAATTTCTTTTAAAATTATTTAGGATAGATTTGACATCAAAATCTCAAAAAATGTGCTTAATATAATTTTAAAAAAAAATTATCTTACTAATTACTATGAAAATATTTTAAACATTTCCCTGAAGAACCCTTATTGTGATTGCACGTGATAACACTAATTGTCAAAGGCCGATAAGAACAATTGAAGACTTTTTAGGTTCTAACATTAAAGAGAGATTTCTTATAAAATTTTGTTAACACAATCATATAGCCTCAGGAAATAACAAACATATAGACTTTTTTGAGCTTTCTTTATTTATTATACATTCTTAATTCTTTATTACTGCATCAAAGCCAAGCCCACCCATTATGACTTGGCCATCCACTCTCTTTTTATTTTTTTTATTTTTTTAAGAATATTTTTTTCCAATTATTTCTGCATACAAAAAAAGAAAAGAAAAAAATACTAGGTACTTTTGAACGATTATGTGATATTATATATGTGATATTTCTAATAAATAAGAGATTGTAACACATATTAATGTTGTATTTGAATCACAAATTTGAATAGGAATTTAAAAAATACGAATGAAATACAAGTTTTTTCTTTTTCTTTTTTCTCTCTATTTCTTGTGTATTATTTTTTTAATTTTTTTTTCTTTCTTTCAAAATTCATATCCAAATATGTGATCCAAAGTGAATTATTCATCGTCTCTCGACTAACCAACAAAGTCAGCATATTGGAAAATATAAGATTTTTTTTTTTCTTTTTCTTTTTAAATCTGATCTAAACAGAAGAATAATATTTATTATGTATTCAGTTCAATTATAGTCCCTTTCCACAAAGGCAAGTTGAATTTGATAACCAACTTACAGCTTTAATTCGGCACCAAAAGTGGACTGAGTTTTTGTAGAAAATAACAATTCAGGACAACCACAAACACCAGCACACTAAGAGAAATTATCGTATGAGTCCGAAAACTCCACGTAGTTATATATTTGTTTAATGGTATTTCGTGATTTTTCCACCTTTTTCTTATTTATCAGACTATATAATCATTTAACCCCTAATATTAAGTAACACATAATTAACATGAAATTATAAAAAGACTTAGAAAAATACTTGCAGACTATACAGCAACTCAAACAAATGAATAATAGAGGGCAAAATTTCCAATGCACACCCTCAATTACTTTGCAAATGTGTTTGAAGTTATAGCGTAATGTGTTTAAGGTTACAACTTAATCATGTCACTACAAGAATTCACACTTTTAGCAACAAAAAAATTGGTCGCTAAAAGTCAATTTTTGGTCGGCAAAAGTTATCCGCGACCAATTTTTTTGGTCGCTAGTTTGGTCGCCAATTGAGGGTCGCGGAAAGTAATTCGCGACCAAAATTTTCGTTGGTCGGCAAAAGTTGGATTTGCCGACTAAATTCTTTGTCGCTAAATATGTAATTACCGCGACTAATTCATTTTGTCGCTAAAACACTTTGGTCGCGAAAAGTTGCCTTTTGCCGACCAAATTTCTTAGTCGCCAATTGACACATTTCGCGACCAAAAAGTTTGGTCGCCAATTGTGACATTTCGCGACCAAAAATTTTGGTCGCCAATTGTGACATTTCGCGACCAAAAAGTTTGGTCGCCAATTGTGACATTTCGCGACCAAAAATTTTGGTCGCCAAAGGTGACATTTTGGCGACCAAAATTAGTTTGGTCGCCAATTGTTACTTTTCGCGACCAAAACTGTTGGTCGGCAAAAGTGAGTTTCCACGACCAACAAATTTTTTGGTCGGCAATAGATGTATATTTTGCGACCAAAACTCTTGGTCGGCAATTATCATTTTTTACGAAAAAAAATAATTTATTTGTTGCGACTAATAAATTGGTCGCCAAAGCAGAAAAACAATACACCTGTAATTCCTAATAATTCATTCAATCCATAATAAACCTATAATTTTAAAGCATCATTCAAATTAACTGAATCATTAACATTCGACACAATACATAATTCAGTTACATTCGACACAATACAGCTATTTTAAGTTTTCATTCACAAGTCACATCCATCTAGCATAACAATTTGAAACATAACTATTTGTTATCCATGCGCAGCTATCAACAAATAAAACTACTAATATTTGTTATCTATACACATCCATCCAAAAATATTTAATCCTCCAAAAAATGCTTATACTACCAAGTAGTCTTGTACAATTTAGCTTCGTGAACTTGCTAAGAAATATGTTGGGGAGAGTGCTCATCTGGTTCGTGAACTTTTGATCCACTTTTCCCAATTGTTGATCCACTTATCATCCACTTTTGATCCACTTATACGCTTCAACAGCAATAGCATTTATAGTAGACATTGGTGCAGTTACAACCTGATAGCAGCAAGCCACAAGGATGATGTAAAAAGTCAATTGTCACAAACTTTACAAAAACATATATATATATAAACATATATATAATATGGCTGAACTAAAAATATATATTTAATGATAAAATTATAAAAAAATTTGGTGTGTATTAATTACCAAACAGTTTGGTGTGTATTGATGTCCATATTGATCATTTTATTTAATGATAAAAGTATAAAAAAATTATTTTAAAGAGAACAGAAAGTAAAGGATGTATGCAAATAGAATTACCCAACAATTATAGTTTCAAGATCAATCAAGTTGTATTTGACTTTGGCTTGCACTTGACTTGCCTGGAGGTTCATTTAAGATATCGAGGACTTCTATGATAAATGAGTAAATAGTTTGTGCTCATATCAAGTTATTAAGCTATCTAATCAGTGCATTTTTTTATTTTTTCTATCAACGAAAAGAAATTTTATTGATGGATTGCAGTTATAAAATAAACACTTGAATCATAAAAGAGAAGCTTCCGTGTGCTAACTTTCGCTAGGAAGTTTAGTTTATTTAGTTCTTTAGCCGATGGTGATGACTTTTATTGAATTAAAAGTCTGTTGCTCATAGTTTCGTAGGATTAAAAGAAGGAACCATTATTTTAAAGAGATAACAAGATTTTAGCCAATTACATTTATCACACTGATTGCAGTTTGAAACACATGCATATATGATTAACCAAATAATGATATGACTGAAAATCGTTCACTGAAACTACATGTGAAGCATTTGATGAAAGACAATATCAAAAGCAAAGACATCGATTATCAAAGCATGATTTGTATAAATAATTCTGATAAATGGCAGGAACAACATGTCTTAGGTTGATTGCAATGAGTTAGACACTTTATTGGTAAGATAATATAGTGAACAGCACAAATCAAATGCACTAGTAAAAACTAAAGGGAAGTGTTCAAATTCATGCTGAAAATACAAGATAGAAACGTGATAAAAAAAATTTAAAAAAAATATTCATGTACTTATAAGAAAATGGAATTGAAAAATTAAAATTAAAAAGTGATGTGGATAAAGGTAGACAGAAAAAGATACAATACAAGGCTATATAACAGAGTGAGATAGAATGTGCATCTTTCCATCCTGCTTACCTAAGGGAATGGTTTCCAATATTTTCTTCTCAATGTCTCCCCCAAGCTTAGCAGTCATATCAGAAGCAATGGACCCCGGGGCAACAAAGATTAACTGTTGAATGAAAATACTTTAAAATTAATTTTTATTTACTAGTTCAGCTGCATCTTGGCTTGTGTCTATCTAGTTAAAAGAACAAAATAAAATGATGCTGGAAAACTCACATTAATACTCCTGCTTGAATATTCCTTTGCCACAGTTTTTGTCTGGCCAATTACCACGGCTTTGCGGCACTATAATTGGCTTGCCCAACATTACAAACCGAGATTTTGGCCTTGGTCGGTTTCCCAGAACAAGGTCTTGCAGGGCGAGGGCATGACCTACAAATGATCTAACATTTCAAAAACTCGGAGAAAGAATAAATAAGAATTATCAACATGAATATTGAGCAAAAGATGACTCTAATGGAAATTGCATACTTGAGAAGAGATTTATTTTGGGGAATAGCAAATTACTTGCTTACCTCATGTAAAATAAGATATATGCTCCTTCCGACATCACTTGGCTCATTGGCACTGATTGGACCAGCCAGTGAAGTGTGGACAAATAGAGATCAAATTCAAATCAAACGATCTCTTCGCATATACCTAAAGTAGATGAAAGTCCAGTCCACTTAAAGTAGCGTTGAACAGAAAAAATTATTCACCCATTCTTACACTCTGATCTTGAGCCACAAACCTTCTAAGTTCAGCTTGGGGACATTTTGGCATGCACTCGGTAGAAGCATGAATTTGAATGATGACAACATTCAATGTAATTAATAAAAAGGGAAAACGGGTACATATTCCATAGTAGAATCTTGAACATTATTGGAAATATTTTTTTAAAGTAGGACTTTATTGGCCTAACAAGCTCTTATTGGTCCTTGAGAAAGAACAGGACTTATCCATACTTTTCTCTAATATTTATGATGTCATCGTCAATTAAACAAGCCTTGTTATCCCCAATAGTTGCAACAAGAATTCATTCAATTCCAATTTATTGAAATGGCATGTTTAAAGCTACTTTGAATTTGAATAAGTTAATTTAACCATTCATTCATACTCAATGACACATGTTTAGAATTTCATGAACATGGATAGGACGTTACTTAAAAGCCAATTAAATGCATCCACATTTACCACAAAAATCTGTTTTTCACATTATATTTAAGGTAGCATTAGGTCTCATTAAATCATTTTAGATGAAGGATGTACTTTATAATAATTCCTAAACTATCATTAGATGCAAATAGGTATATGCTTATGAAATTTAGCAAAATATGATGAGAACTAATTCCTCAGCAATCTACAGCAATAATTTACAGATTTCCCATTTAGAATTCTTCTTTAGACAAATTAATGAGCTTTAATTTTCATTAACAAGGAGGAGAATAAGAAAATAAACATATGCAAAAGACAAAAAGGCTCAATTTCCTAATTTCCTCCAACTAATGCAATGATATGTTTATGAGGAGACAGAACTGATTTACCTCAGTGTCATTTATCTGAACGGTTGCCTTGCATATCTTTCACATATGAGACATAATGCCCGAGAAAAGGGCGATTCGGTATCCAAATGCACAACAACGATAAAGGTAAAGCGGAGGAATATCATCATTCTTCGTCATAAACGGGACCATATCCAAAGATGTCGGAAAAGTGATGCACTTATTTATCTTTCCATAACTTCCTCCTACCAAAGCAAAACACAAAGTTGAAAAATACACCAAAAGTCCAGAGATTGGAAATAAAATTAAAGCCAGAAGAAACAAATTAAGATAGCTGCATGAAGAACTCACAATGATACAAGCACCTTGGTTGTATAAAGGTAAAGGGTTGATAGGTCTAATTATTTGATTATTGAACTTAGTGCAAGTCTAGACAAAAGCTTAAAGCCATGGTACAATATGAGTGTTGAACTTAAAAGTTCATTTTCAAATCGATGAGTTGTATAAGTCATTACGCAAGTGACTTGGAGTTTGTAAGCAACTGAATCAAGTAAAAGTGTTCGCGGAAAGTCCACCAAAACAATTAATAACCTTCAATGAATTAATGAAAAGGAAAACCAAATACAGATGAGGACCATACCCTCTCATAACAGATAATAGTACCTGAAATCTCTTCAAAATACGATATAGTCTAGGGAAGAAAAATCCCTTGCCAAAGAATATAGCCCCGGACATACAGACAAACTAACTAAAACTAGCTCACACAGAGAAACATGCAGTGTTGGATGAATCATAATGCTAATTTTATATCAAAATTAAAATTAGTCCACAATTCTTTTCCCAGCAAATTAAAGTTTTCACTGCACATGTAGAAAATGCTTCAGGCTCCTCTATTTCCTGTTTAAATGAAAAAACATACATATTAGCTCCACTTGTTGCTTCTGATGGCCAAATCAAACTAGATGAGAGCAAAAACCATAGAATGCAACTTACTCTGAATGCATTCAATCTTTGTATTGCACTTAAAGAATGATGGCAAGGTCCCATCACTCGATGGGCTATGGGAATGGCCTGTCCACTCGATGGGCTATGGGAATGGCTTCGATCTCTGATTCGTAGAATGGTTCTCGAGAATTCTGATCCAACTTAAAGCTGAAGAAACAAACGAAACCAACACAAACCCAGTTTTTTAGCACAATTTTTACACCCAAACCAACAAAATTAAATATCAAACCAATCAAATTCAAACACTGAAAAATGAAATATAGATGAATTGAATGAGGAAACGAACCTTTTGAGGAATTCTAAGAAAATGTTCTCGACTCGAACTGCTTTCTCGTCAACGAAGTACCCACCTCCATAGGAGTCCATTTTTTCAGTTCTCTCTGAAAATCTTCTTCACAAGAAAAAGGTCTTTGTAAGATCTGAGACAAACCCACTTCTCCAAATCCAAATTCTCTCTCTCTCTCTCTCTCTCTCTCTCTCTCTCTTTCTCTCTCTCTCTGCTGTGTTGATGCATTGCGGCGACTGTTGGTGTGGCGGGAAATAAAGCAGGGACATCGCAACAATTTCTCCAAATCAGTGACCGTTCTCGCTCTCTATCTGTCTCTTTCTCATAGTCACGACCACGCTCTCTCCTATCCCTGTCGCGATCCCTGCCCCTGTCTCGATCTTGGTCCCTCTCTTTGTCTCTGTCTCGGCTTGGTCCTTCCCATTCCTCTCCCCCTTGTCCCTGTCTCTATGTTCTCGGCTACTTCTATGTCGGTCCCTATCACTCCTTTCTCCATCTCTTGGAGACGAGCGGTGCCGTGATGAGCCCCTCTCTGTGTCATGGTCACGATGTTGTTCTCCAGACTTTGATGCACCATGTGTAAAGGTCTTACCCTCTCCAAACCTAAAAGGAAATGAAAAAATGGGGGAAAGACGGAAAAAAAGGGGGGAAATAATTTTGGTTGGGTGGGTGGGCGGGCGGGCGGGTCAGTGAAAAAAAGGGAAAAATTTTCTTTGATTTTTTTTTAATGAATTTTTTTTATTTGGTAGAAGTAGGGGTAATATTTAAATGAAAAATATTTTTTGTTAAAATAAAATAAATTTTTTATGGTCAATTAAAAATATTTTTTTGTGGCTCATTTGTTTTTATACTAAGGCCTCGTTTGGGAACATGCTAATTTAATAATTGTTTGGCTATTTGGCTAAAAAGGTAGGTAAAAAAAACTTATATTTTGGGATGACTTTTTGGCTAATTATGAAAAGATGTGCAAAAAGTAGAGAGAAAAGAGAGTTAATGAAGACTGAGTTAGTGATTTGAGAGTGATACTTGGTGAAATTTTCAAAAATTTTGAGTCCAGGCCTTCTTGATAAGCCTTGGCATCTACTCATTGCTGTAACTTGGTCCTTTTTTTCTTCATGTGCTTCTCTTCTGAGATGTTGAGTTGCTGGAGACATGAGCATGTTGGATTGACTATAAGGAGATGGAGTGGATCACACAGTTATGACATCAGGGATGTTAACAAGAAGGTCTTTTACGACAAGAGCTTGGCGAGACATGTTGTCATTGGTTACGGCAATGGTTACTCGCAGATAGAGCGATTGGCGAATTGTTAAGGTCTAAGGCTGGGAGCTCAGGACTTCTAGCTACAAGATTGTCGCTATGTCGGTGTTTGCACTGCCATTGAGATAGTGGGTTGATGCGTAGAGTACCTGATGAAGTGCTTGGCTGCTAGTCTGGTTCAGCTAGTAGAGTTTGAACCTTGTGATGAAGTGCTTGGCTGCTAGTCTGGTTTAGCTAGTAAAGTTTGAACCTTGGGCACGAATAAACTATTCATAGAAATGAATGCTTCAAGAACAACGATGATGGTTTGCACAAGCCAAGAGAGAGAGAGAGACAGACAGACAGACAGACAGACAAACAGAGAGAGAGGGAAAGATGAAATAGGAAAATGAAAAAGGTTTTATTGGAATGGAAAGATGTGACAGATTGTAATGATTCAAGTTTCTTGGGAGATATGTGATGGCTGATGATATCTAATGGCGGCGTGTGTCAATTATGGGATGTATAGGGAACCAATGAAGATGTGACACGTCATGATGTTGGTATGACGGTTAAGACAACAGATTTCAAATCTTGATGTTCTTGAACTAGCGAGTTATAACCACAGCTAGTAATGCGATCTCAGTTGAGAAGTGTGATCTCAGTTAAGATGTTGATCTCACTAGAGATGACAATCTCGGTTGAGATGTTGATCTTGGTTGAAAGGTAAAAGGTAAGTCCCCAAACGAGGCCTAAAAATCAATAACTAATTTTTTGTGGTAGAGGAGAGGAAGCGACAGTAGTGGTAAAGGTGGTGGATATGAGGTGATGGTGGTGGTGGTGGTGGTGGCGATGGTGATGATGGCGAAGGAGATTAGTGGTGAAGTTGTGGTAGTGGTAAAGAAGATAGAGTGACAGTGGTAGAGGAGAGGTAATAGTAGTAGTCACTACAACAAAACTAACTATTCACGGCATCATGTTTACGACATGCATTAAATGCATGTCGTAATTAGTACATTCTACGGCATTTTTTTTTTGTAAGCCGTTAATGTTTTGTCAATAACAGCATACATACCATGTAAGTCGTTGATTCATATATTTATAGCATGCAAAAGTATGCCGTAAAAAACGTATGTTTTTACGACTTACAAAAATATGCCGTAAAATATTTTCACTTAAGACGGCATACATTTTATGTTATAAAATATTATAACTTTACACGGCATGCATTAACATGTCGTGAAAACTTTCGCAAAAAAAAAAAATTCAATCCGAAATTTTTTTATGGCATGCAAAAAGCATGCCGTAAAAAATGTATATTTTCACGGCATACAAAAATATGTCATAAAATATTTGTACTTAAGACGACATACATTTCATGTCGTAAAATATTATAACTTTACACGGTATGCATTAGCATGTCGTGAAAACTTTTATTAAAGAAAATTTCAATTCAATGTTTTTTTTTTATTTAAAAAAGCTAACAATTCCAAATCACGCTTCTCACTTTAAATTTTCCTAATTGAGGAAAATGTAAAAAATAATTTATACATTGTTTTATAATTTAGTGTCTTTTTTAAGGAATAATTGCACCCAGTGAGATTTTGGGAAAAAAATTACATATTCATGAAAAAATTTATAACTTCATAATTAATATTTATATGGCGTCTCACTAATTTGTAATTTTTTTTTTAAAATTACCTTAATTTGATATTTTCCCTTCTTTTAATAATTTATTTATTTTTTACTTTTTAGATGTGTCAAATCTGAATGCAACTAAAAAGTAAAATATTTGTAAAAAAAAATATAATAAAATATAATATATATTAAATGTATTAAATTTTATATTTTTTTGAATTGAATGATTTTTTTAAAAAGTTAAAAATATTTTCTGTTAAATATATGTTAATTATTTGAATTTAAAAAGTAAAAAAAAAAATTATTTAAAATATTTTAGCCTCGTTCACCACTCTCCCAGACAACTTCTGTATATATTTTTACCCCAAACCCTCTCTATCTCTCTCTCTCTATGTGCGAGCTCCAAATAGTTAACCTAACCTCCGTGTCCTCTCTCGCCCGAAGTTCTCTCAACTCCCGAATCTTCCAAACCCTAGGCCTCGAATACGACGAGAAAGTCCTTCTTCGATCGGCAACGAAGTCCTCAAGGCCGTTGTCGTTCAATTCAACGCCAATCGGCTCCTCACCGAAGGCGTCCCAGCGTCTCTGACTGGTTCGCCAGAGCTTGGTTCATCGTGCTAAGGATTTCAACATCGTTCTCGATGACATTGCGATCACGCACTTATTGTATGGGGTTGAGTTCTCCAAGTAGTGGAGGCAAGTAGGTGGCGAACAGAGGCCGAAGTTTTCCAAGGCCATGGGGCGTAGGTGTCACATGAATCTCTCTCTCTCTCTCTCTCTATAAATACATCTGAATCGAACCTTTTCATTTGTGAATTGATCAAGTATTTTTGTTCTATTTGATTCTTAATTGTTTTATATATCTATGTGTAATATATGCATTGTATGTACATCTAAATATATGTATTTTGAATTTTGGTGTTCTACTTCAAAATTAGAAAACCTATGTTATTGATTTTTATTTATGTATGCTGTATTTTAGAAAATTTAGTCAACCTCCTCTTGTATGAATTTATAGTTATTTCTTTTGATTCACAGATAAAAGGAATTGAAGCTAGGGTTTCATAAACTCTTCGTCTGATTACCCTTTGTTTAGATTCAAAATTATAGGTGTAAAATGGAATTGAATAATCGATGGGATTAAAAACAGTTCAATTGTTATTGAAATTGGAAGTCTATCGAGATGTTACGGTTGGTTACGGAACTTCCATTCTGCTATGCTTGTAAAATTTCTATGGAGATATGTGAGCTCCTAAACATCCAAGTTGGAATTTGGGTCAAGGGTCAAGGATCGTTTTATTCAATCAACCATTTTATGTTGTGTCCGGTCTATCTGTGTTTGGTCTGCATGTGGTGAGTTTGTTCTCAATGTAAGCATCATCAAATCTAACTCTGTATCTAAAATATTCTTTCTTGCTTTCTTTCTTTTATCATTGTCAAATTGATTCTCCAACTATGAAATTGAACTCATGAAGTAGAAAATGAGTGAGGTTTGTCAAGTTATCAAAATTCTGACCTCATTTATTAGTTAGACTAATCAACTAATTGTTTGTGCCATGATTTTCATTTTTGTTCCTTTGGAGGGAGAAAAGCATGATCTTTTGTAGGTGTAGCTTTTTTGAAATGGATTACGCTTCAAACTCTACACTTAAATTAACTTTGGAAAATTGTGGACTTCAACTTTTGGGCATAATATATGATCTATGGCGGGGTTCATGACACCTCGTGTTCGCTTGGTTCACACACGTATACACTATATTGGGTTCACTTATGCATGTACAATTAAAAATAGTTTATTTAAAAGAAAAAAGAAATGAAAGTATGAATTGCACAAATATTGTGACATCGTTGTCATATTTGATGTTACAATGTTTAGGTATTGTGTAGTCGTATTTCTTTTAGCAACGTTGAATAACTTCATACAACATATAGTTAGTCTTGCACTCATTTACGCATTCTTGGATGCTTATGCAAATAGTAGTTTTATGATGAAATGCATTCTTCATAGAATATTTATCTTAATGTTGCCATCATTCACCATAAGTTTGTTGCTATTTTTTTTAGCAATCCTAAGGTAAATAGGCTTTTATGTTTGTTTCTTTCAAATTTCCTTATTTAAACAGTTGCTTTTGAGAAAATATGATCCTCACGAACAAGAAAACAATCGATCTGGGTCCAAAACAATCGATATGATAAACAATATCTGAAATGCAATAATCAACTTAAAACTTGTGGTAAATAGTATCATATATTTGTGGTTCAAAATTTGTTACTTTCTGTAGTAACATGAAAAATATATGCTATAATTCATGCTTATGTTTATGCATACGAATTTGTTGATGTGGTTTATTTCCCCTTAAATCTAAGCGTGTGTTAGGTTTCTTTGGTCTTTGTTATTAATATGTCTAAATTGATCAAAACGTTTTGGGTTTTAATTTGCCTATGACCTGTGTATGTATGTCATATTTGTGATTAGCTTTGAAGAACAATGCAGTGGTCCAGAGAACAATGCAATGACAATAGATATAGGAACACGGAGTTATCAGGTCTATGTTCTACTCATGTTTACAACCTTTGCTTTTTTGTCTTTATATTTTGTTTAGAGAGTCAACCAAGAGTCTTGCTATTGATGTCACTTAGGTTGCCTTGTGAAATATCTAGACTTGTGAACCTATCAAGCTGTAGAGAGGTTGGAAGTTGGATGATGATTCTGATTTGAAGCTTCGTGCCTTTGATTTTGCTTTGCTTGAGGTGTTGAGCGGTGGTCATATATATATTCAAAAAAAAAAAAAAAAAATTTCGAGTTGTTTATGGATAAATTTTACAGGAACCATGTTAGTGGACTATACTTGGATAAATTCTAATTTTCTTGATCAGTTTTTAATAATGTATTAACATCTAAGTGGATAATATACTATTAGTTTAATAATTTTCATTTCCTTTGCTTCCTCTCTTTATTTGGTTGTTGTCTTCACCCTTTTGATGAGGCGTATTTATTGCATCATTGTGATTTCAAGTCTTGCTACACTTAGGGTAATATTGTTCCTAGTTTTATTTTTCTAGTTTAACCAAATAAGTGAGATTTGAAAAGTAACTGTTATTTAGGAAATTAATTAATGTCCTTTGAATACCAGGGGAAAATGAGCGACTATCCAAGTATGGTGACACTAAAATAGCTTGTAGCATAATGTTGATAGAGCTTAAAATACTTATAGAAGCAAATCCTCTTTTTCCGTGAAAAGCTTGTTTTCCCTACTTTAAAGTCATCAAGATTGGGGACTCGATCAATCAAAGGTAATGTTGGTTTTGTAATGTATGAGTAAGCAAATTACGATTATTTGATAATTTATTTATTGTGCTTTTATATATGGGTTATATTAATTATTCATTTACATTGGAGTCAATTTTCCTTTTTCTTTTTTGATGCATCCGTCTTCCTGTTGGCTACCCTATTGAGGTGGCTATTTTGAGTCCACTTAATTGCTACCCAACTGTTTTCACATGTAAATTCTTAAAAATCTGATCTACTTTTCTTTATAATGGTGATATTTTCTCGTTGGTGGGTTGATATCTTTTTACTTGCCATTTGTTCTGAGATCTTTGACATACTCATTTCTTGTGTGTTTTTGGACAATAAATTCATTTCCATGCATTTATTTTGTGCTTATTTATGCATGCTTCGATAAATTCTGGATGCTCAATGTTTATTTTTCTTTTCATTCTTACAGATACTACTATAGAATTGTGATGTTCCTTTGGGTATGTTTGATATTTGAATCGATTTTGTTGTGCATCGATCTGAATTGGTAGCACCAACTCTGTAAAATCCTAGGCCAAACCAGACATAAAGACTTTGTTCACAGACCATACTTGCACACCTCGAAATGCGGCTCTTGCACCTACTGTTTCAGCACATGCTTTCACATAAAGAGATGGAGTTTTCACCTTAAGAATTTAAGGAAAGTATTTTTGTGTCTGATTGCGAAGGCTACTTCTAGTTGAGCTACTCGAGAGTTCCTGCTTGAAAAGCATTCTCCGAATGCTATTGTGGTTTACTTTGTGTGTGTTGATGACATAGTGGTTACCGGTTACAAGATAAGAAGCATAGACACAGATGTGGGACACAAAAATTTAAGAAAAATTAGGATACAAACACGGTGGGAATATGACCAAAACAAATAAATAAATTATTATCCATGTAAATGAACATGAATTTAGAGTACAGAGGTATAAGCGCATCAATGTACATGTGGGTGTATTTTTATTTTTTGCTCCTTTGCCCCCTCTTTGTTTTCATATTTTACTTTGACCCCAAATCAACTTTCTAAAATTTTAAAAGAGCTGTTCTAAGGCTTGTCCAAACACAAGACACGTGTTTGTGAAGTGTCCCCAATCTGATTAAGTAGATTCAATTATTTTGTTGCTACCTTTTTCTAGAGTAGTAGGCATTCTTAGTGTGTAGGAGTTTGTCTCTACGGATGAATAATTCATCTCAATGTCTAAATTATTTCAGATGGCCAATATGTGATTGCTTGTTTGTCTTCTATTTCTCTGGTTATCCGCTCAAAAATTTGAGGACTAGAAGTAAGTTTCTTTCTCCTTTCCCTTTCTTTTTCCTTTCAAATGCTTTATATGTTAGAAAATAACTCTTTTTTTTTTCTTTTTCTTTTTTTTGAATTTCTTTGTGAATGAAGGAGGTGCACATAGTACAACTACAACTACAACATAAATATATGTTTTCTCTATGTTGCCTTTGTCGGTAAGGGGTTGCTTAGTACAATGAAGAAATACAATTAATCATCATAAATGAAATTGTGGATAAGTATGTGTTTGTGTACCTAAATTGTGTTAGAAATCCAACAAATGATCACATTCATACATAATGAAAATGAAAAAAGAAGGGCTTTAAATGAAGTTTAATACTTTGATCAAATTAAGCAAGGTTACATTAGAATTCATAGATTTTGAGGGTACATTTATGGTCATGGTGTAAAATCTTGGAGAGCTCTTGTGAAATCTCACTAGTTACTGGTTTTTCCAAGCCTTGGCAAAAATCAAATCCTAAAATTGTGGTAGGAGGCTAACTGCGAAGAAACATTATGGATTGACGTTTATTAGCAATACAGGATTATTCTTTGGAGATTATGGTAGTACTGACAGTGAATTAGAGAAAGGAGAAGGGGAACAAGAAGAAAAGGGAATGAGTGGAATAAATCTCATTATATATCTGAGTTTTGTTTTGTTTTTTGTTTAAAATAATGTTTTGTGGTATGAGTTTCTAGTTTGTAATAATTTTTTTGTACTATTATATGTTTGATGTAGCTTGTTGGAAAAAAATATAGGAAAGGCTTTGAACCCTTCTTTTGCAGTTGTCCAAAATGTATAAATGGTTACTCGAATGCTATACATCCTCTGTTTTTCAGGCCTTTCCTTGTAAATGAATTGGGTCCACAACACCTTCTTCATGATAGAAGGTATATGATGTATGCTTTTCAATCCTTCATCTTGTTGTCAAGGTTTGTATTCACTGTCTTGGTAGATTATGTTTTATGATATTACAAGTTTGAATCTTCTTGTTTTAGTGACGTGAATCCTTAACCATTCCTCTTTATTCTATTCATTCTCTACTCTACCGTCTCCTACAATATGTGCTTCACTTCTTTTGCATTGATATTGAAGCCGACTATTTTTTACCATGATCCTCCTGGGCCTTCCCTTTCTTGATCAACGACAAACTTATTTTTCATTGGAAAGGTGGTCATACACATGATTTTGCTTTCCTTTTCAAATGTCAATAACTGTAGAAGCTTGCTATATGTACCTTCATCTTAAAGTTTACTATGTTAAAGCAAAAGCATGTCTTGAATGAGTTGTTATTGTGTTTTCAAAATTTAAAATTTTGAAAACAAAAACCAAAACCTTTGAAATTTGGTTCAGGTATTCATCATTCATTCCTTTGGTTGAGTGCGATAATTGCAATCGCATCTTTTTGCTTGGATTTTTGAAAGTGTGATTCAATTTTTGGATAGTTTAGTAAGTTCTCTATACCTCCTTGTATTGTATACGGTACAACTTGAAGAAGGCGGCGTATGATGAAAGGAAGGCTAGCTTGATTGAACGACTAAATGCCCTCAATGCAGCAGCAGGAGTGATGAGGAGGTGGATGATGAAGATGACGAATGAATATAGTAGTACCTTTGCCTTTGGGGGCTTGGAATTTTGAGTCAAATATGAGATGTTCTTAGTGCACAATGATCTTTGCTCTGCGATTTAGTTTTAAACCTATTAAATTTTGTTTGTGTTTCTTTGGGTGCAATTTTGTAGCTTGTATTTTTTATTTGAAGATGGCAATTACACTTTTTGAATGTTATAAAATGCATTATTATTTTCGTTCAAAAAAAAATGCATTATTATTTCGAGTGTCAATGTATTGTGCTATCTATTTTTACGATTTGTATGTTTGAGGTTGTTGTCGACTTGATATGATAGAAGTTGAGGATAAAAGTTAGTATGCGATTTGTTTGGTGTATAGATATTAGATTTTTTGCTTACTTCATAGTTCTTTATACCTTGGTTTGTAACAGTTGCATTTTATAAACAATTGTTTACATCTTTGTTAGGTAAGGCCATGTTGCTATATATATATTATATTAAAAATAACTTTCTCTGGCATGCAAAATTATGTCGTGAAAAGTGTAATGATTCATAGCATGTAAGAAAATGTCATAGAAGATTATATCTGCATACAAGGCATGTCATAAATATATTAAAATGACCTTCTGGCATACAAAATTATGTCGTGAAAAGTGTGATAATTTATGACATGCAAGAAAATGTCGTAAAATACTTTATCTGACATACAAAGTATGCCATAAATATATTAAAAATAATCTTCTCGGCATGCAAAATTATGTCATGGAAAGTATGATGATTTATGACATGATAAAAATGTCGTAAAAGTTATATCGACATACAAAGTATGTCATTAATGTTTAATTTATTACTTTTACAACTTTACGCATCTGTAAATGATGCTCAACTTTCCACGGCATGTCATATAACAGCATTTGTGTGCATGCCGTGAAAGAGTTTTTATGGCATGCATTGCAAGCCGTAAAAAGTCAATTTTGTTGTAGTGAGTAGAGAGTGAGAGAGAGATAGAGGGACAAAGAGATAAAGAGATAGAGAGTGAGAGACAAAAAAGAGACAAAGAGAGAGGAGAGATGAATGAGAGAGACAGAGAGAGAGAGAGAGATAGAGAGAAGAGAGATGACAGAAAGAGACATAGAGAGAAGAGAGATGAACGAGAGAGATAGATAGAGATAGAGAGAAGTGAGAGAGACATAGAAAGAAGAGAGATGAGCGAGAGAGACAGAGAGAGATAGAGAGAAGTAAGATGAGCGAGAGAGACAGAGAGAGAAGAGAGATGAGAGAGACCGAGAGAAGAGAGATGAGCAAGAGAGATAGAGAGAAGAGAGATGAACGAAACAGACAGAGAGAGAAAATATATGAGAAAAGACATAGATAAGTGAGAGACACATGGAAAGACAGACAGACAGAGAAGAGTGATGAGTAAGAGAGAGAAATAGAAGAGAGAGGAAGATGACAAAATGGGTGAAGAGAAAGAGATAGTGATGGAATGAGAGAGACAGAGGCGTGAGAGAATCGATGAGAGAGAGAGAGATATGTGTTTAAGCCCTAAAGAGACAAAAAGAGATAAAGAGATGAACGAGAGAGACAGAGAGAAAGATAGAGAGAAAAGAGATGAACGAGAGAGACAGGGAGAGAAGAGAGATGAGAGAGAGCGAGAGAAAAGAGATGAGCAAGACAGATAGAGAGAAGAGAGATGAACGAAAGAGACAAAGAAAGAAGAGAGATAGAGAGAAAGATAGAGAGAGAAAGAGAGAGACAGAGACAAAGACAGAGACAGAGTAGGAAAGAGAAAGAGAAAGAGATAGAGACACAGACAGAGAGAAACAAGAGATGAGTAAGAGATAGACAAAGAGAGAGAAAGAGAGCGAAAAGAGATGACCGAGAGAAAGACATAGAAAAAGAGAGAGATAGAAAGAGAGAAGAAAGATGAGTAGGAAAGACAGAGAAAGAGAGATAGAGAGAAGATAGATGAGCAAGAGACAAAGAGAAAAAGAGAGAAAGATGAGCAATAGAGAAAGATGAGCAATAGAGACAGAGAGAAAAGAGAGATGAGAGAGAGCGAGAGAAGAGAGATGGGCAAGAGAGATAGAGACAAGAGAGATGAACGAAAGAGACAGAGAGATATAGAAAAGAGAGAAGAGATAGATGAGTGAAAGACACACAGAGAGAGAGATAGACAAATAGACAAGCAGAGAGAAAGAAGAGTGATGAGTAAGAAAGAAAAAGAAAATAGAGAGGAAGATGAAAAAATGGGTGAAAAGAGGCAGACAAAGAGAGAGAGAAAAATAGCGAAAAAGATAAGCGAGAGAGATAAAGAGAAGAGGCGAGACGAGAGAGATATAGAAAAGACAGATGAGCGAGAGACACAGAGAAAGAGACAGAGAAGAGTGATGAGTGAGAGAGACAAAGAGACAAAAATACAGACAGAGAGAGACAGACAGACAGAGAAGAATGATGAGTCGAGAGAGAGAGAGAAGAGAGAGAGATAGAGACATAGAGAAAATAGAGACAGATAGATAGAAAGAGAGAGAAAGAGCGATGAGTGAAAGTAAAATTTTATTTTTTTTTCAACGACGAAAATATTTTAGTTGCCAAAACTGTATATACCGCGTCCAAAATAATTTTTAGTCGCCTATATTAAGGTTTTGCCGCCCAAACTTATGGTCATGAAAGATAAAAATAATTTTTATTTTTCTTTTAGCGACTAAAATATTTTAGTTGCCAAAACTATATATACATGACCAAAATAAATTTTAGTCGCTGAAATTAAGGTTTTGCCGACCAAACTTTTGGTCGCAAAAAATAAAAAATAATTTTTTATTTTTCTTTTAGCGACTAAAATATTTTAGTTGCCAAAACTATATATACCGCGACCAAAATAAATTTTAGGCGCCGAAATTAAGGTTTTCCCGACCAAACTTTTGGTCGCGAAAGATACAAAATAATTTTTTATTTTTCTTTTAGCGACTAAAATATTTTAGTTGCCAAAACTATATATACCGCGACCAAAATAAATTTTAGTCGCTGAAATTAAGGTTTTGCCGACCAAACTTTTGGTCGCAAAAAATAAAAAATAATTTTTTATTTTTCTTTTAGCGACTAAAATATTTTAGTTGCCAAAACTATATATACGGAAACCAAAATATTTTTTAGTCGCTGAAATTAAAGTTTTGCCAACCAAACTTTTGGTCGCGAAAGATAAAAAATAAATATTTATTTTTCTTTTAGCGACTAAATTATTTTAGTTGCCAAAACTATATATACCGCGACAAAAATATTTTTTTAGTCGCCAATTGTGAGATTTTTAGCGACTAAATTTTTTTTTAGTTGCCAAAAATTAATATACCCCGACTAAAAAAATTTAGTAGGTAAATATTGTACTTTTACCGACTAACATAATTTTTGGTCGCCAATTCCATAACTTTTGGCAACCAAAATATTTTTGGTCGGCAAAAGTGGTCGCCAATTGTGTATTTTCTTGTAGTGTGTTGTCTTGTAATTTTAATAATTTATTGAGACATTACTCTTGATGTGATTAGTGTCATAACTTTAACCACAATGTATTGTAATAAAAATCATATCGTATCATAGTGAAAAGAGTGCGCATCACACACAAACTAATTATAGATGGAGGAAAATGAATTTTTTTTTGGGGCCATACAATAGGATGTTAGGGAGTTAATAAGTTAAATTATAATAAATTTGTTTGTATATTTTTAAATGAATAATACACTAAAGATGATTGGTCCACATTTGTGAACCCTATATTTAAAAAGTATAATGAGTTAGTGGTGCTACATGCATCAATTATTATATAAATAATTAGTGTATCAACACGTGTCATAATATTGCAACTTCAAAACCATAGACCACATCTATTATACAAATTAGAAAAACTCAAAACCAATAAAATTATGTCACATTATCCGTTAGTACACTAATTGATATATTAATTAGTGCTTAAAACTTTATTCATAATGATCAGTGGTGCTACATACACCAATTACTATATCAATTAGTGTACCAATACATGTTATAGCATTATAATTTTAAAACTGTGGACCTATTTATTATACAAATTACAAGGATTCAAAACCAATAAAACTATGCCACATCATCCATCAGTATACTACTTAGTCCGAATAATGCGATATGTACCAATTAATATATTAACTAGTATACTAACAGATGATGTGGCATAATTTTAAAGGCTTTGAATATTTGTAATTTGTATAATAGGTGGGGTCAGTAATAATAGCATAATACTAGTTGGTATATTAGTGTGTACATTAATTGGTGCATACAATACCACCATTCAAAATGTATGTATTAATACTAAAAAAATGTGTGAACAAAATTAGACAGGTGGATGGAGAACAATCAACAAACTGTACAACTCTTTAACACCCCGTAACATCCCGTTTGTTTTCAGAGGTAGAATGGAGGGGATTGATAGTGAGGGGATTAATAAAATCGTGTTTGTTTTGATGATAGTTGATAGCGTATGAATTGTTAAATTATTTTTATATAAAATAATAAAATAATTTAAATTATGATTTTTACTTAACAAACAAATATAAAATCATTAAACATTAATGTTCAAAAAAAAAAAAAAATGCCCAACATGTAAAAAAAAAATAATAATATTTTATTTTTTTTGTGTGCAGTTGACCGGTTTACTGGCCAGACGTCCAGCCAGATGTCTCGGTGGACGACCAGTAACTCACTAAGCTGACGAACTATTTTCTAATACCACCTCTTTGCCTAGGCTACCAATCTGCTCGCCAAAGGCCTATCCTAATCCGAATAGATTATCAATCCGGAGGACCACAAACAAAACAAACGTAAGCTAAGCTCACTATTCATCCATCACAATCCGGAGTAGACTCTTACTCCAGAAAACAAACAGGGCCTAAAGCATATGCTATTTCTCCTATCCAGTTTGGTTCATTCACATTATTTAATCTTAGAGTTGTAGAATTAGGAGTTTTTCTTAGGTGGAAAAACTTTTACGTTATGATATGTTTGGTTGGTAAAAACAAAAGAAAAATAATGCGAATCCCAATATTATAAATCTTATTGTTAGTAATAAAATTGCAATTCAAATTAACCTATCGCAATTTTATTGTTGGTAATAAAATTTTAAAAATAATGAAAGTTGATTTCAACTTAGTTCCAAATTAAGCAGAAAATTTAAATTCGTAATGTGAGGCCCACATGCTCGAATTGTTATTGAGTTTCTTCTTAGATTTTTTTTACATGTAAATCTTATTTGATGTATCTTATCGAGCTATTTATAATTTTTTTATAATAATAATAATAATAAAAAGCACGTGTTAATGCGTTTGCTGTAGGTTTTGCTTGTAGCTTATGAGATAAAATTAACTTAAATAAATTAAGAAAGTAATTAACTAGAAACTAAAAAAATAGTAATTTTTATTTTTTTACTTTCTAATTATCATGTAACGCTCCAAATTTCTAACTCAAATGATAATGCAATAATCATGGCTCTTTAAAAGGAAAACCAAATATAAATTCTCATACTTGCATTACATAATAATAATAGTTCCTCATGCGATATTACATTGATTCAACAGCAAGTAAATAATCAAATAAGCACCATCAAAGGTTTACAATCTTCCAAGACTTAAGCCTGGTACACAAAACGGTTATTCAAACCCACACATACATAGCCCTTGGCTTACAAATAGGATCACAGCAAATGAGAACTTTAGTGTTCTCAACACACACATTTCCACGCCCTCAATTAGGCGGATTCACCATGTCTTTTCCTGCACAAAAATCCAACAGGGTGAGCATAAAACCCAGTAGGAAATCCTTAACAAAGTATATACATTTTATACAAGTCTCAAGAGATGAATGCACATGCCATGCCATGCCTTTTTGAAAATAAAACACATCTTCATCTTTTGAAAACCATCATGCTCGATGATGTTATGCAACTTCAACTGTTCAAAATTTATCAATTTAATTAAAGGGGGCGGTAAATACAACTCTGGTAATCCCTAGGTCGGTGTCTGCAAGTAGACTATACGAGTCCTACCAATTGTCATTTTTACCGATATTAACCGGAAGGCTCGACACCTATTTGCGCAACTTTCTGGTCTTTCACCAAGGACACTCAGGCGAACTTAAACAATTTCATCTACACCACCTATCAAGACTTACCACCGTATTTACCCCAAAATCATTTCATGAAAACCCATTTCCCAACATTCTTTTCTCAATGCAAATTTTCAAAACTTAACATAGTCCAATGAATTGAAATGCTAATGTATGCTTAATAATGCAATGCAACATTACTTCCATATTCAATTGTTCCACACAATATACCATTGTGATCAAAATTTCCAATCCTCTTTTCAACACAATTCCACAAGATGAATATATATATATATATATATACTTTTATATCAAATTCATTGAAGAGAATAACGTAATTCCCACATTTCGAGTAATCTCAACAATTTAGTCAATTCAAGACTAATCAACATTTTGACAACAATTTTCAAAATAAATAACATTTCTCATTTTTTTTTCCACAAAATTCGTCATTTATATATAAATAAACAATTTTCAAAACATCCATTTATTTTGGTGCACAAAATAAATATGACAACATCTTCCAAGGATTTTTAACATCTTTCAAAGAAAAGATCCAATTTCTAGGTTTTCTCACTAAAACCATTCATCTCCAAAATATTTAGAAGAATCTCCCCAAAATCATCTTTCTTCAATCAATATGGTTCAAAACCTTCAATTTCTATTTTAAAAGGAAAAGAAATTAAACCTTCTTTCAAAATCACTCATTTTCTTGAAATCAACAATCAATTTCTCAAAGCTAACCAAATAATGATTTTGAAAATCATCTAGATCTTGCAAAAACATATATATAACTCTAAGAAAATCCCTACCTCAAGTTTTGAAGAAGAAATGAGATGAAACCCCCAAAATCAACAGTGTCGAAACTCAATTTTCACTGGACACAACGAAGCCCTCGAGATGATAACCAACTTTGGTGAATAACTTAGGTCTAAATCCCAATGAATTTGGAGAAATCAAAGAGAGAAGATGACTTTTAGAGAGAGAGAGAGAGAGGACTAAAAAAGTGATATGAAATATCAGATTCACGAACTGATATAACATGGCCCGCTCGAGCGTGGAATGCCCCACTCGAGCGTCAAATATACTAACCCAGTACTTTTGCAAACAGGTCAAACTTCTGAAGCCAAATATTCTCCGCTCGAGCGCATAAACGGGCGCTTGAGCGGACAAGCAACTTCGAATGCATTTTTCATTTTTGTTTTGGGGGCGCTGCCCCTCAACCCCGCCAGGGTGTTGCCTTAGGACCCGCCAAGGGGCGCTGCCTCCTAGACCTCCGCGAGCTGACCGGCCAGCTCGACCCCCGACCGGCCCAGTCGAAGTGGCAAAACATGAAAGAAGGATCGAAACCGGGATCACTACATATCAACTTTTCAATTAAATAAAAAAAAAAAACCCATCAAATTGATCATAAACATTAGTTTAGACTGGCTATTCAAATAGCCTAAAGGCCTTTTTTTCACATAATTTACTTTTAAGTGTCGATAGACTTTCCACACAAAGAAAGAAGTCAGTTGAGCAAGGCAACCCAAACACCCAACCTAATATATATATATATATATATATAAACTAGTCTGTTTATTCATATAATTGTTTTAGTCAATACCTGCTAAATTCACATGATGATGAGAGCATTCAATCCAACACATTAATTAAGGTTCTAATATATCAATGAAGGTTCTAACATTTTGGCAAAAAAAAAAAAAAAAAAAAATCCAACACATTAATTATATATATAGTAATCATCATAATTTGAATAATTTAACTTAAATATTTTGAACAACCAACTCAGCTACTCCAAACTTTGCACACCCACCTTATAACAGAAAAGGGTCCATGATCAATTTAATTTTTTACATAAATGATCTTCTCAACAAATTTTATAATATAAACGGTTCAAATTGTTGAAAAGGGTTTGAGGTGGAGCCACCTAAGGGGCACAACACGAACTCTTTCTTCCTTATAATCCATTCACATTATTTTTTAATTTTGAACATAATAGTCTCGTAAAAAAAAATAAAAAAATATAAAAAAATAAAATGAAGTGTATGGTATATTTTGAAGTTGATGCGATACTTTAAATATATACTATACACTTTGTGTTCTGAATATTAACATACCAGTTGACTAAAAAACTATCTTTACATAAAAGTAAAATAAAAAATATTTAGACTCTTTCGATAAATATAACTTATGCTAAATTAGAACACAAATTTAAAAAAATAAATAAATAACAAAGAAAAAATTGATTTCAAGCTCTATCAAGACTATGAGGATGTTATTGTCTTCTTCATGAGGTGTCCTTGGTAACTGATATGAAAATGGACACATGACACACAAACACGAAATGATTTTTTAAAAAAAATATAGCACACTACATGAGAACACATGTGAAATATATGATTTTATATATTGATTATATGACATATAATTATTACATAATATTCATATAAATATTTAATTTAAAGACAATAATTTTTAAGATCTATTGGAGAAAAATATGTTGAAATTTAAGTTTTTTATTTATTTTTATTTTTTATAAATCATTAATTCCAAGTTAATTTATTTAGTACTTTTTCACATGTGTCTAGAAGATAGGCACATCTTTCCCAAATGTCCAAGATGTGTTCAAATCTATTAAAAAAAAACCAAAATAAAATAAATAATAAATAAAATAGTTAGACATATTAAAAAAATTTTAAAATTTAAAAAATTGTGCATTTGTCAAATCTTATTTCTACCATTGAATCAAATGAATTAAACAAAAATATCGGTTGTGGTACTAAATGTTCATTTTTCAAACTGCACATATACACTAATACAACCTATTTTAAATATATAGAAGTAACATTTGACTGTAATTTAACCTTTCCAATACTGATACTAATGCCCAACATTAACATTCTTCAGAAGTCTCTTCTTTTGTCTTGAGAATGCAATGGAGAGCCAAGCTTTCTTCATCTTCTTCTTCTCCTTTGCTTTACTACTTTCCACAACCTTCTTGAAATTCTCCATTGCAGGTGATACCTTAGCTTCAAACCAATCTCTCCGGGACGGCGACACTTTAGTTTCCACCAGCCAAAGTTTTGAGCTCGGCTTCTTCTCTCCGTGACTCCAAATTCAAGATTGGGAATATGGTACAAAGCCACCCAGATCTGATTGTGTGGGTTGCCAATCGAAACAATCCAATAACGAGTTTACAAGGAGTCTTGACTATCGGGTAATATATCCTGGTTCTTCTCAATGGAACATGAGCATTGTGCGGTTATCTAACTTTGTCAAGAGTCGAAGAAGGTCTGTGGCACGGCTCTTAGATTCGGAAATCTTGTTCTGTTTGGCAAGACGTAAACAAATTCGATAGTTTCCTATGGCGAGCTTTGATTTCCGTGCAATATGCGGATACGACCTGAAGATGGGAGAGAACAATGTAACAAGTCTAGATCAAGACTTGACATCATGGAAAAGCGCCGACGATCCATCTCGGGAGAGTTTACTTACAGAGTTGATAATCATGGGTTGCCTCAACTAGTACTTAGAATGGGATCAACAAAAAGTAATCAGGTCGGTAAAACTCACATTCATTGATCTTCCCTTGTACAACAATCCGCATTTAAAACAATGTTGGAGTTCAACAACAATAGATTGATATATATCTATGAACCATACAATGACTCTGTCTTTACAAGATTAACACTAAGCGAGTGGGGTTGCTTCAACGCTATATACTTGAACAAAAGAACACTTGGGATCTTATGTTCACGGTTCCACGTGACTGTGTGACAGTTATGGATATTGTGGTCCTAATGGCATTTGCGTAATCTACAAATCACCATTGTGCGAGTGTTTGAAGGGGTTCATTCCAAAATCCCAACAAGAATGGGATGTTCTTGATTGGTCCATGGATGTGTAAGAAGCGTGCCATTAGATTGCCGAATGGAGAAGGGTATGTGAAGGTTGTACAGTCAAGTTGCACGACTGTTGGAGTTTCGTTAAACATAGGTATGAGCATCAAGGAATGTGAGGAGGAGTGTTTGAAGAACTGTTCTTATAGCTTATGCTAATTCAAACATTAGCGGAGGTGGCGTGGTTGTTTGATGTGATTTGGGGATCGATTGATACGGGAGAGCCTCCAAGACAATAGTGACCAAGATATCTACATACGCTTGCCCTTCACCAATAGGTTAGTGCATGGCTATGATCTACTGTGTTTCTCTTAACCTTCTAAACTTCTCAATACTTGACCCTTTGTTACTTGGTGCACGAATCGTTTTGGTATTCTCTGTTTGAAATTTACCTAGTACTTGAGTTCTTGATATTCTCATTTGATTCAATTCAATTCATGATTCAAATAATAAGAAAAGACTTGTGAAGATCTTCTCGCTATCCGCAACTTTAGGAATACTTACCTTGGGCACGATATGGGTGCATAATAATGAAGATAAAAGCAAAGAGAAGAGGTAAGCGTTCTTATCCACTAAATATTCTTCTAATAATCGTTTCTGAGTTAAATCATAGATCCCAAGCATTAAACTATTACATAAAAATCATGTATAAAGAATTTCCCAAAAAAAAAGGTTGACCCGACTAGTACATTATGACTCTAAATGGGAAGAAAGAAAGCTTGGAATTACCTTTATTTGATTTCACAACTATTACTGCTGCTACAAGCAACTTCTCTGACGCAAATACGATTGGAGAAGGTGGCTTTGGTCCTGTTTATAAGGTAAGATATGATATGTTCATTCAAGGAGAAGAAAGGATGTTAATCTATGAGTACATGTGCAACAAAAGTTTAAATTATTTTATTTATGGTTTGTGCCTCTAAACCCTTCATATTTTGGATTTGTTTGGTCACCTGCATATTGCTTTCCTACATGGTCACTAATGCATCTTAAAATTTACAAAGGGTCAAAATGATGTGCAGATCAGAATAGAAGCGCATTACTAGCTTGGCAAAAAAGGTTTGACATTGTTATGGGGATTGCACGGGGACTTCTGTATCTCCACCAAGATTCTAGATTAAGAATAATTCACAGGGATCTCAAAGCAAGCAATATTCTGCTAGACAATGATCTGATTCCAAAAATTTCAGATTTTGGCTTGGCAAGAATTTTTGAAGGAGAACAAATTTGTGCAAAAACAAAAAGAGTCATTGGAACATAGTAAGTTGTATTTACTTAAAATTAAATCAAAATTTTCTATCATTCAGAAGACTTTATAGTTGCAAATTCTTACAGTGGCTATATGTCTCCAGAGTACGCAATTGACGGGAAATTCTTTGTGAAATCTGATGTATTCAGTTTGGGTGTGCTTTTGCTAGAAATAGTGAGTGGCAAAAGGAACAGAGGTTTTCATCATCCTGATCACCACCACAATCTTCTAGGGCATGTAAGTACTAGAAACAATAAAATAGTTATCTCTCTGTATAGATATATCTGTGTATATCAATCTATCTATCCCTGTGGCCATCTAACTTGATGCATATCTACTGTTTCTTGAGGATGACAAAATATATGTTCTGTGAAGAAAATAAATAATGTGGTTTGCAATTACTTTAGGCATGGTTGCTGTGGAATGAAGACAGGGCTTTGGAACTAATGGAAGCATGTTTGAAGGATTCATGTGTTGAATCTCAAGTACAGAGATGTATTCAAGTGGGCCTATTATGTGATCAAACTCCCACAAGACAAAGCCGGCAATGTCATCTGTAGTGTTCATGTTGGGAAATGAGGAAGCAATATTGCCTCGGCCTAAACAACCCGGTTTCTTCATTGAAAGAAGTTCCATTGATCTGAATCGCAACAAGAAGTGAAGAATTTTATACGAATGGTGAAGTAACCATAACAATATTGGATGCTAGATAGAGTGTTCATCGCAGTTGTTAATATGATTTAGAAATAGAAGTTATTTCAACTTCAGAATTTTTGTGGATTTCATTTTATTTCTTAAAACCACGGAGCTCAAAAAATTTCTATTTATTTATAATTTGGTTTCAAATATCAAAGCACTCTCCTCTATAATAAGATACAGTAAGTCCCATGGACTTTCTGCAAGTAAATTAAACACCAAAACATGATATGAGAAGCATCTAGATTTTCTGATGAGCCTAATTTATAACGTGACTGTGTCAATAACTAAAATGTAGGACAAAGACTGATCAAGTATTGGCTCAGCACAAGCATTTCCAAAGACTCAACTTTACATAAAGACTGCTCCATGGAAAAAGTTTGTCATTGTGATTGGTTTTGGCATGGTTTCAGTTCTTAAGTCCTGTAAAGTGGGCCAAAATCAAATCTAGACAAGCTTGTCAAGCTAGCTCTTCTAGAAAATTCAAGGATAGTGTTCTACTAGTTCAAAAATGAAATTTTTAGGGAAGAAGATCCCCCAAGTATCATCAGAAAAATAAAAGAAAAGATTCCACTTCAACCAACCTCGAACAATCTTCATAGAAATTAACCAAGTTGTTACTAAAACAACATAATTCATAGCTCAAATCACCTGAACAAAGGCTTGATTCCAATTATTTGGGGGTTTAGAACTACATAAAACTAAAATGACAAAAAAAAAAAAAAAAAAATCGGGAGAACAGAGAGTTTCTTATAACTATATACCAAAACTAAGTAATATTTCAGTTTGAAATTAGTGGTATACCAATGTCACTTCCATCAGATATGAATACGTGGTTATGCTTCTGTAGTTAAAAACATCTTGACAAGTCACACTAATTTCCATTGCATACAAATATAAATACATATTCACAGTGATTTCTTGAACATCAATTTTATACCATGATATTTTTACAAACATCAATTGTGCAAAAGACAACTAAATATTTGATGACAATGCAGAGCTACAGGAATGAGGCTAATTAGCAATATCAACAGCAGGTTTCCAAAAATTAAAATGGTCGAGAGAGAGAGAGTAGACAACATATGTATGTATATGTAAAAAACACACACATACACAAATGTCAACACACACATAAGCACATTATGAGAAATTATATTTGAGAGTTCAAGAAAAGGATGGCAAACCGTAATTGTAGAATCAAAGCGTCCACTTCTGCAATTTGCAGTCTATTCGGTCAATGTACATTTTTCCTTTCAGTTTGGTTGCTGAGAAACTAGCAATAAAGGGAGGGTAGAAACCTTTCATCGGGAGGCCCAATGAATCCAACAAACGGTGTTGTGTCAACTGTGTTGCCAATGCAGGAACAACATCCTGTTTTGGGTTGGGCATTGCTATTTTAAGGAGAAAATTGTTTTCGTTTTTTTTTTTTTTTGTAACCAAACCAAATCAAGCCTTGAGTCCCATCAAATGAAATCGGTTACATGAATTCTTCTCCTCCACTCGACTCTATCAAAGGCCATTTGGTTATTCAAATTAAAGAGATTCATATCTCTATTTACTACACTAACCCATATCAATCTAGGTTTGCCCCTTCCCCTAACACTTCCCTCTACCGTCGTTGCATCGCATCTCTTTACTACTGCTTTTGTTGGTCTCCGTTGTATATGACCAAATCATCTCAATCTATTTTCTCTCAGCTTATCTTCTATCAGTATTACTCCTACCCGTTCACGAATATACTCATTCCTAACTCTGTCTTTTCTAGTCTTGCCGTACATCCACCTTAGCATCCCCATTTCAGTAACACTCATCTTATCTAAATATTGTTTCTTAGTTGCCCAACTTTTTCTTTCTTCCTTTTTTTTTTTTTTTTTTTTTGTAATTTCAGAAATAAAAATAATGAAATTTCATTATTGCCTATGATTTTTATTTTTTGCACAAACAAAGTTTCAAAAAATTTAGAAAAAATCTTTTATATGTATCACACAAAATTTTATTAATTATGATGATAACCAATGAAGGTTTGCAAGGCCAAGTAAACAAAGAAACAATGACTAGTCATAGCATCCATCTTGTAGATAGGTATAAAATCTAACTAAATCCACCTAAACTCCAATGATTACAGGACTTTCCAAACTAATCCCAGATGTAATTCAAGTGAAAATTACAAAAAGGGGAACTGGTTTATACAACTTAAACTATCTTTGAAAGCAGTAAAGATTTTCATTTTATTTAATAGGTTTTGGGGCATATAGTTTACATCAACACAATGTATGTTTCTATTGAGCATCTAACAGAGTAATGGTGATTTCATTGGCCGAAATTGTTGCATCCTTGCTTGATGAACAACCAGCCTCATGAATATTCCTTTCAATAAAGAAGCCAGGCTGTTTGACCTGAGGCAATGCACCTTCACTACCCAACATCAGAACCACTGATGACATGCTTGGCCTATCCTCTGGACATTGTTGCACACATAAAAGACCCACATGGATTGATCGCAACATTTCATTTGGGTAGCACGAGTCCCATAGAGCCTCATCAATTAATTCCAATGACCTACCTTCTTTATAGAGTCTCCATGCCTGAGCAATCCATTACAATATTAACAGTACTTCTTGGAAAACATACATATGCAACGATAGCTTTAAGCTCCATACACTTACATGCCCAAGTAGGTTGAGGCGGTGACCTGGATGATAGAAACCTCTGTTTCTCTTCCTACTCACAATCTCCAGCACCAAAACACCAAAGCTGAATACATCAGATTTTACTGAAAATAGCCCATCCACTGCATACTCTGGAGCTATGTAGCCACTGTAGAGAAACGCTAAATGAAGAACCAGATTTTGAAGCATTATAAGTGGATTAGACGAAACATGTTATGGAGATTCTTACTGTGTTCCAACCACTATGTTTGTATTTGCTTGTGTCTCATTTCCTCCTAACCTTCTAGCCACTCCGAAGTCAGATATTTTTGGGTTCATGTCAATATCCAACAAAATATTACTAGCTTTGAGATCTCTATGAACAATTCTCAGTCTGGAATCTTGATGAAGATATAAAAGTCCCCGAGCAATCCCATTAATAATGTGGAAGCCCTTTGACCACTTTAGTAATGCGCTTCGGGTTCGATCTGTTTTTTTTGGGTCTGATTTAGTCCTTGCTCTTGCTAATTAGATGCATGAATTTTTTAAAAATCCCAATTTTTCTAGAAGACAAAGCTCATGCAAATGCACATGTAATAACAACCACATATAATTTTGGTCCCATTACCAAATAATTCAAAAGGTTTATATGGAACAAAAAGTATAAAAAAGAAAAAAAGAAAGAAAGAAAGATTGTTGGTTGGTCCAAGGGTGGAAGAGATGTGCTATACCAAAAATTGAAGTATTATAGTTTCAAGAAAGCCATACCAAAAATAAAGAAGTCCAGACTTTTGTTGGGCATGTATTCATAGATCAACATCTTTTCTTCTCCTTGAATGCAACATCCTAGAAGCTTCACGAGATTTCGGTGCTGAAGTTTAGCAATACAGATGACTTCATTCTTAAACTCATCAAGTCCTTGGTTAGAATTCTTTGAGAGCCGTTTCACAGCTATTTCTTGTCCTCCTTCTAGTATACCCTGGGAATTACCAATATAATTTATAGACTGTTCTTCCCTTAGAACTTAGAAGAAACCACTTTTATTGCCATTCTTATTATTTATATCTTTTACATTTTTGTGTGACGCTCTGGTTGACATTGGTTCAACAGGAATAGTCATGACCAGTGATTTATGTAACAACGTTACCAAACACATACTTCAAAGACATAATTACACAGATTTATAAAGTTTCATATGTGAGAAAAGATGCATAAAACCAATTGTAAACTTAGAAAATTGAAGGAAAAATATACTATGTGATGCCAAATAACACCTAGGTTGTGTGATAAGGAAAGGGTAGATAATGTATTACTTTGCATGAGGGAGTGTGGACAGGTGGAGGGGAATTACAAAGTTAGAACTTCTCTACAAGATTTTAAAGGTCAGTCTCAATAATTTTTCACATATAAATATATAAATTATTATTTGCTACATAGAATATTCAACTAGAATAAACAATCATTTTTCCATATTTTTCATATAGAATACTCAATTAGATAATGACATTTTTGAAATAAATGTTCATCGATTGGTATTTTGATTTGAAATGATAAAATTCAAATCAACCACATCATTTGTATATCTTTTCAATATAATTTTTGTTCCTTTATGCCATTACTCAAAAAAAAAAAAAAAAAAAAAAAAAAAAATAGAAACAAGAAACAAAGTCCCAACCTATAACTGAATAGTCATTCAAAAAAGCAAAAAAAATGAAAGAGTAGCAATCTAAATAAGCTTGTTGGTGAGCCAATTTCCTTCTTTTGAATAATGATGATGTTAGTTTGTTAAGAACAATACCTACTCAGTTTCTTTTTTTTGTTACAAGAACCTGCACCGGTATTTAATTATCTTATTTTATAGAGAGCAGCAATTAATTATTTACCCTTCTTATCTTATGCTACAATATTCAGAAGAGGGATTACTATTTCCCTTATTTGTGGACATATAAGCCATTTAGAATCATTAGCATGATAAGGTAGAATAGATTCTGAAGGTGTACAACAATTTTAGGTTTTATTTAGGCTTCATTTATGAGTGAATTTGAAATGAAAAATAATTAAGGTTAAAATTTATAAAATCATAGGCAAGTTAATTATTGGATGTAGATGATAATTATAAAGTGTAGGATTGAATAAAAGATAACTTGGAAGAACTAAAAAGAAAGAAAGAACTCACTAGAAAGCAAGCTACTTTCGAAACCTTGAATTAATACCTGGTCCGAACCGGATAGAAAATTCCTTACTAATTTTATTAAAATCCTTGTTTGAGTAGAATAAAATAGAAGGATTTCAAATAACTATATTCAGTATCAAGTTGTTATAGATTGCACAAGTGTGTCTTTACATTGTTACCTTGTAAACAGGTCCAAATCCACCCTCTCCAAGCTTGTTGTCAATTGAAAAGTTATTTGTGGAATTAGCTATTACAGCTAAGTCAAACAATGGTAACTCCAGATCTTCCTTCTGGCTTTTGTCATTGTAACCTTCTTGAGTTCAAGATCGATTTCTGTAATGAGGGATGAAGTGGATGTAAATGGGGTGAGTAGATCTAACAAAGTAATATACCATTACCGGGAAGAACACATCAACACATAATACAGAATATATATATTTGTGTGCATATCTTTTCTTTTTTCCTTCTAAATTAAGTTTACCACATAATTACTCATCTCACATACCTTCTCTGTTCAGCTGTAAATTCTTCTTCTTTTTTTGGAGATACAAGGTTATGCTGATACCCAGCAGAAGAAGTCCAAATAATAATGCCAAGATCACTCCGACTACCTTTTTTTTCTTGCCACTGAAGCCAACTTGGTGAACTGTTGAATCCTCAATTCATTTAAAGCAATGGTGAATTCATTCAGGTAATACAACCATGAGAGTACGAACATATGTATAATGTCAATTGCTATATATATAATTAGAAAATAAGTAACAAAATACATTCAACCAAGGCTAGAAACATAATGAGGTCAAGCCAGGCCCTAGTAGATTCTGTGATGCAGTCACTTTTAACCATGATTGGTATTAAGGGAAGCTGCATTTGAAGGAGAAACTTGCCCTTAATTTATGAACATTACTATACACTCGGTAGAAGAGGTTATCAATTTTTCAAAGTGCTAGGGGCTCTGCAAGTGGCCAAGCTGTAGTTGTTGCCTCTTGACTTTACAACTGCTTTGTCGGAAAGTTTGCAAGCCTGGTTTACTTTAATTTATACCCTTCACAGTTAAACCAAAGGTACAACTTAGGAATAGAACTTTATCTCTGCTTCTGATTCTAGATTTTCCCCTATGAAGTCTTCTCCCAACTGCAGCTGAGTGCACTTTATATGGGTGGTGTCATGGTATGGTGGTGTGTGTAGCAGCAAAAATTAACATGTGGGGCAGAAAATTCAGTGCAGTCATGTGTTCTAATGGTATGCGGTCGTGTGGTTACTTTGTGATGTAACTTGAAAAAATCACACAAAGAAAACGATTTTCGGTCTATTTATTTCACTAAAACACAAATTTTAGATACAATAGATAATAACTTCAGGGATGAAGAGACACAAGAGGGGACAAACCGAAGAAGTCCGCTAGGGGCCTTGAATTCACAAGGAGAATAGAGGGAAGAAAGAAAAAGGGGGAAAACCCTAGAGTCCACCAAGGGGCTTGAATCCACAAGCACAAGGGGAAAGAAGGGGGAAGGATACATGGAGCCACAACTCTAATAAACCCAAGGGTTACTCACATGTTGACCCTGTCTGAACTGACCAAATTGAGCCATATTTATAAAGTCTTTGTATGAAGGGGTTGAAGAAAGGAGTTGGAAAATTCGAAGATCTTCGAAGATCCTTGAAGAACAACTACGAATTCTCTAGAATATGATGAGAGGCTTAGATTCTTCAATAATCTCAACTTAGGAACACAAAAACAAAGGAGATAATAGAGATAAGAGATTGGGTGAAGAAGAAGGCGAAATGGCAAGAGAGAGAATAATGGCAAGGCTCTCCCATGGATCTCCCACTTTTACTCTCAAGGTTGATAATGGAGAGGGGAAATTAGTTCTTTCCCAAGAGTTGAAAAAATCTCCAAAATCCCTCCCTTGTAAAGCTATGGATGGGTGCTATTTATAGGCACCTCATGATGTAGGATGGAGCCCATGTGCAAGGCACATGGGGAATATTCTCTTTAACCACCTTGTCCGAGGAGGTGACCTCTTCGAGGATGAGAAAGACCCCGAAGAGGAGATCAACCCCTCGGCGAACCCTTCTTCTTAGCCACACCTAACCAATGATCCCCAATCATCCCAAAGGGTCAGGGGTAGTCCCAGAGGACGTCCTGCCGCATAAGGGTCAGGGGTAGTTCAAGAGAACGCCCTGCCGCAAATATTGCCGAGTCTCAGGGACCCCCTAGATCGTGCCACCTCGACCCGGGTATAGGCTAGTTTAACCGAAGAGTGAATTTATCTCCACTCACCGTCCTCGGGATCGGGTCCTTTGTTCGAACTCCATTACGCCCATGGTTCTGGTGCGTAGATCCCGGAAAGCTCCGAGCCCGCAAGTGTTCTGGGACTCATTAACGGAGCGACTTCTAGATTGCGTCTGAATCCGTTCGAAGCCAAGTGCTTCGGACCTCTAGGTTCGTGGATCCGAACCCTTTCGAGTCCGAGTGCCTCGGATCTCTAGGCTTGCTTAATACCCTTTCGAGTCCGGGCCCGAGTAAGTCTCTAGGTTCGTGGATCCGAACCCTTTCGAGGCTTAGAGCCATTCAGCCCGTTTGACGGCGATAAATTTGGGCCCACCAATCTTGGACTTGCGATAAATTTAGGCCCACCAACCTTGGATTATTGGGCCTAATTAATTTAGTGGGCTTAAATTAGCTTCTCTTACAGTCTTCAAACCCTTAAAATGTAAAATTACCAAAATAATCCTCACACAAATAATACAATAACAAATAAGGCCATCATAATTTTCCCAATGGACCACATCACATCACTGCCTCTACTTTTCCTTAATAACGGTCACATGCCTCGCTATTATTAGATGGGCACATGGCCAAGTGGTGTTCCCAGTGCACCAAATAACTACTCTTGTAGCGGGGATTGCAATAGAGAGTCTTGATATATTCTGTATATGTGGCAGCCAAAAGCTCTGGCACTTGGCAGTGAAGGTAGTGCCTGAAAGGTGCATGAACCTATTTTGGGATAGAATTGATGATGAATCGCATGATTCACGATTTGATTCACATTTTACGATTCATGCAATTCTTGAAACTATAGGGTTAGATAGATACCAACCCCTTCTTACCTCTTTTGACAAAAATGAAACTTAAAAGATTAAAATGACATAAAACGCATACTAAAAGAACCATACATATATTTTGTCCTAAAATATAATCAAATTTTATAAGCATCAACATTTGTATGCCTGTAAAATCACTAATGTATGTGTTTGGCAGTCAAAGAGAGCATCATTTAGTTATAATGTAAAGCCACTAATTTATGTTTTTGGTATGAATTCTTACCCAACTCAGAGGAAGCCATCCTTATGTAAATGTCTTGCCCATTTTCACTGAACTCTCTCATGTCAATCAATTCATCAAACCAAAGCAAGCAGCCACTTCCACCTCCTCTTATGTCTAAATTTGTGTAAGCCGTACAAGAGCAGTTTTTCAAGCATACCATCTCGCATTCCCCTAAGGTCATGCTCTTGTTAAACCAGGAATATCTTGTGTCTGGCATTTTATAATGTGAATACTTGAGAAATCCATCTCCGTTACGGCAATCCAATGGTGTCCTCCGAACACACCCATCAGACCAATCTCCATTTTCCCACTGCTTCGGATATTTGGGCACAAAGTTACTCAAACAACCGCATACTGGTATGTTTTCAATGTTACAGCTACCATATGAACCACACCGTTTATAATAATCACAATTATCTGTCGGTGTAGTCAGGTAAAGGACCCATTCCTGGGTTCGATCAATCCATGTGAAGCGCTGCACATTGCCATTATGACTCAGAGAAAACCTTGAAACAACTGAGTTGTTAATGAGTTCATAACCATAATTCACCTCCTCTTCAGTGAAAACTAATCCATATGTGTAGATGGAATTTGGTTTAAGGTTTGGTCTCCCACTGAATCCGAGACCATTCCATGGACCAGTTCGGTACAGCTCAATGGAACCATTGCTCAGAATAAGTTGCGGATATCCTTGGGGATCACACCAAAAGGAAAAATCACCTTGAGCTGGATCATCAGTGCTCTTCCATGAAGAGAGGTGCCGCTCTTGGCCCGTTACAAAATTCTTTCCAAGCTTCATGCCTGGTAAAAGAGTATCACACGGATAATCAAAACTTTGCCAGAAAATATTATCATTCACATCTTTCACAACAAGATTTCCTGACTCCATAAGTCGTGCAACCGGGTCCTGTGTGGATCTTGTCACATTGGTTGACCAAATGACACTGCCGGTACCATTGACAAGGGCAAGAATTCCAGGGGTGATTACCTTCAAGACACCTGATGAATCGATGAGTGGGGTTTCTCTGTTGGCAACCCATACAACAGTCTTAACAGATATTTTCTTGTACCATATTCCCAAGTATTGATTCTGCGAATTGTCAGGGCTGAAAAATCCCATCTCAAAGCTTCCACCAGATGAAACTATGGTCTGGCTGACTGTAATGGACTGGCTTTTAGTTATTGTGTCTACTGCTTTGGAGATTATTAAGATGGAAAATAAAGAGGAAAACAAGAAAGATATTTTGAGGACTTCCATTGATGGTCTAATGTCCAATTCATGGAAGTCCTCTGTTTTTTCCATTATTTATTACATTTATAAATGAACACTCTGCAGCACAGTGATTCTTCCGTTGGACTTGGTAGCGTCAATAAAGAAGACATGAAATTCCAGAGTCAGTCAATGCTAATGCCACAGAGTCATCATTTACAGCAAGTCTTCCTTTCCCCTCAGTGGGTCATTATTTGCAATAAGTCTTCCTTTTCCCCTCGTTGGGGGCATTATTTAGAAAAGGATAAATAACAAATATGAGGTTTGTTTAAAATATAAATTATCTCTTATAGTTTAAAAAATTACAAATACCTTCTTGTCAGAATTTTTTATTTGACATAATTAATTGAAAAAGTGAAATTTCTAATTGTTCATCTATACAATAATAAAATTATCTAAATTATTAATTGAAATAAAATTTTAATATTATTAAAAACTATTAATTAACTTGATGATTTATTAATAAAAAGATCTATTTATTATGAAACTAGAAATTTTAAGGAACATAATATAATTTTTAAAATTATAAGAGATAATTTGTAATTTAAATAAAATTTATGGGGTACGTTTGTAATTTACCCTTTAGAAAAGCATACTTCCTAAATTTTAAATGTATTTTTTTTCAGTAGGAACTTGGAACAACTAGACATTGGGAATCTTTGATAATAAAATTCATGGACCAGCATAATTTTGTCCCCTTCTTTTGTTTACCCATTTTTTATTGGGTAAATGACCTGATATCTTCTCTGATGGGGCATGATGAAGCTGTTATCACTGAAACTGAAGAAGTTTCAACACATCAAGTCATACCCCTCAGTGTCAACTTTAGAAATTGCCATTTTAGTATTCTTTTTTTTTTTTTGGGTTAAGGTTAAGCATACAGATAACAAAAACTAATACCAATAACTAATACCAATATCAGCCCAACAAACCCTTATTTTCTCTCTATTAGACATCAAATTTGGAGAGCAGGCAGTTTTTTTCTTTTTGGGAGCCTTCTAAAACTTCCTTTCAATTAGTGGTCCAAAGGGTTGGAATGGAATCCCATGGAGTAAGAACAATCAGTCATGCTCATCACAATAGTCTAAACCAAATTGGCATTAAATTAAGACGATCAACTTCACAGTCGATCTGGATATTTTGAGGAAAGTAAGGCATTTGAAACTTCGCAAGACAGGGCAAGCAAGCTAGTAAATAGAAATTCTATTATAGAATGCAGTTCAGTCCGACCACTCTTTCATAGTCTAGCATGGAAGTAGCGAAGCTTCTCCAGTGAACAACTCCATACATTCTACTAGAGGAAAATAACATGTTGAGAGTTTTTATTTTTTATTTTTTAAATAAGATTTATTACCAAGAACATCAAGAAAATGCTAAAAAATACAAAAGAAAAACCCCCAAAAAAGGAGAACACCTAACCAATCAAATCATCTGTCATGCCCCAAGTTCCGTGACAACGCCGCACACTCATTTAAGTGAGCATGCAAGGCTAAGAGTCCAATCACATAAACCAACAATGTAAAATACTCAAATTAAATCTTTAATTATCATAATGCCAAAATCCATAAAAATAAATAATTTTTATCATATGAAATTGTCCACTAAGTCCACTAATATAATCTACTAACAAAATAATAATCCAAGTACTTAAATCACAGTCCTACTCTCGGCACTCCCACAAGTAAAAACCCTTTGCAGCTCTACTCCTCAGAATCTGAAAAAAAATAAAATAAAGGTAAGGTAGACAGCCCAATAAATAACTAACCATCACTGCTAGCTAGATCAAGTATACAAAAAAAAGAAAAAAGAAAAAAAAAAAAAGTTGATAACCAATAAATATATTTTTTGCTACAATTCAATAAATAACAATTATTTTGTAAGATGATTTCATAGTTGAAAATAAACAGTGTAGCAATACATTCTAATTGAAAAAGACAATGAGATAATTCGAAGAAATTTCGTTGTTCGAATCAATGGTTCAATATTCAGATGGTTCAATGATACGATTCACAAAACCCAAGTCTTGGTGACTACGGTCACTTAGCCCGTGACAAGGCCCAGAACCACGCATAGGCTGGTGGTAAGCCCTAACAGAAACTAGTTTCTGTGCCAATAAATAACCTCCATTGGCTAGGGTCTAAATCATAGTCAAACTAGAGTGATGTTCAAAATTCAAGCAATATACAACTTTTAAATAAAATATTTGATATTTCCAGAATAAACATTTGGTTCAATTTTAAGAATAGTTTCACAAAACATTCAAATAATTTTTATAATAATATTCGATATTGTTTTATACTTGACCCATATTTTATTTTAAGAGAACATGAAGGTTATAAATAAATATTTATAATTTTAAATGATTCAATAGGAATAAAAATGAACCAACAGTGATAGAGGGTTACTGACCTCAAACGCTTAAAAAAAATATTCCAACACCAATTCCAAACACCCAGCTCCACCACTTCAATCATCCAAACCTAATAAATAAAACCTCAAATAAATTAATATTTTTTCGTATTACATACACTCACAAAAGCCCCACCATATTAGATTAATGTATTTCTTTAATATCCAAGTGACCAAACCATTCAACCCAACTTTATAGCCAAACTCGCCCTTACCCATGATACAAAACTCCACTGTTTCTATTACCTACCCAAAGTTACACTTACACGTTCCACCCAATTTTCAAAACCTAAGTAGGCACCTACAAATCTTCCAAATCTCCATAATGCATTGATTGTTTAATTTCTCAACATAAACTTAATAGTCAACAGTACAAGAAGATTTTTACCTCAACCAATGGGTGTCCCAATATCACCCAACGTGCTGCCTCTAATTCCTATTGCAGCCTCACTTGAACCTCTATTTTCTTTTCTTTTTTTCTATTTTACCTTTCAAACCCTTGCTGCCTCCAAAACCCTCCATAGCAATTCAACAGCCTCTGTTTTGTTTGTTTCTCCATTTTTTCCCCATTTCCTAGGACTTAAAGCCACAACATGTGGGCTTATTAACCTAATTTCTCAAAATTACAAAATTACCCATCTAAGTAATAGAAATTATAATGCCATCTCATAACTAATTCTTTGATATTATTAAATGACCCATATAAATTCATTTAATTACTAATCTATCCAATAAAATAATTCTACACACAACTTGGGTTTTACATCATCTACAAAATCCACGAAAGCAAACAAATCGGGGTTCACCCTCCCCGACACCCAACTATATAGAGCCTCAAACAACCTGTGCTCTAACCATGATAATGAACAAGCAACCCCTTGAAAGGTACAACGATTCCACTCTAACCAAACCAACCACATTAAGCACAAAAGGGCCAAAGCCCAAGCCAAGCCCTCATATGCTGCTTCCCAACTAGACCTCTTTCCTAGATAAAGAGAACCTCCAGTGCCCCCTTTCACCGGACCCACACAACACCAAAAGTAGAAAAAAAATAAGCGCCACAATCGAGACACTGCTGGACAATGAATAAACAAATGATCATCACCTTTAAAGGAACAACTATCACCCAAACATGTCGTCAAGGGAACTCCTCCTCCATACACCCCCACAAAACCTGATAGTAAGATGATTACCAAAAAAAACCTTCTGAACCTAACCCAACAACCCCCCTCTCCATGCCAAAACATCAACCCCCACCCCCCCATCCGACACCCCACATAGGAAACCCAATCAGTCCACAAATTGCCCAACCTTCCCTTTTGTTCAGAGTTTGTTATCAGTGCACTGCCAACTTCTTTATTGCCACAGATGTTCGGATATCTCATCATGTGCAACTTCAATTAGGGGCTTATGTATGAGATAAAACGGAAAATCATTTGATTCTATTGATTTAACAAACCAAAATTTTGAAAGAGGCTTGCTATGAGTATTTCATCGAGAGTATTTCAATGGATGGCTAGGATTAAACGCAGCTATGGTGTGGCCTACATTCAAAATAAATCATTGACTTTGAATACACTTTTTGTGGAACTGGTTTATACAACTTAAACGGTCTGTGACTGCAGTAAAGAGGTAGATGAGGATGCCTCGTATGAGGAGAGACCGGTTCAGGTCTTGGATAGGCGGGATCAAATCCTGCGTGGCAAGACCATCCCTTTGGTTAAGGTTTTGTGGAAACATCACGGAGTGGAGGAGGCCACTTGGGAACGTGAGTTGGGAGTCCGCGAGAAATATCCGGACTTATTTGTTGATGTGTAATCAAGTGTTGCAATTGTGTAATTGTAATGAACTTTAAGAACATTTGAAATGCCTTAAGTTGTAAAACATGGAGCATGTTTTGGTTAATGAAATGTTGTAGAACTTGCCTTGTTATGGGAGTTGATTATAATATTGCATATGTTGGCCATATTATAGAAATGGAATTGTATCATGATTATTGCTTATGATATGAATTGTGAACCATATGTATGGGGAATGGTTGAGATAAAAAGAAAATGCATGTTGAAATGTATATATTGTAAAATGCCTCTTGATAAGAGATGGAATGACCGGTAATGGGTCGAATTGTGTAATGTTGTGGCATAACATTGTTTAAAAGAAAGGAAAACTTGCTTTTCAAAACTTGTTTTTAATTTCGGGGACGAAATTCTTTATGGGGGGGAGGTTATAGCGGTCCCGGGTTTACCTTGTTGTATAGTGATCTGGACATGTGTCCGTGGATGTTGGTAGTTGAGTATTGTCTTATTTACGTCCTTTCTTGCTTTGTTTTTGAGTTCTGAGGATGTGTTAGGCGAGGTTTATTCTGAGTTGGTTGAGCTTAGAACCAAGTCTAGTTGCCTGAGTTTTGGTAGTCGCCGAGCGGACATGTTTACGCTTCAGCGGATGGGTTGTTGTTGCTTTTACGCTCGGCGGAGGTTTTGGCGCCGGCGGAGAATGCACCCTTTCAAGATTTCGTGCACACCGCAAAACTTCGCAAGTGTGGTTTATGCGCCGGCGGGTCCTTGTCTTCGGCGTCTGATATATTTTGGTGGGAGTTACGGGAGGAGACTGCGCTTCAGCGAAATGGGATCTACGCCGGCGGACGAACTTTGTGTTGTGTCTTGGAGCTCGGCGGACAATGTTGCGCTTCAGCGGAACTCGTTTTATGTGTCTTACGCCGGCGGAGAGTCTTACGCTCGAGCGGACCTGTCGTATAACTGAGTGGGACTGGGCATTTTAAATCACTTTTTGACTTATCTTCTTTCTCCTACTTTACCAAAACGCCATTTTCAGAGCTTCTCACTCAAAAACCATAACTTCTCTCTAAGTATTGATCTAGCTAGAGTGTGTTGTTCACCTTTTGTCTTCACAAAAAGGGTGTTGATCGTCGAGGGCGTCATTTTGATCCGAATAGTTTGGTGTTTGGAGCATTTTGGTTTTGGGTTCTTCTCCTTTGGAGCTCATCTTTTGAGGTAGGGATATCCTACTCCTCTTTATGAGTCTTGTCTTTAAATTTTAGCATTTTGATATGTTGGTAGTTGTTGTGTAATTTTGGGAAACTTTGGGCCATTGTGTAATTTTATAAAAGTTTGGGGTTTTGTCTATAATAAACCTAGAAGCATGTTTGGTATAGAAACATGGAATTAATGTTGAAACATTAGTGAAATTGGAACCTAAGGGTTGTAATGTTATGAATTATAACGATGGATAGAATACATTGATTTTATGTATTGTTATGTGATGTGTATAATTGTTGTTTATATGCACTGTGTTGTGTTGGAGGAGATAGGGGATGTACTCCGCGGTTTAGGGGAAGATAGGGGATGGACCTCTAAACCGGATGTTGTTGGAGGAGATAGGGGATGAACTCCGTAGATAGAGCATGTATGCTTATCTAGAAATGTATTGACAGAGCGTATATGCTTGTCTTTGGAAGTATGAATATAACTGTTATGTTTATATTTGTTGAAGTGAAATGTGTAGGCATGAGTGCTTGTCTCATGTGAGCTGTTTGAGCCAAGGTTATGATATGGCAAATGAAAAGGAAATATAGACTTAAACATCTTGGAATTGTATTATGTTATGAAAGAATGTAAAAGAGTTGGCCATCTATCAACTGTTAATCTTTTAGCCATTATTCATAACTGGTTTAGTATATTTCTCTTTGGTTGGCTCACCCTATATGGGAACATCATTTTCAGGTACAGGTAGCATGCCACCTCCAAGGACTTAGCTTGGGAGGCTAGTGGCGGACAGACTTTTTGGTTGTCTTTCCTTTTGTAATATTACATGTAAATTCAAGCCAAGGGCTTAATGTGTAAATGAGTTAGCACTCTACTTTCTTGTAACCAAGTGTTAACTTGGAAAGCTGTAAGCCCTTAGGGCATTTGCTTTTGTTGTTAACATGTAATACTTTTTGTAATAGAACCCTGTTGAATGAAAGGACGTGGATCTTTTATATATCATAGCATGTCAATATTGTTGGGTTTAATGTCATTATTTTGAGGGCGTTACAAAGCTCAAGAACATTCCTTTCAGTTAATAACCCAGGCTGTTTAGCCCAGGGCAATGCACCTTCACTACCCAACATCAGAACCGCATATGACATGCTTGGCCTATCCTCTGGACATTGTTCCATACATAAAAGACCCACATGGATTGATCGCAACACTTCATTTAGGTAGCATGAGTCCCATAGAGCCTCATCAATCAATTTCAATGATCTATCTTCTTTATAGAGTCTTCATGCCTGAACAATCTATTACAATATTAACAGTACTTCTTGGAAAACATACATATATGACAATAGCTTTAAACTTCGTACACTTACATACCCAAGGAGGTTGATGTGGTGATCTGGATGATAGAACCTCTGTTTCTCCTCCCACTCACAGTCTCTAGCCCCAAAACACCAAAGGTGAATACATCTGATTTACTGAAAATAGCCCATCCACTGCATACTCCAGAGCTATGTAGCCACTACAGAGAAACACTTAACGAAAAACCAGATTTTGAAGTAATATAAGTGGAATAGACAAAACATGTTATGGAGATTCTTACTGTGTTCCAACCACTCTGCTTGTATTTGCTTCTGTCTCATTTCCTCCAAAACTTCTAGCCACTTCGAAATCTGATATTTTTGAGTTCTTCTCCATATCAAACAAAATATTGCTAGCTTTGAGATCTCTATGAATAATTCTCAGTATGGGATCTTGATGAAGATATAAAAGGCCCCGAGCAATCCCATTAATAATGTGGAAGCACTTCGGCCACTCTAGTAATGTGCTCTAGGTTCGATCTGGAAATTTTTGTCTGATTTAGTCCTTGCTCCTGCTAATTGGATGCATGAATTTTTAACAGTATTCCTCAATGGAAAATCCCAAATTTTTCTAGAAGACAAAGTTCATGCAAGTGCACATGTAATAACAACCTTTTTGGCCTCATTATCAAAAAATTCAAAAGATTTATGTGGAACCAAAAGGAATTAAAAAAAAAAAAAAGGAAAGACTGCTGGCTGGTGTGAGAGCGGAATAGTTGTATATGTAGTATTATAGTTTCAAGAGATTCAAACCAAAAAAAAAGTAATCCAGACTTTTGTTGGGCATGTATTCATAGATCAACATCTTTTCTTTTCCTTCAATGCAGTATCCTAGAAGCTTCATAAGATTTCGGTGTTGAAGTTTGGCAATACATATAACTTCATTCTTAAACTCATCAATTCCTTGGCTAGTATTCTTTGAGAGCCGCTTCACAGCTATTTCTTGTCCTCCTTCCATCATACCATGGGAATTACGATTATAATTGATAGAATGTTCTTCTATTAGAACTTAAAATAAACCACACTTTTTTCTTTTTTTCCATTCATTATTTATATTTACTTGTTTTTTTCAAATTGCTCTGGCTGACATTGTTCGAACAAGTGCAGTCATGACCAGTGATTTATGTAACAACATTACCAGACACATACTTAAAAGGCATAGTTGCATAGATTTATGAAGTTTCAGAGGCAAAGTTAGTTACGTTTTGATTTGTAAGTTATTTAATATAATGATATTTAATTTTGATTTATACCTTACTTTTGATATAAAATATGAATTATAGGTTAGATTTTAACCAATTAAAATATTTATTTAAATTTTTCATTATTTCAAATTAAAAATAAATATATTTTTATGAACATACATAGCTGTACTCATACCTTACTTTTTTTTTTTTTTTTTAAATTCTACCGTGTTGACATATCCATATTATACCAATACTAATACTTGTACCCGTACCAATGCTTCATGGGGTAGGATTATAGGAATGACTCCTCTTTGCATTGACGCAAATATTCATGAATTAACTGCTTCATTGGTTTTGCACTAATAGTGCTTTTGCATTGCTTGTTAGCTAGAGTTACTTTTTCCAGCTTAGGACTAAACCATTATTGGAATTAACTTGTCTGTTTCATTGGTGCTTCATACTGCACAATCACGGACCATAGATTTGACACCTATGTTAAGCTCTGTTCCTTAGGTGCTTCATACTGCATTGCTTATTTCTTAGGATTTCCATGAAAGTAGTCCTCGATGACATAGGAGTAATAGTGAAAAAGGCTAGGCGTTGTTTTAGCAGAAGAAACTCTTGAATTCACAAGGATTGCCAAGAACTTGTAGTGAAAAACCTAAGTGATTCGTGATTAGATCAAGATTTAATTATACCAGTTCCCAAACAATTAAAACTAACACTCTAAATCATCAAGCACGTACAAATGTGATTTAGTTTGTTGTTTCAAAAAACAATAAATCGACACATACGATTTTTACGTGGAAAAACCACAATTGGAGCACCTTCAATTATGATAAAAAAATCACGGGCGAAACACCACAAATCAATCCACTACTGAAGAAAGAAAGATTACAAAGATACCAAACAAATTACCCAACCACTGCCAACTTGTCTTCAAATCTTCTGTAATTCTTTCACCGCAACCTTTGTCTCGAAATTGATCAGATTGATGTTGAATCCACAACATCCATTATCGAATCAATGATTGTGCACATCACCAAACTCCTTTAACTCCTCTCCACTTGATTCTTCGGATTCCACCGAAGAAGAACACTTTTAAATATTAACAATCAAACTCCTTAACGTGTGCTTATCAAAACATGAGTTTAATACTCAATCAAAACATCAAGGAAAACCAACAAATAGCCCCAAAAAGAAACCCTAAAATCCTTAAAGAAGATCTAAAAAATGTAACCCTAAAACTGACTTAAACAAGTATTTATAGAAAACAGAGACTGCGAAGCTCGCTCGAGCGAAGACCCTCTCGTTTGAGCAAGGAACTAAATACATGTGTTTTCCTTAAGTGCTGTCACTCGAGCCAAGCTTCCTTTGCTCGAGCGTACAATCCTCCTTCCCAAAACTTTTGTAGACAAGGTAACTTCTAGGAGCAGAACATCTTCGCTCGAGCGAGGACTCCTTCGCTCGAGCGAGCAAGACAAAACTACTAGGAAAATTACACTCGATTAAAAAAGTTCGTTCAGGGGATTGACAAGACTAAGGGACCTAACAATCTCCCCCTTTGTCAATTCCCGGGCAAAACTTTCTAACACAGTTTCCTAGAAAACACACACATTAATAATAAAAACAACCAACCAACTCAAGACAACTAACTTAACTAAGTAAACAACCTTGACCGAATATCTGCAAAGAACACCATGGGAATAGAGAGAATAGTTATTCAAAAGCAGAAACAAACCATTCAAGACATAACAAATCAAAACTATACTATCATACAAAAATAGTATGTCCAGTATGCAAAGTCTATGTCTAGTTTGCAAAGTTCAACAACCACATATCCCATATACCCCGACCATCATGCAAACAAAATATATACCCCAACCCAAACAATCCCAATAGACTCCCCTTTTTTGTCCGGGAGAGACAAAAGAAACAGAATAGATAAACCAAATAGAAAAGAAATAAAAAACTTGTCCAAAAACAAATAGAACTATGAGTCTGGTGGAGGTGATAGCAGCATCTATAAGAAAGACAAGATCTGAGTTAACAGGGCGGTCTGCTGATCGAGGCGACCATCAAGTGTATCAAACTGGGCATCGAGCTGATCAAGGTGTTGAGCTACAAACTGCTCGAACTGCTGCAGCTATCCACACAAATGAACGAGGACATATCTCAGGTGTACTGGCGGTGGCTGCATCAATCTCAGCCTCCTCGGCTAGGGGATCATCACCTGCATCAGAAACCCCGACTCCCGACAAACCCCCCTTGACATGAGCTTGACTCTGAGACATGGTTAACTTGGTGATGGGTTTAATAGAAAAGGCAAACCCGTCATCCTGAAAGGTAGGGACACCAAGTGAGGTAAGAAATCTAGTGAGGAAACAACCATATGGAAGACCCAAGGACTTGCGACCCTCAAAAACAGTAATAATTTTGGCTATGATCATCTCAGGTAGGTCAATGGGAAGACGATGATCAATGCAATACAACACATAACCCTGATCTTGGGTAATGTGACAGGAATGAGTAGTGACATGGATGTTGGCACAAATGATGATGTTAAGGAGACAAAAATGAGAAAGAAGCTCATTTTGCTGAATGAGCGCCCTGTCAATCCAAGTTCAGGGGGTGCCACAAAGTTCAGTGGCTACTTGATCAAAATCAACACCGCTGCAAGTAATGAAAGGATAATGATAATTTCGAACTTCCGGAAGACTAAGAAACTGCATAAAAACTTCATCATTGATGATCAAAGCTTTGTTCCTAACCCAAGTGCAAAAAAAGAGAGCAATTTCCTTGCTGATAGAGTGCATCTTACAATAAAATTTGTAGACCAAACTGAGATTTTGAGGCTTGGAGAAAAACAAGACTTGATCACTTCCTAAAGAATCAAGTAAGGAATGGATAGGAATCGACTCAAATGCACTAGGATGGCCATTCCGTTCCAGGTGAACTTTCCTAGAGGGATAGAATTCTCGAAACAAGTTGGATTTTCCTTTGGATTCACATTTTTCAGTATTGTAATTTGGGCAGGACACAGTGGATTTATGACATTTCGAAGGCTCAGCCATCACTGACCAAAAAGGAGACAAGACAACCACAGAAACCACCCACCAAGCCACACACAAGGTACCTAGAAACCCATTTGAACCCCCAAAAATAACATAAGATCACAGCAAACAACCATTAGTCCAATGGGGTTAAACAACATTAAAATGCACAAAACCATAGCATTATATCAATGACAGTAAAATCAAGGCTAGGGTAAAGTTCCAAAATCAACCAATTTCAGTAGTATGAGAGATATAGAGACAGTAGATTATAGAAACCAACATTCACACAATTCATGAAGGCCATCATAAAGCAATAGTTGAAACATAGGGTAAAACCACGGTAGAAAAAATTAAAGCCCTAATTTCAAAAGGGAGAAAGCAAAACCCTAGCAAAAATTCACCAAACTATGAACTCAAAATGCAATAGAGAGACAACAGAAAAACAAAAAACGATCCCAAAGAACGGAAAATGAAACCTAAGAAGAAAAATCCTCACAATGAGTCCTAGCAAAACCACAGACACAACAGAGCAAACACACAGAGAAAAAGGACGAAAGAAAAAAAAAACTAGAAATAAAAAAACTTACCAATCAAAGGAATATGCAAGAAGGATGAAGGATGCCTCCAAAATCGAGTGAGAATCGAGGGAAGAACAGTAGGAGAGAGAGACTCACACGCTAGGAGAGAGATGCAACGAGCAAAAATGGGAAAAAATGAAGTGAAGAGACGCAGTAAACGTATTTAAACCACGACAGGTTGCTCGAGCAAAGACTCTCTCGCTCGAGCTAAGTCACTTATGCGCACAAGGTCGCTCGAGCCAAAAAGTCATGCTCCCAAAATCTATTCCATCTACAAAAATACTGGGTTGAAAGAAAGCTCACTCGAGTGCAAACTCTCTCGCTCGAGCAAAGAACAAAAAAACAAAACACTAAAAAAACACCTTTCTGAGCAAAAACAAAAATAGTCACACTAATAAGTGGAACCTGAAACAAAAAAGAGTGAGTACAATAGCATGAATGTGACACTAAGATGAGATAATCTACAAACCATGAAGCCTACAAACTTGCAATATTAACAATATGAAGCATAAAATCATGAGCACATCAGATAAAGATTGATCAATGAGTGTAGGATACATGAGAATGCATAACTCAAATTCAATCATGACAGCTCACAAAGAGAAAGTGTGTGTGTGCAATCCTCGAGAGACCACAGAGCTAGAGTTAATCCTGGTAGTGATCGGATGGCTGGACCTCTGACAAGAGTAACTAAACATCACAGAGCAAAAGTCAAACCACTAGGAATCAAGGGGTATTTGTTGAGTAAACGTGAAGGCTCCCCCTCAATCAATGAGTTTTTTTTTTTTTTTTTTTTTTGTGACTTTGCTTTTATTTGGGCACTCACTGGTGGCTTGCATGCTTAAGAGTATGGAGACCAAACCAGAGAAGCATGATATTAGAAAGGATGGCATGGTTGGTGCCTCTGAGGTAACCTTTTCCTAATGCCCGAACTTCAATGAACTAAGGGAGGAACCGTGAAAGTGAAAAACGATGGTAGATGGTTAAGAGACTCAACATCATCCATGATATACCAGTAAAGGTCAATTCCTCTGAAAATGAATAAGAAACACTGTTTGTGGTCCATAGAGAACTTTGATCACTTGTGCGGAAACCCCTGTAACAGTTTAACTCAAGGATGTGTACAGAATGAGATCATGAAGTCAGTGAGTATGGGCATTCAGAATAAGCTATGAACAAAGAAGAATGAAACCTTGCAAGCAGCATGCGAAGTGTTCATATAAATCTAAATGCAGAGATGGCAGGAATCAATGATAAGGAGATTATAGCATCCAACCACATATAAAGCCAAACACACTCATTCTCTCAAGTAACCGGTAACACCCTAGTGATTGAGCACGACACCCAAAGTCTTTCTATGGAACTCAAACCTAAGAAGATCAAGGGGTTTTGTAAATATATCAGCTTTTTGATGCTCAGTAGGTACATGTTCAAGAAGAACAAGGCCTTTTTCCACTAACTCTTGAATGAAATGATGACGAATGTCAATGTGTTTGGTGCGCGAGTGTTGGACAGGATTTTTAGAAATGTTAATGGCACTTGTGTTATCACAGAACAGAGTGAGAGTGTTCTGGTCTATTCCATAATCATGAAGCATTTGCTTCATCCATAGCATTTGTGCACAATAACTCCCTGTAGCAAAGTACTCAGCCTCAGCGGTCGAAAGAGAAATGGCATTTTGCTTTTTGCTATGCTAGGCAACCAAATTATTCCTAAGGTAAAAACACCCCCCAAATGTGCTTTTACGATCATCAGCACACCTTGCCCAGTCGGTATCAGAAAAATCAGTGATTTCAGCTGTAGTGTTGGTCGAGAACCAAATCCCATAACCCAATGTCCCATCACATACTTAATGATTCATTTGACAACAATCAGATGAGACTCTTTAAGACAGGCTTGGTAACGGGCACAAACACCTACACTAAATGCAATGTCATGACGATTGGCTATGAGGTAGAAGAGACTCCCTATCATACTCCTATAAAGGGTAGGATCAACATCAGTACAAGAGGAATCTTTGGAAAGGTGAAGACTGGTGCTCATGGGAGTGCATGCATGTTTGGCCGACTCAAGACCAAACTTTGACACAAGGTTTTTAGCATACTTAGTCTGAGAAACAAACATACCCAAAGGAGACTGTTTAATTTGAAGACCTAAGAAATAAGACAACTCTTCCATCATGCTCATCTCAAACTCACGTGTCATGCAATCCGAAAAGTATTTCACAAGATGATCAGCAGTGGATCCAAACACAATATCATCAACATAAATCTGAGCAACAAGTATATGAGACTTAGTATGTTTCACAAATAAAGTCTTGTCCAAACTACCCCTTTGAAAATCATTATCAAGAAGAAAGGTAGTAAGTCTATCATACCAAGCTCGAGGGGCTTGTTTCAACCCATATAAAGCCTTGTCTAACTTGTAGACATGGTTTGGACATTTTGGGTCCTCAAAGCCTTTCGGTTGTTCAACATAAGCCTCTTCTTTCAAGTACCCATTCAGAAAGGCACTTTTCACGTCCATTTGAAACAATTTGAAACCAAGAAAACATGCAACACCAAGTAAAATACGAATAGATTCGAGACGTGCAACTAGGGCAAACGTCTCATCATAGTCAATGCCCTCTACTTGTGTATAGCCTTGAGCAACCAACCTAGCTTTATTTCTAATTACATTACCATTCTCATCAGATTTATTCTTAAAGATCCACTTGGTACCTATCACATTCATGTCTCTAGGTCTGGGAACAAGAGTCCAAACATTATTACGTTCAAATTGACTTAGTTCTTCATGCATAGCATTGACCCAACTATCATCTAGTAAGGCCTCTTTTATGTCCTTAGGTTCAATTAATGAAACATAACACATATGAGATACCTCCTCCCGAATTTGTCTTCGGGGTTTCATTCGATCAGAGACACTTCCAATCACCTGTTGAGCTGGATGATTTAGTTTCACCCTTGCTGATGGTTTGAACTTTGGACTTGTGGTGACAGAGGCATTCGAAATGCTATCTCTTTGTGCACTCTTTGGACTCTGACTTACCTGAGAGGTTGGTGTTGTCTCACCTTCTTGTGCTTGAACCTCAGCTTCTCTTTGACTTTGTGGTTCAGTATCCAGGATTTGAGACTCACCATTTTCATCCTCATTTATCACTGAAGTTGGAGAACTTGTGTCATCTATAACCACATTGATCGATTCCATTAAAGATGAAGTTCGCATGTTATAGACACGAAAAGCTCTACTAGTGGTTGAATACCCTAGAAAAATACCTTCATCACTTCGGGAGTCAAATTTGCCCAAAGGCTCTCTATCTTTGAAAATGTAACATCTACTCCCAAAAGTTTTGAAGTATTTTACATTAGGTTTCAATCCCTTCCACAATTCATATGGAGTTTGTAAAGTGCCGGGCCTTAAATACACACGATTTATGACATAAACAGCAGTATTTAGGGCTTCAGCCCAAAACTTTGGAGGAACTTGTTTACTAAGGAGCATGACCCTAGCCTTCTCTTGAACAACTCTATTCTTCCTCTCAACAACTCCATTTTGTTGTGAAGTAATAGGTGTAGAAAATTCATGCTTAATTCCATGCATATCATAAAAATCCGAAAACGAACTATTTTCAAACTCATAACCATGATCAGTTCGGATTCTCATGATACGCCCAACAGAAACACCCTGTTCATTTTGGATTTTAAGGACTAAGGCTTGGAAAGCATAAAATGTATTAGATTTTTCTCTTAAAAAATTTACCCATGAAAAACGAGTAAAATCATCAACGGTTAAAAAAATTTATCTTTTACATCCAATGCTTTCAGTGCGAGTGGGTCCCATAAGATCCACATAAACCAATTCAAGAGGACATTTGGTTGTAAAGCTGTTCACTTTTTTATGAGGGGCACAGGTTTGCTTCCTAAGTTGACATGGTCCACACACATGATTCATGATCTTACCCAGTTTAGGTACTTCTCTCACAAGCTCTTTGTTGGCTATCTTAGTTAGATCTTTGAAATTCATATGACCTAATCTTTGATGCCACAGATCAATATTACTTATGATGGCTGAGTGGCAAGTGAGATTATTAGTGGTAATAATCCTGTAGCAGTTATCAGATGTGCGAACCCCATGCATGATAGAATTTCCCTTTTTATCTAAAATTTCACATTTATTTTTTTGAAAATAATACTTCATGGTGGGAATCACACATTTGACTGATACTCAAAAGATTTGCTTTAAGGCTATCAACAAGTAATGCATTTTTGAGCTTGGGAAGACCAGCCACACTTATAGAGCCCTTACCAATGACTCTAGATGTGCCACCATCTCCAAAGGTAACAATTCCTTCTTCATATTTTTCAAGGGAGGAGAAGTACGATTTGTCACCTGACATGTGACGAGAGCACCCACTATCAAGGTACCACATGTGTGAGTCACGTGCTTTTAGAGTAGTGTGAACAACAAAACAAGTCAAGTCATCCTTTCTCACCCATATCTTTTTGGTCTTAACAAAATCAGGACTGACGGTCTTGGTAAATGTCTTAGCATTGTGAACACCTTCATGAATCTTGGTGTTTCGCCTAGACATGTAAGGTTGTCTCCTAACCCAAAAAGTATTAGAGTTTCTACCATTTTGAGACACCTTACCAAACAACTCAAAGCAATAAGGACAAATGTGGCCATACTTGCCACAGTGATGACAAACAAAAATAGGTTTTACCACCCTTTTGTTGATCTTACCCCCGTTAGGTAGATGAAGAGAGAGATCACCCTGTTGCACCTTCAGCTTTCCCTTTGCTTGAGTCTTTAGGTCATGTGATGTAGAGGTCTGTCCCTTGTGAGCTATCGCATTACCATAGCCTAGCCCACTTTTGTCACAACCCATTTGTTGAGACCCGAGGATGTCTTCTAATGACTTGGAACCTTTGTTCCACATGGCAATTATGGCTCTAGCATCTCTGAGTTCTTCATCTTTTTGACCAACCATCTCTTCCAATGTAGCTTGTGACATCTCAAGGCTTTCAATCTTCTCACAAGATAGAATTTTCCCACATAGGTCTTGCCTGTCATTAGAGATCTTGATGACATTCTGCTTTGCTGTTGCAATTTCTCCTTTTAGCTTGACATTCTCGCTTTCACATGCTTTGAGCTTGAGAGTGAGTTTGTCATTGATTTTGGATAAATTCAGAGATTCATCGTAAAGCTTTTCGTAAGATTGTTGATGTTTATCACCACCAATCTCATCATTATCGTCAGATGTTTCATCATATTCTTTTTGCTCCTCTTTCTCCTGGACCTCATCCAGTCAAGCAACTAATGTGGGAAAGGTGATAGATGGTGATGAAGATGACTCTCCTCTTTCATGAAATTGACTCAGAATGTCCCATGCATCTTTGGCCTTTGTGCAGTGAGCAACCCGTTGTTGTTCTTCATCAGAAATTACTTCACGAATGGTAGACAGAACTCTCAGATTGCTCGGATTGTCAGTACTTTCAACATCCTCTTCAATGGCTTGCCAACCCTCAGGGTTGTAAGCTCTTAGAAACGTCCTCATTTTGATCTTCTAGTACAAGTAATTACTCCCATCAAAGGTAGGAGCACGGTACAAATTCTGACCACGAGCAAATTCCACTGGCTTTGGAGGAGGTGGCGGTGTAGGCCCATTTCTAAGCTTCATGCCCGGTAAAAGAGTATCACACGGATAATCAAAACTTTGCCACGGAAAATGCCTAGACTCATTATTGGCATCTTGCACAACAAGATTTCCAAACTCCACCAGTCATGCAATAGGGACTCGTGTAGATCCTGTCATATTGGGAGACCAAATGGTGCTGCCAGTATTATTGACAAGGGCAAGAATTCCAGGGTTGATTATAGTTAAGACGCTTGATGAATCGAGGAGTGGGATTTCTCTATTGGCAACCCATACAACGGTCCTAACAGAAATATTATTGTACCATATTCCTAAGTATTGATTCCGGGAACTGCCAGGGCTGAAAAAATGCCTGTAATGAAGTGAGTTTTAGTTATGGTGTCTACTGTATTGGAGACTATGAAGATGGAAAATAAAGAGGAAAAAAATAAATGTATTTTAAGGCTTTCCATTGATAGTCTCATCTTCAATTCATGGACTACCTTTGTTTTTCCATTATTTATTCAATTTATAAGAAATATAATAAACAGAAAAAAAAAGACTTGAGACCTCTTGCAGTAAGTCTTCATTTCCCCCTCAAGGCATCATTATTTAGAAAAGCATACTTTTCTAAATTCTAGTACCTTTCAATTGGAACTGCCAGATATTGGGAACCTTGGATAACAAAATTCATAGACCATACAATTTTTTGTGTCTCCTTGTTTACTTGTCTGTTGTTGATTGCATAATGGCTTGATATGTTTTCTGATGGAGAACGAAGAAGCTGCTCTCACTGAAACTAAAGAAATTTCTAACACATATTCAGTCATCTCTGCAATGTCAACTTCAGAAATTGTCATTTTTGTTTTCTACTGATCATTTTATTTATTTATTTTCATTTAATCTATAGGAGAAGCATATGTTGTACAAATTGTGTGATAACATAAAACAAATAAATTCATAATCGACAATTGAAATTCTAGAACAAGCAAACCATGTTGAAAATTACAATACATCATAAACTAAAATAGCAAAGGAAAGAAAACCGAAGCCTGCACTAGATAGTGTCTCGCCCGCCTGAACTGGACCGAGTCCGTTGTTCATGGGTCGTGGGTCATGGATCTTGGACCTTGGGCTTGGGCTTGAGGCTTACTGGAATGGATTGAATATGGAGGTTGGGCTTGGTCCACCCATCTTAATCTTTTTGGGCCAAGCCAAATCTATGGGTTGCATATATATATATATATACACAAAACCTAGGTGTATAATAGAGCCGGTAACTCCTCTATTCGTGATGGATTTAATCCATCAGTTTTGCAGATTAATACAGAATTGATTTTTGCAATAGTGATGGGCCTTGATGGCTGGAGCCTCTTCCTTTCGCCCTCCATGTGTATATAAGGAGACCCTTCTCCTTCATTCTGGTTACCCAGAAAATTTGCTCCTCTTTGTCTTCCAAAGTTTTCTCTAGTTTTTTATTCTTCATATGAGAGAGTGCTGCAAAGCTTTGTTCGCCAAAGCTACTCAGTCAATGCATTGTTGTAGTTGGTCCAACCGTCGTATCCTAGGAGACAGATGTCGAACAGCCTCCAACACCCAATCGGTGAGGCGGCAAATCTGTTTTAAGGACACTGTCTAGTGCAGGTTTCGGTTTGCTTTCTTTTGCTATTTTATTTTATGATGTATTGTAATTTTTAGCATGGTTTGCTTGTTCTGGAATTTCAATTGTCCATTATGAATCTATTTGTTTTATGTTATCACACAATTTGTACGACAAACTTAAAACAGATTTTATTTTTCCATACAATTAAAAAAATAGATTCATGCACTAGACTGTGTCCTTAAAACAGATTGGCCGCCTCACTGGTTGGGTGCTGGAGGTTGTTCGACGTCTGTTTTCCAGGATATGATGGTTGGACCAGCTACAACAATGCACCGACTGAGTAGCTTCAGCGAATAGAACTTTGTAGCACTCTCTCATAGAAAGAATAAAAAAACTGGAGAAAACTTTGGAAGACAAAGAGGAGCAAATTTTCTGGGTAACCAGAATGAAGGAGAGGGTCTTCTTTTATACACATGGAGGGAGAGAGGAAGAGGCTCCAGCCATCAAGGCCCATCACTAATGCATATGCAAAATTGATGGATTAAATCCATTATAAATAGAGGAGTTATTAGCTCTATTATAAACCTAGGTTTTGTGTATATATATATATATCTGTAGCCCACAGATCTGGCTTGGCCCAAAAAGATTAAGATGGGTGGGCCAAGCCTAACCCCTACACTCAATCCATTCTAGCAAGCCTCAAGATCCACCACCCATGGACTTGGACCTGGACCCAGACCCGGTCCGGGCAGGCGGGCTGCAATTTTTGCATGAACAACTTGGACCATAGTCTTGACCCAAGTCCATCCTTGAAGCATCCATAACTCCCTTCCTTTGGAAAATTTGGATACCCCAAAGGGCTCACACCCTAAGGCAAAAAATGGGATTTAAATACCCATCAATGCTCTCTTCTATAATCAATGGAGGATACAAGGTTTTACACCTTTCCTAACACCTGTTTCGTGAGGTCAACCTAATGAGCCAATTTCTCATTCAAATTTTAATGGTTTTTGGTCATTCTTTTTGTGGTGCAAAGATCTTGTTACAAAGAATCTAAACCCATTTAATCTCACCTCAACCTATGGTTGGGACCTACTTTAATTTCACATTAAAGTCACCATAAAACGATTTTTTCCAACAATCCCCCACATGAATAAAAATTGACCGAATAAAGAAAAACGGACAACGTTTACATCAAAGACTTAGAAAGAGTGCAATGGAATGACCCTGGCATCGAAAAATGTAGCTTTTAGCTTACCACAATCAGCATACATGCCCTTCTTTTTCTCTCTATTAAACACTAAATTATATTGAAGAGCAGATAAAGATTCCTTTTAATTATTGGTCCGAAGAGTTGGAATACCATTGAGGGAATCCCATTGAGTATAAACAAGGGTGAAGTACCAATAAATACTAAAATGTGATCTCGTAAACTGTTTAGTGCTTTCATTTTTCTTATGAACCCAAAGGTCCTATTAAAGCGGAAACTACACAAAAGGGTAGTCAATTATATGTTTGGGTTTAATTTTTTAGGGATAAAAGTGGGTTTCTCAAAATATAAAATTACATATTTGGACAATCCATACTATAGAAGTTTTGGATTTTCCCTCATTTTGGAACAAACCCCACATTACGAACAAAAACATAACACTTTAATGTAATATTCCAATAACGTAACACTTCAATGTAACACACAAAAAAACTCCTTGGTGTGTTTTTCCCAAACGTAACAACGTAACACTCAAAAAAAAAAAAAAAAAAACACTCATTGGTGTACTTTTCCCAAACATAATGCTCCAATGTAACAAAAAAAAAAAAAAAAAAATCCTTCTGTACTTTTCCCAAACGTAACACTCCAATCAATGTAATCACAAACGTAACACTCCAATGTAACATATTCCAATGTAACATACAAAAACACTAAAAAACTCCTTAGTATACTTTTTCCAAATGTAGCACTCATAGTTTAAAATTATACATTTGTTCAAAACTTACTAAGGAATATATGTACTCCTTTTGGAATGGTTTGAAGAATTCCACATCTTTTTTTTTTTAGTATTACATTATAGTGTTATGTTTAGGAAAAGTATACGAAGTATTTTTGTGTGTGTTACATTAAAGTGTTATACTAAGGTGTCTTTTTGGAGTGTTAGGTTTAAGAAAAGTACACTAAGGAGTTTTTTTGTGCGTTACATTAGAATGTTGCACTAAGGTGTTTTTTTGGAGTATTATATTAGAGTGTTACATTTGGAAAAAGTACATTAAGACTTTTTGTGTGTCACATTAGTGTAATAATTTTTTTTTGGTGTTACATTATAATGTTACACTAAGAGTTTTTTTTTTGAAGTGTTATGTTTGGAAAAGTATATTGTAGAGTTTTTTTGTGTGTTATATTAGGGTGTTACACTAGGATTTTTTTGTTGTTTTTTAGTGTTACATTGGAATGTTACGTTTAAGTGTTACATTGGAGTATTACAGTTTCAAATTATACATTTGGCCAAAACTTACTATGTAGTTTTTGTACTATTTTTGAAATGTTTGAAAAATCCCACATCCTTTTGGAATATTTAAAAAATCCCATATTTTAAGTCATTTTTGTACTCATTTTGAAATGTTTTCCAAATAAAAAAGATTTTTCATATACAAATTCATCCAAAATTTGATTCTCATACATTATGTACCTTACCTTTCTAGCACAAAAGAAAAAAAGAGAATGGAACATAATAGAAATAAGGGTATACCCGTAAATTAAAATTTTAAATAATATATTAAATCGATGGGACTAGTTGGTCTATAAGAAAATTCTCAGGACTAAATGGATCACCATTTCTCAAGATAGGATTTATAGGTAAATTTTCCTATAAACAAAAGTAATGCTCATTAGAATAGTCTAAACCAACTTGACACTAAATTCAGCTGACCAAATTAACAGTCAATCTGGACAATTTTAGTCGATCTAGGCAATGTTAGAAAAGTAAGGCATTTGAAACTTCATAAGACAGGAAAAGTAAGCTAGTAAATAGAATGAAAATCATTCCAAAAACTCTTTCATAGTCTAAGGAAAGGAGCTTTCCACTATATTTTCTACTATTTTATTGAGTTAAGAGAAGTAAGAGAAGTTAGGCAACAAAGAGATGGTGGGAATTTACATTGCCTATTTGTTGGCTTGAATGCCAATTTATAGAATACATCTTGTAGATACAAACAAACAACTAAAACCAAAAAGTTTTCTAGTCTAACCATAGGCTTTCCCCAATCTTTTAAGTCTAGAAACAAAAAAGTCTACAAACTAATAAATACAAAGACAAGAAAGTCTTTAGAAATATAAATGATATTTACCATCTTCTGACAAACCACCAATTATATACACTATCTACCCTCTTGTGGTTCAAAGAGATAGACTGATATAGATAAGATTTGGTTGATCTTATTTGTCGTGTAGCGTCGGCTGAAAGGACTTGTTTGACAACTTTCCGCCTAATAATGCAGGTTGCTCTACGTGTCTTGGATAAGGTTAGAATCGATCATGAGACAATTGCATGTGATAGTGGGGTCTACTATGCTTCCATCCTGTTTACGAGATTGTAATATTCTTCATCAGTCTTTGATGGACGGGAATTAAGATCCTGATTGTATTGCTCATTTCGAAATTGTTCCACATCATCCGCAGTCATGGCTAGTTCCAACAGAAGATCCAAATTATTTTTCTTTTTGAGATTTAATAACATGTCAAGAGCTTCATTAATATGTGTAGGAGATCTTTGATATATTATGGGAAAATGAGTTACAAATAGTATTCTACCATTTGTGACCATGAATGGCAACTTTGCTGAGCCATGGATATTAGAAGCAACTTGTGAAACAGTTATAAGACTGTCTATCCAATATTCTGTTGAATGAAGTTTTTGAATATTTTCCAATCTCTCCCTCAGGCGCTCTTCATCAAAATAGTCATCTTCAAATTCGAAATCTTCTGTTTCTTTAAGATACCAAATTTGATGTGGTTGGAAAAAATGTTATCTTTCTTGACAACCGATTGTGTTGGAGATCCAAAAAGTAAAATATTTACTCCATCAGAAGCCTTTTACTACCCATGAGTGAATTGCTTTTATGATAACTGGATATTCATTGAATTGGATCTAAAATTTGAAAAATAGCTTGATTAGTTATTCTCCAATCTATGTCTTCAAAAAATCACATATCATGATTTGCCATGATGGTTATTTTGGGAACTCCATCTTTAAAATTTAATTTATAATAGGATCATTCTAAGATTTGCCTTATCTTCTCATGATGATCCTTAACTTGATTTTTTTTTATTAATTTTTTTTTTCTTTTGGGAGCAAAGTTCTTGATTTTTCAGAAAGGTAAATTCTTTTTATTTGTTCAAAAAATGGATCAGAAAACTCATCTGACATGAGATCTGATAGCTGAAGAAATTTGTTTATTTTTTCGAAATTAAAATCTTCAGTTCAATTCATTTGTTTAAGAATATTGAAACAAAGGTTTTGTAAATTTTTTAACTTAGCTGTCTGCTCAACTAATTTATTAGTCAGAACTCCCATGTGTTTTTGAAATTTCACTTTGTTGTCTACAATGTGAGTTTTTCAAACTTCATTGAGTTTTGTATAAATTTCTCCGGATATACTAGGGTTGAAAAAATCTCTTATTTCAAATTCATCTGGTTTAGATGTCTGAATATTAGTTGGAACTGGGTTAGTTCTTATTTGACAAAAAAATATTTTGATAAACAGGCATAGCTTGTGCATTGTAAAAAGCTTTTTTAGCTTTGGTCATACTATCAGAGGATTTATAACTAGCACCTGAAAATCCGTAAACTTACTTATTGCAATCATTCTATTCTGTGTAAATTCCAAGTAGTCTTCTTGCAAACACAACATAAACTTTTTCTTGTCTAGGGATTTCTTTTTTAGCAATTGTCACCCAATCTCCTTTTGCAGATTGTTTACCCTTGTTCATTTTTTTCCCCTTGGTCTAGAGATCTTCTGCAAAAATTAAAATTACTTCCTTAGTAATTTAATTTTCTACAAACAATTCCTACTAAGAAAATCTGCAAAAAAATTGTTAGTACCTTTAAGATATTCTACCTCAAAAGTATATTTTGAAATTTTATTATACCAGGCTAATCTTCTTCCTTGCTCAATAGGTTTTTTATTGATCAAGGAATCTTTTACTACCTTATTATCAATGTGTACAATAAAATTTTTTGGGCTAAAAAAATATGAAAACTTTTTATTGCCAATTTTATTGCAAGTAATTTTTTTTAAAAATAATATATTTCTGTTCATTTGGTTTAAATGTTCCACAATTATATCCACAAATTAATTTTATTTTTTTATTTTTTTATGGATATTGGATTTTTTTTTCTTCGTCTAATCCCATTCTCTGATAAAGGTATCTCTTCATCATACCATAATTTACTTGGTATTGCTTTAAGAACACTTCTCTAACATGATTTTGAGGCATCTATTTCTAAAATTAATTTATCACCTGGCTTTGGAAGATAAACGTTTGGTAAAGTTTTAACATTTTCTTTTATTTGTTTAATTAAAGCAACATCTTCCACTGTCCATTCAAAACGAACATTTTTTCTTAATTTGGTTAACCAAGGAATTTTTATTTTTGAAAGATTTTTGATAAAATTTTGTCCATAATTTAAAATCCCTAATCAACTCTGTAATTGTGTTATATTTTCAAGAGCATCAGGAAAATCTCGTATTTTGGACAAAATATGTTCCTGCAATTTTAAACATTTCTGGTCTAATATTATTCTCAAAATTTCAATTGATTCTTTTTCTAGTTCAATCTTTTTTGATGACAAAATAATTCCATGTTTTTGGAATTTTTCACAAAGTAATTTTAAATGTTTCTTATGCTCCTCCCAAGTTTTAGAGAAGATAAATATGTCATCAATATAAACTACACAATGATCCTTAAGATCTTTAAAGATTATATCTATCTACTGTTGAAATACCCATAGTGCTATATTTAAACCATAAAAGCTATCAATTTTTTTGACTCTTTAGTCAATTGAATTTGCCAAAATCCACTCTTACAATCGAATTTGCTAAAGATTTTTGATCCTTTGGTTAAGTTAATCAAAACAACTTTTCTTTGAATAAAATATCCATTAAATTCTAAAGTTTCATTTAGCCGTTTATAGTTGACTACCACTCAGGCTTTTCCTCTTTTAATTTCAGCATGATTTCTTACCATAAAAGCTGGACTAGAATAAGGGCTTCTAGTTTCTTCAATTAACTTTTTGTCTAAAAGTTCCTGAAGTTGAATATCAGATTCATCTATATCTTGTCTGGTATAGATCATTGGTCTTACTCTAATGATAACATTAGGGTCTTTCAATTTAAAATTACAATAATGCGGACTGTGTTGCCATAATTTTAATGGATTTTCACTAAAATTTTCTTTTAGAATTTTATAAATCTAATATGATTCATCAATAGTTTTGATGATGGGAGTTAAATCACCGCAGAACGGGCGCGAACTCTTTATCACAAATATATTTATGTTGTTCTAATAATGGAATATGAATTAAGACATTGTTTATGCTTAATGAAATGGCTTTTTCCTGTATTTGCATTTGAAGGTATTTATATATAAAATTATTTCCAAGAAGGAAATCTCCATGCATATAAGGAAAACATAAAATTTTTGGTATAACAAACTTGCTATCATTTAACCAAATAGCTATATTTTTGGCCTTGAATTGTATGGAAGTATGATTTCCATTAATTCCAGTAACCAAAATAGGATGTTTCAATAATATCCATTTTTCTTTTGGTATGGCATTCTATTTACATGAGCTGATTGTAGCCCTTGTGTCTATTAGAACATTGAGTCTATAGGGTTTATAACCTGCAAAATTAAATGTTCCCAACACATATGTATATCTTCTTTTTCCTTGGCTAGGAGAAAAAATAATATCATCATTTTTTGTTTGAAAATGATAATATGTGCAAACTTAATATGTTCAAATTGTGTTCATGTTCATGGAAAAATAGGAATTTAAACATTTTTCGAAGCAATAGATTCTTCATTATAGTTATTACTTGATTCACCAATGCTTAATTTTGAAAATTTATTAGGAAAATATTTTTCAAACACAGAAGTTGATCTTTTAATTTTTGGCACTGTATTTTTAATATATAAATTTTTTTCTTGATGCTTGTATTTCCATCTGTGCAGGATTTTTTTGTTTTGGAAGATTCTCCTTGTTCCACTAGGTCATGGATTAACCATTGTCGAGGGAATTCTAGATCACTCCAGTTCATTAGACACGGTTGCATTGCCATGTCAAATAGTCTTGGTTCAAAGATTTCAACAATTTTATTATCGTTTGATTTTGATTTTGTTTTAGGAAATTTGGTCAATTTGTGAATTGTTTTCCAACAAATAGCCAAATCATGCGAATTTGATTTCATTCATAATCCTTGTGTTTTAATTCTTATTCTGACTGTGTCCTCAAGATTAGGATCATTTATGGAAATAAAAAAATGTGGTCTAACATTAAACCAAATTACTCCATTAGCCAAATCAGATTGAATTCCTCCAATGATTGCTTTCATTGGGTCAAAAAATCTTTTATAAAAAATTACCAACAAAATAGGAGTATCTATCCCTTGTCGAAATAAAGCTGTTATGGTTACCTATATTAATCCAATATGAATATATTGAATCTCAGGATATTTCTTTTTCTATCTTGCAACCTTTTTCTTATCAAAAATAGGAATGTCAATGTTTTCTTCTTCTGACCATTTCGCTTAAGTGTTGCTACTATACTATTCAAACACCCTTGCTGAAAAGAAGTTGAATTTTGAAAGTTTATAAATTTTTGGCACAGAAACTTCTTGCATTTTTTCAAATTTTGCTAATTCTTCTTCAGCAAAAGTTTTTTCTTCTCTAATTACATGTCTAAGTGAATTGCTTGTAGTTCTTCTTGAGATATATCTTAACTATCTGCTTCTCGAGATATTTCTTGACTATCTTTGTATTAGTCATCATGAAGATTAGCTCTTCATCTGAACTTTCTTCATCGCTAGAAATTTCATACAAGATTTCTTCTTCATTAGAAATTTCTTCGCTATATATTATTTCAAGGTCTTATTCCTCAAGAACTTTGATCATTTTCTTTGCACTTTTTCCCCTTTTTGGGCATTCGGGTGCATAGTGACCTTCTTCGTTATAAATATAACATCTACAAATTTTGTTTTTTGAAATACTTGTTGGTTTCTTTTTTCGAACATATTTTTTCTTTTTTGAAAAAGTTTTGTTCTTTTTCTAAGGTTTCCATTTATATTTTTTGCGTTTTTTGGAAAATCCTTTTCGCATTGGAAATGCATTACAACCAATTTTCCAATTTTCTTTTAAAATTTTCTAACAACATTTTTGACCATATTTTGAGCTGGAAATTTGATTTTTTATTTGTTTTTTCGCCTTTGCTTCTAGACACCGATCTGGATCTGCTATCAGTTTTAGAACATAATTAATGTAAAAAACAAGATTATAATATTCTTCCTTTCCCATTTTTTTTGAGAAAGTCAACATATGTTTTAATACATAACTCATCCCATGGATTAGGGAGTTTATGAAAAAATTGATCTAACCAGGGTTGATTTGCTGGTGGATCAATAAGATAATAATATTTTTTAAAAGTTTGAATATAGTCTTCAAAAAGACAAATGTTACATAATTCTAATTTAGTCAAAATATAATTTGCATCTGCTTACAAATTAGTATCTCCTGCAAAACCACATAAATTTTTTTTTATGATTTTTTCAAACATAGCTAATATTGTGTCAAGTGAGAAAATTTGCCAACAAAGTTGTTTTATGATTTTTTTCCAAATTCAAATTTTTCCCACTGTCTTAACCATTGCAACACATCTCCTAGAGAGTTGCTGCAATATAATCAAGGAATTTTTCCTTTGACCAAAATGATGGATAATGATTGTGCCCAATCATCAATTGCTTGTGGTCGGTCCTTAAATGGGACGTGAGACAAGTCTAAATATGTACCATTTTGAACTATTAGATACTTATGATTACTATTTTTTCTAGATATTATTGGCTCAGGTTTAGGATTGAAGGTACTTCTAGTGTTAGTATCATTTTTAACTTCATTTGTTTGAATAAAGTCAAAATTTTCTCCCTCTTCCCATGTGTCAAACAATTCAGGATCAATCAGTTCTTCTGCCTTTCTTTTTCCCTGATTTATTTCTGGCGAAACATCTTGATCTATTGTTTCTTCAGATGAGGATGATTGACTAACATCATCATTAGTTGACATATTAATATCGTAATTAAAGTGCTGTAAAAAGGCTTCATGCTCTAGATAAATTTTTCTTATCTGATCTAGTAGCCTATTTCTTTCATCAATACCTAAATTTGGGTCTTTATATAATTTTCTCCAATAATCCAATATTTCAACAATATTTTCATATTCAGTCCTATTATAGGTATTTGTTTGAAGTACCAGAATATCTTCTATACCATAAAATAGCCTAGGAATGGAGTTATCTCATGAACTATTCATGCCACCGTTGTTTATAAAGGATATAGTTTTTAATTTAGTTATTAAATTGTTTATTTGGGTTTTTGCTTCTTTGTTTAAGTCAATATTTATTATAAAACCTAAATTGTCTATTTTGGATTCTATAGACTCAACTTTGGATTCTAGATAATTTTGATTTATTTTTTGATTTTTATCTAATTCAGAAAACCAAGAGCACATAATATCGGTAATATTATTTAAATTAGAACACACACTATTTATATTTGTAGACTCTTTAGTGATATACAAACTATGGTCATATTTACTATTAACATTATTTTTTGTATTTCCAAAGCATATTATATCTTTAGGGTTAATTGCCATTATAGATTGTTGTTGGTACCTAATACCCTCCTCGTGTACTTATCCGGTGCCTAAAACCTCTCTTTATGATCTTAAAGACTTAAAAATTCCTAATTATGGCCAATAGTCAAGATCTTAATGAGTATATGGGCTTTGGTATACACTAAGCATATTGGCTTTACAACAACAATAAATGAAACAAATAATTATGAAGATATAAAATACAAAGGATACACTATTAAAGACTAAACTTGACTAATAATATTTTTCTGATTTTAGACATTTTTTTAAATCACTAAACACACCATACACACTTATATATATATATATATATATAACTTAGCACATAGATAGGAATACTTACATAGCTCGATATTAACATATCAACTAATGATGATGATGACAGTCAACCATCCTCATCTAAAGAAACAATAAATCAAGATGTTTGACCAAAAATAAATAAGGAAAAAAGAAAGGCAGAAGAGCCGGTTTGTCACGCCCAAAAAAAATAACCCATAACATACACAATAATACAATGCATTACTTAAGAAAATAAACCATAATTCATTCATCAGAGTATCCTAAATAAAGACATTACATATAACATCCAAAATAAATGCCCTACGGGATTACATCCTGCCAAGCCAACACTTGGACACAAAAACATGAGTTCTAACTCAAATACAAATAAAGCCCTAGGCTTGAATGTTTACATGTAATTCAAATAAAAACAAATAACTAAAGACAAGGCTTCATTGTCCAAATCCTTCCACGCTAAGTCCTTGGAGGTAGTGAATCACCTGGACCTGAAAATGATGTTCCCATATAGGGTGAGCCATAGCCCAGTAGAAATATACTACACCAAATATAAGCATTGATTAAAGCAATAGCATTCAATAGATGGATAATACAAACTATCAGTTTCACTTTCCATTAGTTATTCGACTTTTCCTTTTTACCAATATGGCTCAGAACCTGGCCAAACTATAACAGTGAATTTGTATGTTACAGTACATTACTTCCAATCTCAACATAATAAATGAGATTCAAACTCACATCAAAACACTTCATACTTCCAGTTTGATACACATTTTAGTGCTGTATCAATAAAACACTTCAATATAAATAAGCACACATAAAAGTAATGCTAATGGAGTCCATCCCCTATCTCCTCCCAAACAATAAATCACTTCAATAAATAAGCACACTTAAAAGTGATGCTAATGGAGTCCATCCCCTATCTCCTCCCAAACAAAATCCGGTTTAGAGGTCCATCCCCTATCTTCCCCTAAACCGTGGAGTACATCCCCTATCTCCTCCCACACAATATGCATATGCAATGCTCAACCAATACATGTATGTAAGCACATAACATATACAACCAATAATCAATACACATAATATGCGTATTAATTCAGGTCAAAATTAATGACTTAACCAATGTGATTAGTTTCAGTTATCCCTAATCCACATGCAATGTCTACAACACTCATGACTATCCTCCACCGATAGCCCAAAACAGTTATCTCTAGACTGGAAATAAATAAATCAATAATTCGATAGATGAGTAATTTAAATTAACCAACTACCTCATTTAATCAATAAATTCCTTACTTTCATGAATTTAACTAATTCCTAATGTTCCTTAAATTAAATATACAATTCAATTTATTCCAACACTTAGGGTTTTTCCCAAAATTACCAAAATACCCCCAACATATCAAAATACCAAAACTTAGAACAAAACTCATAAATTGGAGTAGGAAATCCCTACCTCGAAGAAATAACCCAAAAGAGAAGACGAAGATGATGACCTAAACTCAAAGTGCTCCAACTCCAAGATTGTTCAGATTAAACTGAAGCCCTCGACCCACACTACCTTTTTAATAAAGCAACTAGGGTAGAAACGCACTCTAAATTGATCAAACCTAAGAGAAAAGGTGAGTAGGGAAAGAGAGAAGTTGGACCTAGGGTTTGGAATCCAAAAGGCAGATGAAAAACTGATTAAAATCCCGCTGCTGCCTATTTAAACTGAACAGGCTCGCTCGAGCGAAGACATGGTCGCTCGAGCGACCAGACACAAGAAAGTCTCGCTCGAGCGAAGAAAAGCTCGCTTGAGCCAAAAATGAAATGCTTCAGGTCTGCAACCCAGAAGCATGCTCGAGCGACAGAATGCTCGCTCGAGCGAAGAACTCGAAAACATACACCTCGCTCGCTCGAGCGAAGAAACACTGCTCTCAGGTCTATACTAGACGCAATCGCTCGCTCGAGCAAAGAAACCCTGGCTCGAGCCACCAGAGACAAAACTCAACCCTCGCTCGAGCGACCAAACCCTCGCTCGAGCGACCAACACAAAAACTGGACAGCAACACTTGGTTTCCGGACCCAACCAATCTGAAACAAACCTGCCCAATACAACCCATAATTTAAGAATAGGGATTAAAGGACAACAACAATTATACAATGACAGAATCTACGGAACCCAAGTCCGGATACAATAATCAAATGGGAAAAGACCGGGGTCGCTATACGGTTGATCCTGAATTGTTTGACACAAGGGAAGAGGGAGAAAATTTCAACTTTATTCAAATAAATGAAGTTAAAAATGATACTAACACTAGAAGTACCTCCAATCCTACACTTAAGCCAATAATATCTAGAAAAGATAATAATCATAAGTATCCAATATCTCAAAATGGTCTTTATTTAGACTTGTCTTGTAACGCCCTAGAAATTATAACACCAATTAAAATATATCAATCAGCGCCCATTATCAGAAAGAGTATTTCACCAATCTTTGTATTACATAGTTCATGAGATTTATACAAAATAATCCTACATGCGGGTATACATTCAATGATCCCTAATACATGAATTTATAGCATGTAGGATACTCAATCCAGAAATAAATAAGTAAATGCCCTCAAGGGCTTACAGATTCCAAGGCTTAAACCCGGTTACACAAAAGATGGTTTCTCAAACCCATACATAATTAGCCCTTGGCTTGCAAAAAAAAAAAAAATACAATCACAACAAAAGATAGAGCTTTATGCTCTCATAACATACTTCCGTGCCCTAGTTCGGCAAGTTCACTACGTCTTTTCCTGCACCAAAATCCCATAGGGGTGAGCATAAAGCCCAGTAGAGAATCCTTAACAAAGTATATACATTTATGCATGATTCCCAATATGAAATGCAAATGTCATGCTATGCCATTTGAAAGGAGACTACGCTTTTCATCTTGTGAAAACCACCATGCTCAATGATAATTTGAGAACTCAACAATTTTGAAATTTATAATTAATTTCAGAGGGGCGGTAAATATGACTCAGGTAATCCCTAGGTTAGTGTCTGCAAGTAGGCTTAACTAGCACTACCAAACCCCACTTTACTGGTTGCTAACCGAAGGGAAGTGGTACCTCCTCCGCGCGTGTTTTCGGTCTTTCACCCCGGACACTCAAGCCAACTTAATCAATTTCATCTACACCTCCTATTCGGACTTACCAACATATTTACCCAAAAACATTTCAATAAAATCATTTCACAGCATTTCTTTCTCAGTGTAAATGTTTTCAAATCTCAACTCAAAACTTGCAACAATGCAATGTTAGAAATGCCAATACAATATATGCCAAAGCTAAATAATAATTTTGTAATAATCAATTGAATGAATATGCAATGCAATAATCGTCATCACTGCATAACATTTCTCCATTTTCAAGTATCTCAACAATGATACCATAACAATCACATTTCCCATTCTTCCTCCCTTCAATGTAATTACACATAATAGCCACCTATGCATTTAATTCTTTCACTTAGATAGCAACGTTCCATATTCTGAGCTTTTCCCAACAATTTAGTCATTTCACAACCGCATCAATATCTTAGCACAACAATTTCCAAAATTTCCACTTCTCATATTTCATGAAATCTATCATTTGTATATCAATTTATATACACATATATATATCGATGAGAAATTTTCCAATCATTAAGCATTTTGGCACAAAATGGATAGTATAATGACAATGTTGTCTATGAGTTCTCAATAACCTTTCAAACCCCAAATCCCTAGATTTCCTCACCACAACCAAGCACATTCAAAACTCTTGAAAGGGGTTTTCTTCAAAAAAGTTTCTTTTTCACAAGCAATGTAGTTCAAATTTTCAAGAGATTATTTTTAAAAGAAACTAGGAGGAAAACTATTCTCAAACCATCCACATTTTTTAGCCAAAATCAAGTTTCAACATTCACAATGGAAAATTTCCAAATCTTCACAAGATCTAGCAAATATATATATATATATATATATAACTCCAAGAATAAACCCTACCTCAAGTTTTTTGGAGAAGAGAGATGACAAACTCCCAAATTTGATGGTGTTGAAACGTGATCTCCACCGCATACAACGAAGCCCTCTAGAAGCTATCCAACTTTGGTGAAGAAACTATGGGCAAATTTCTAATGGATGTAAGGAGATCAAGGATTTGATCATGTTTTGGTGTAGGGAATTTAGAGAGAAGGGAGAGGAAAGAGTTTTTTGAGAGAGAGAGAGAGAGATACAACAAAAATGAGATAAAACCAGCCCAAAGAGAAGTAAAAACAGAAAATTCAGACTCACCTACCGCCGCACGTGCGGCACCCATGCCTGTACATGCGGAGCGTGCCTCTTATACGTGCGGCCTTCATCCTCACATGTGCGGCCCCCCTCTTCTGAACCTGCTGCTTCACGTGCTTCTATTTTAGTTTGCACCCAGGTTTCTCCTTTATTTTCCGCACGTGCGGCTCTGGTCCTCCAACCCAGAAAATTTCTAGCTCCACTCTTGACACTCCAAACTCAACCTCACACCCTCCGAAATAAGTGAAGTACTCGGGATCAAACTAAATAAAATATGAAAACTTGAAAAAGGAGTTTTCCGAGAACACCTACCCGGCATAACTTAGAGAGGAATGAGGCGAATTATGCACTGGTCATCACATGTCTCATGTCCTATTTAAGGACCAGCCACAAGCAATTGATGATTAGGTACAATCATTGTCCATCATTATTACCAATTATAAAAATAGTTGATGAAAGGAAAAATTCCTTAATTATATTGCCGCAACCATCTAGGAAATGTGTTGCAATGGTTAAGACACTGGGAAAAATCCGAAATTGGAAAAAATTAGAAAACAGCTTTCTAGGAAAATTTTCTCACATTTCATACAATATTAAATGATAAAATAAAATTTATGTGGTTTTGTAGGAGACACTAATTTGTCTCAAAAAATGGGAAAGGAAAAATATGATAATCTTGTTTTTTGCATTAATTATGTTCTAAGACTGATAGTAGATCGGTGTCTAGAAGCAAAGGCGAAAAAACAAATAAAAATCAAATTTCCAGCTCAAAATATGATCAAAAATGTTGTGACAAAATTTTAAAAGAAAATTGGAAAATTGGTTGTAATACATTTCCAATGCGAAAAGGATTTTCTAAAAAACGCAGAAAATATAAATGGAAACCTTGGAAAAGAACAAAACTTTTTCAAAAAAGAAAAAATATGTTCGAAAAAAGAAACCAACAAGTATTTCAAAAAAGAAAACTTGTAGATGTTACATTTATAACGAAGAAGGTCACTATGCACCCGAATGCGCAAAAAGGGGAAAAAGTGCAAAGAAAATGATCAAAGTTCTTGAGGAATAAGACCTTGAAATAATATATGGCGAAGAAATTTCTAATGAAGAAGAAATCTTGTATGAAATTTCTAGCAATGAAGAAAGTTCAGATAAAGAACTAATCTTCATGATGACTAATACAGAGATAGTCAAGAAATATCTCAAGAAGCAGATAGTTAAGATATATCTCAAGAAGAACCACAAGCAATTCGACTTAGAGATGTAATCAGAGAAGAAAAAACTTTTACTGAAGAAGATTTAGCAAAATTTGAAAAAATGCAAGAAGTTTCTGTGCCAAAAATTTACAAACTTTCAAAATTCAACTTCTTTTCAGCAAGGGTGTTTGAATAATATAGTGGCAACACTCAAGCGAAATGGTCAGAAGAAGAAAACATTGACATTTCTTTTTTTGATAAGAAAAAGGTTGCAAGATGGAAAAAGAAATATCCCGAGATTCAATATATTCATATTGGATTAATATAGGTAACCGTAACAGCTTTATTTCGACAAGGGATAGATACTCCTATTTTGTCGGTAATTTTTGATAAAAGATTTTTTTGACCTAATGAAAGCAATCATTGGAGAAATTAAATCTAATTTGGCTAATGACGTAGTTTGGTTTAATGTTAGACCAAATTTTTTTATTTCCATAAATGATCCTAATCTTGAGGACACAGTCAGAATAAGAATTAAAACACAAGGATTAAGAATGAAATCGAATTCGCATGATTTGGCTATTCGTTGAAAAACAATTCACGAATTGACCAAATTTCCTGAAACAAAATCAAGATCAAACGATAATAAAATCGTTGAAACCTTTGAACCAAGACCATTTGACACGACAATCCAATCGTATCTAATGAACTGGAGTGATCTAGAAGTCCCTTGACAATGGTTAATCCATGACCTAGTGGAACAAGGAGAATCTTCTAAAACAAAAAAATCTTGCACTGATGCAAATACAAGCATCAGGAAATTTTTTTTTTATATTGTAACGCCCTAAAATACGTGCAATAAACCATCCAAGACGATAAGTAAATAACAATATGAATCGGAGTATGATGTCCGTCTATTATATGAAATTCGGTTGCACAAAAGAGTGACACATGTGATATACATTCATAAATAGTATACTAAATCTACAGCATGTGTTACGAAACAGTAAAAAGAAATAAAGGGTAAACAAATAATCATATGCCCTAAAGGCTTACATCTTTCCAAGTCAGGGCTTGGGTACATCAAAAGTGAGCCTTAAGCTCAATACAAATAAAGCCCAAGGCTTGTACAAAAATGATAACAAAATAGCAAAATTGAGCCTTTAGCTCCACAGTCCTTCCAAGGTAAGTTCTTGGTGGAGGTATATCACCAACACTTGAAAATGGTTTCCCCAAATAGGGTGAGTCAAAGCCCAGTAGAAATAATCTAACACAATATATGAATCTTAACAAAGATATAAGGGTGAAATGCATAGACAATGCCCATGTCAAAACGTTTTACATTTCTTTCTCAAAATCATGTCATGCTTAATTTATATAACAATTCTCAAATCATGTCCTTTACCATAGGAAATGAGGGGGAATTCTCAAACCGGTACAACCTTTCACGGATATTTCATTCACGGGAAACTGTCAAACAACACCCATGTAAATGTAGCCTATACAAGTGCTACCATTGCCATTTTACGAATATTTTGTCTGTGGAAATCGGCACCCATGTATGCGTGCATTTTTCGGGACTTTCACCCTGGACACACATTCCAACTTAATTTGGTGATACATACTTTTTTTCCCCATCCACCCCTTTTTTTCTTAAAATTATATACATTTGCAATGTATTAAATGAACAACAATGTTCAATACACATGGATGAGCAATTAGTTTCAATTCACCTAATCCTCATGCAATTTCTACAACAATCATAGCTATCCTCCACCGATAGCCCAAAATAGGTATTTCTAAACAGATATAAAATCTCCAATATAGATAAACTTTTCAAAATCTAAGATGTGAGCGATAATACATATCTAACTCCACCATCCATATCAATATCCATCCAATTTCATATTTCCAACATCAAATCCATATATTTAAACAAAATAAATGCTTAAGACATTTAGGGAAAAATCCCTTTTTTTTCTTCCAAAATCCATTCCAAGTATGAAATCAATACTTTAGTCACAACTCATCCTCATTTCCACTCCCATAACCATTTTCCATACATCCATTTGAAAACCTCTCTTTTGATTTTAAACCAAAACCCTAGGTTTGTTCAAAATCCTCCAAAATCACAATATTGTTTTACAAAAACAGGTAGCTAAGTTAAAAACATAAAAGAGTGTAGAGAATCTATACCTCAGAGCTAGAAGACCAAGACAGGAGTGGAGAAACCTCAAGGAAGTCGAAATCCAACTCTATTCGGTAGAAAATGAAGCTTTAGGTGAGCTCTACCTTTTTAACAAAGGGAGTAAGGTGGAGAAATGGGTAGATTTTGGTGTATTTGTAGAGAGAGATTAAGTTCTAGAGAGAGGAGCTCTAAATTTAGGGTTTTGAAATGTTTTAGAGAGAGAGAAATGAAAAATTGATGTAAAAAGTGACATTTACGAATTAATATACGCACAGTCCGCTTGAGCGCGAGAAGTGACACTTGAGCATCCAAACACAAATTGTTTCGGTCGAGTGCAAATTACACACTTCCAGTAGTTTTACAGATAGAAGGCCAACGCATGATCGCTATAAAAGCCGCTCGAGCCAAGACTCCTCGAGCACAAGAAGTTCCGCTCGAGCGTAGAATATCACTTCCCAGTAGTTTTGTAGACCTACAAAAGTACTGAAAGTTCACAAAGCCGCTCAAGCGCAAGAAGTGACGCTTGAGCGGAGGAGTAACATTCTGGGCAACAAAAGTTTGAAAACCAAGCTACCAACCTATTCCAAACACAACCAATACAACCCAGTAGCCAAACTCAAGGAGATATAAGAGAAATAAGACATGAACAACAATACAAAACCCTGAAATCCAAGTCCAGAATAACAAATGGGTCAAGTCTAACCCAGAATCGCTATAATCTCCCTTCTTAAAGAATTTCCTCCTCGAAATTACAAATCAAACTTTGAAACAATATTTAAACCAATTACAACAATGATAATCAATCGATTCCAACACCATGACCCATCCACCGGTCATTCATTCTCCTCAACATGATAAACAAGTTCTCAATACTGAATATACAATTCACATTTCCAAAACATATACAATGTTTATATTAAATCAACATAATAAAAGTTCCATTACATGCTTGAACGTTAACTAATAGGTCTGGATACTTCTCATGGACTTCCAACTCATGTTCCTAAGTTGCTTTCTCAACTTCGTGATGTTGCCACAAAACCTTAACCAAAGGAATTGTCTTGCCTTACATGACTTGGTCTAGAGTATCGAAGACTTTTACTGGTCTCTCCTTATATGAGGTATCCTCATCTATCTCTAAGTCGGTCCAATCGAATACGTGTGATGGATCCGGTTCTTACTTTCGAAGCATACAAATATTAAACACATCATGCACCTCAAAAAACTGTGGCGACAAGGCTAAGTGATAGGCTACCTCTCCAATCTGCTCAAGGATCTCAAAAGGCCCACTAAAGCTAGGGGACAACTTCCCACTCTTCTAAAATCAAACCCTGCCTAGGGGACATCTTCAAGAAAACATGATCCCTTACCTCAAAATACAAAGGTTTCCTTCTGCGGTCGGCATAACTTTTCTGGCAACTCTGGACTGTAACCAGCCTCTTACAGACAAATGCAACTTTCTTCGTCGTTTTCCGAACTAACTCTAGACCCAACATTAGTGCATCAGCCACTTCGGCCCAACACACAGGGGATCTACACGGTGGGCCATACAAAGCCTTAAACGGTGTCATACCAATACTTGACTGGAACCTATTATTATATGTAAACTCCACTAAGGGCAAGTGCCTCTCCCATGATCCCTCAAGGATCTAAATAGTACGCTCGGACTGCTCGTCAGTCTGAGGATGATACGCAGTGTTAAAAGTCAATCTCATACCTAAGGCATTTTGTAGGCTCTACCATAAATGAGCTGTAAAACGCGGATCTCTATTTGAAATAATAGTCACAAGGACCCCATGAAGCCTCACTATGTCCATAACATAAAGGTCGGCAAGATAATCTACTGAGTCACTTACGTGCATAGGTATAAAGTGTGCCGACTTGGTTAACCGGTCAACTACCACTCAAATTGCATCACTACCCCGTTGAGTCCCAGGAAGACCCATAACAAAATCCATCGTGACATGCTTCCACTTCCACTCAGCTATAGGCAAGGGTTGCAACAAACCCGCTGGCCTCTAATGTTCAGTCTTCACTTGTTGACAAGTAAGGCACTTCGATATAAACACAGCCACATCCTTCTTCATTCCCCTCTACTAAAACTGGCGATTAAGGTCGTGATACACCTTTGTGCCTCTCGGATGCACCGTAAGGCATAAATGATGAAATTCTCGAAATACTTCCTCTCGACAAGACTTCAGCACAAAAAGATGATTATGATATTTAACACTCGTATCGGGATACACATTTAAGCCTTTCTCTACCTTCCCATTAGAGATCACCAATAGCACCTAACATCTCCCATTCTTGGATGACAATACAAGCTATACTGCTGATAGATTTCCTACTCAAGGCATCGGCTACAACATTAGCCTTCCCCGAATGATAATGTAATTCAAAATCATAATATTCTATAAACTCCATCCACTACCTCTGCCTCAAATTCAAGTCTTTCTGTGTAAATATATATTTCAGACTCTTGTGATCAGAAAACACTTTAAACTTCTCACCATACAGGTAATGCCTCCAAATCTTTAAGGCAAAGATCACTGCTGCTAACTCTAGGTCATGAGTAGGGTAATTCCTCTCATGCGTTTTCAACTGCTGTAAGCCATAGACTACTACATTCCCTTCTTGCATCAACACATAACCCAAACCTTTCCATGAAGCATCACAATACACTGAATAGCCCAAACCCGTCTCCGAAATAATCAATACTGGAGCAGTGGTAAGTCTCACCTTAATCTCTTGAAAAGACTTCTCACAAGTCTCACTCCACACAAACTTAATTCCTTTCCTCGTCAGTCGAGTCAATGGGGACGCTAATCTAGAGAAATTTTTCACAAACCAACGATAATACTTGGTCAACCGCAAAGAAACTACAGATCTCAAAAACATTCTTAAGTTGTTTCCAATCTTGCGTTGCATCTATCTTGATGAATCTACAGTCACCTCTCTTCCGGATACCACATGACCTAAGAATTTCACTTCCCCCAACCAGAATTTACACTTCCCAAACTTAGCATACAGTTTGCGGGCTCTAAGCAACTCAAGTACCACTCGCACATGTTCCTTGTGCTCCTCCACAGAGGGTGAGTAAATCAAGATATTGTCCCCAAAGACGACTAGAAAGTGGTCTAAGAACTCATGGAAGATTCAGTTCATCATGTCCATAAACACGGTTGGTGCATTGGTTAACCCAAAAGCCATCAGTAGGAACTCATAATGGCCATACCGCATACGAAATGCTGTTTTTTGGATATCTTCCTCCCTTACCCTCAACTAATGATAACCCGATCTTAGGTCTATCTTGAAAAAGAAACAAGACCACTTCAACTGATCAAACAAATCATCTATACGAGGCATTGGGTACTTGTTCTTAACAGTTACCCGGTTCAACTTTTGGTAATCAATACAAAGTCGCAATGCACCATTTTTCTTTTTGGCAAAGCAAATCGGTGCTCCCCAATGTGAAGTACTAGGGTGGATAAGACCCTTATCTAACAGTTCTTGGAGTTAAATCTTCAACTCACTCAACTCGACGGGTGCAAATCTATATGGTGCCATAGAAATCGGTGCCATGCCAGACACTAAATCAATAGAGAACTCGATCTTTTAGTGAGGTGGTAAACTAGTAAGATCCTCAGGAAAAACTTCCGGGTATTCACAAACTACCCTTGGCAATTCAACTCGGACCTCGTCACACTCACTACCCATGAAGTTTGCAAGCAGACAACTAAGCTCACTCCGACCATGCGGATCATAAACTGGTGATAAGACTCTATCAACCCGGTTTCCCAAGAAATAAAAGCAATCACCGTTCAAGGTACATATAGTAACCCTCTGACGATAACAATCTATGGTAGCCTGATATGATGACAACTAGTCTATACCCAATATAGTATCAAAACTCGACATGTCAATCAACATAAATGCAAAAAGAAGTCGGTGACTGGCAACCTCTATGTCATAACCTCGACACCTCTGCTCCAAAATGATCTCACCACCAATAGGTGACTCTGCACTGAGAGGAGATGCTAATCGAGCCAACTCTAACCCCAAGGCCGATGCAAATGTAGATAAGATAAATGAATGGGATGGACTCGTATCAATCAACACATTAACAATGGACTTGCATAACAAGAAAGTACCTCTCACTACCAAAGACGCTGGTACTAGGTCTGGCGTGGTAACAATATATACACACCTTGTAGGTCTCTGTTCAACCTGCTCACCCCTCGGAGCATAAGCCTGATGCACTGACTGAGCTGAAGAGGCACCCTAATTGGCCCTCAAGGCTTGAACTGACTGTGTAGGCTGGTGGCTTTGTGTCTGTCTCGAACCAGACGCACTAGGTGTGCCACCTAACTGTGGATAAAACCTCTTCATATGCCCTTTCTACCCATACTGATAACAAGTGGCTCTGACTCTAAGAACGAGCTGTAGACGGTGCAGACCATTGCCTTCCTCCCATCTGCGGGCAAGCTGGAGACTTGTGGCCCAACTTGCCACACTTAAAGCAGGTGAAATCTTTTTGACCACCTCTCCTAGAACCTAAACTCGGCACTGGAAAAATGGACCTCGATTGTGCTCCCTGGGACTACTGTGGGTTAGAACCCCTTTGCTTTTTATTGTCCCCTTGAACATCCTGACTCCTTCTAGAGCCCCTTATTCACTCCTCCTCCATCTGCATCATGGTCTCATGATGAGCTGCCGCCTCCACAAGGCGTCTATAATCTCTAATCATTAACCCGACCACTTTGAACATGAGCCCGGTCCTCAATCTTTTCTCGAACTCTAAACAACGGCGCTCCTCAATTGCCACGAGTTTTGGTGCAAACCTTGACAGACTAGTAAATGCGGCCTCAAACTTGGTCACTAGTGTGCTCAACAGCTTGAGCTGAGAAGAATGGTCCCTCAACTTCTCTCTAACAGTGGAAGGAAAAAACTTGTCCTGGAAGGCATTGACAAAAGCCTCCTAAGTCACTACAATGTGCCCATAGCCATACTTCCACCATTGACCCACATCTCTCTTAAGTTGGAAGGATGTCGGGGTCACTCTCAGTCCATTGTCCTCGATGCCAAGCATCTCAAACGTCTTCACTATCTGCTATAGTCACTTATCCACCTTCAATAACGCCTTGGGATCACCCAAAAACTCGTCTGGATTCGACCGAAAAAACTCTCACTTCGGAAAAGATGGCCTCGTCTCAGCAACGTGTGCTTGGACTTAGATTCTTAGCTCTGAGAATATTCATGGATTCCCGCAAATACTCCGGCCATTTCGTGGGCTAAGAAGCCCATGGCCTGCTGACCAACTGGTTCGGCCACATTGGCCTGACCAACCCCTTCTTCTTGCGTCGGAATCATATCTAGTAGAGGCACCTCATACCTTCTAGGCCTACCATGCCTACAACCACCACGTCCACGTCTTGACATCCTAATGAAGGTAACAAAAGAGATTAGCACATTTACAAATGTGCCAAAGCTAGCTCACTCGCGTCCTAATGCAGTGGACAATAGTAATTGACTCCATATAAGCACGTAGTCACATAAACACATACTAATTTCCTTCCTAGATAATGATAGTCCCACGGCGTTGCCAAAGTTCTAATTAGAAATAGCAGTGATCAAGTGCTCTTCCAACAGGACTTTTAGAAACCCATAGACTCAATCAATATCTTAGGAATTCAATCTTATACCCATATAGTCACATAAGCATACTATGCATATAAATATCTCTATTAAGCAAGACAAACCCATTGTGGTAATAACCACTTCCCACGTACCCAAAATATTCAAACTCGGCACACCTGATACCAAGTTTTAATGCCCCGAAATAAATACAATAAACAATCTAAGATGATAAGTAAATAACAATATGAATCAGAATATGATGTCCTTCTATTATATGAAATTTGATTGCACAAAAGAGTGACACATGCGATATATATTCATAAATAGTACATCCTAAATCTACAACATGTGTTTCGAAACAGTAAAAAGAAATAAAGGCTAAACAGATAATCATATGCCCTAAAGGCTTACATCTTTCCAAGTCAAGGCTTGGGTACATAAAAAATAAGTCTTCAACTTAATACAAATAAAGCCCTAGGCTTATACAAAAATGAATACAAAATAACAAAACTGAGCTTTCAGCTCCAAAGTCCTCCCAAGCTAAGCCCTTGGTGGAGGCATATCACCAGCACCTGAAAATTGTTTCCCCAAATAGCGTGAGCCAAAGCTTAGTAGAAATAATCTAACACAATATATGAATCTTAACAAAGATGTAAGGGTGAAATGCATATATAGCGACCCCGATTTTTTCCCATTTGATTATTGTATCCGGACTTGGGTTCCGTAGATTCTGTCATTGTATAACTGTTACTGTCGTCCTACATTTGCTCATTTGAGTTATAGGATGTGTTGGGCAGGTTTGTTTCAGGTTGGTTGGGTCCGGAAACCAAGTGTTCTTCCGATTTTGGTTTGGTCGCCGAGCGAGGTTTGGTCGCCGGCGAGGTTGAGTTTTGTCTCTGGTGGCTCGAGCCAGGGTTTCTTCGCTCGAGCGAGCGATTGCGTCTAGTATAGACCTGAGAGCAGTGTTTCTTCGCTCGAGCGAGCTTTTCTTCGCTCGAGCGAGCGAGGTGTATGTTTTCGAGTTCTTCGCTCGAGAGAGCATTTTGTCGCTCGAGCATGCTTCTGGGTTGCAGACCTGAAGCATTGCATTCTTGGCTCGAGCGAGCATTTCTTGTGTTTGGTCGCTCGAGCGACCATGTCTTCGCTCGAGCGAGCCTGTTCAGTTTATATAGGTAGCAGCGGGAATTTAATCAGTTTTTCATCTATTTTTGGATTCCAAACCCTAGGTCCGACTTCTCTCTTTCCCTACTCATCTTCTCTCTTGGGTTTGATCTATTTAGAGTGCGTTTCTACCCTAGTTGCTTTATTAAAAAGGTAGAGTGGGTCGAGGGCTTCAGTTTAATCTGAACAATCTTGGAGTTGGAGCACTTTGAGTGTGGGTCATCATCTTCGTCTTCTTCTTTTTGGGTTATTTCTTCGAGGTAGGGATTTCCTACTCCAATTTATGAGTTTTGTTCTAAGTGTTGGTATTTTGATATGTTGGGGGTATTTTGGTAATTTTGGGAAAAACCCTAAGTGTTTGAATAAATTGAATTATATATTTAATTTAAGGAATACTGGAAATTAGTTAAATTCATAGAATTGATGCATTGATTATATGAGGTAGTTGGTTAATTTAAATTACTCATCTATCGAATTATTGCTTTATTTATTTCCAGTTTAGAGATAACTGTTTTGGGCTATCGGTGGAGGATGGTCATGATTATTGTAGACATTGCATGTGGATTAGGGATAACTGAAACTAATCACATTGGTTAAGTCACTAATTTGACTGTTGAATTAATACAGACATTATGTGTATTTATTGTTGATTGTATATGTTATGTGCTTACACACATGTATTGGTTGAGCATTGCATATGCATATTGTGTGGGAGGAGATAGGGGATGTACTCCACGGTTTAGGGGAAGATAGGGGATGGACCTCTAAACTGGATTTTGTTTGGGAGGAGATAGGGGATGGACTCCATTAGCATCACTTTTATGTGTGCTTATTTATTGAAGTGTTTTATTGTTTGGGAGGAGATCGGGGATGGACTCCACTAGCATCACATTTATGTGTGCTTATTTATATATTGAAGTGTTTTATTGATACAGCACTAAAATGTGTATCAAACTGGAAGTATGAAGTGTTTTGATGTGAACTGTGTCTCATTTAATTTGTTGAGACTGGAAGTAACGTACTGTGACATACTAATTCACTGTTATAGCTTGGCCAGGTTCTGAGCCATATTGGTAAAAAGGAAAAGTTAAATAACTAATGGAAAGTAAAACTGATAATTTGTATTATCCATCTATTGAATGCTGTTGTTTTATTCAATGCTCATATTTGGTTTAGTATATTTCTATTGGGCTGTGGCTCACCCTGTATGGGAACATCATTTTCAGGTCCAGGTGATTCACTACCTCCAAGGACTTAGCTTGGAAGGATTTGGACAAAGAAGCCTTGTCTTTAGTTATTTGTTTTTATTTGAATTACATGTAAACATTCAAGCCTTGGGCTTTATTTGTAATTGAGTTAGAACTCATGTTTTTGTGTCCAAGTGTTGGCTTGGTAAGATGTAAGCCTGTAGGGCATTTTTGGATGTTATATGTAAATATCGGATACTCTGATGAATGAATTATGATTTATTTGCTTAAGTAATGCATCATATGATTGTGTATGTTATGGGTTATATTTTGAGGGCGTTACAACTTGGTATCAGAGCGTACCGGGTTTGAATACTTTGGGTACGTGGGAAGTGATTAGTATCACATTGGGTTCGTCTCGTTTGATAGAGACTTAGTGTACTGTTGTATGCTTATTTGATAACATGTTTATGTGATTATGTGGGTATGGAACGTAGTTTCTGGGATGTTGATTGGACCCTTGAGTTTCTAGTAGTCTTGTTGGAAAGGCACTTGATCACTGCTGCTTCCAACCGGAACTATAGTAACACTTTGGGACTATCATTATCCGGGAATGAAATTCGTAGGTGCTTATGTGATTATGTGCTTACGTGGAATGAATTATTATTGTCCAATGCATTAGGATGAGAATGTTTAGTTTCGGCACATTTATTAATGTGCTAACGTCTTTGTTTCTTGTATTAGGATGTCAAGACGAGGACGAGGACGCGGTAGGCGTGGTAGGTTGGGTAGGCAGGAAGTGCCTATGCCAGAGGAGATTCCGGCAGTGCAGGAGGGTGTTGGTCAGGCCAATGTGGCCGAGCCAGTAGGCCAGCAGGCTATGGGCGCTTTAGCCCGAGAGATAGCAGGGGCATTCAAGGAATCAGTTGGCATTTTGAGGGCTGCGAACCCAGCCCAAGTTGTTGTTGCAGATGCTGGACCTTCTTTTCTAAAGAGGGAGTTCTTCCAGTCCAATCCGGATGAATTTTTAAGTGATCCTAAAGAGCCGCTTAAAGCAGATGAATGGCTCGAACAGACAACGAAGACATTTGAGATGCTTGGCATCGAAGATGAGGGGTTGAAAGTGACCTTGGCATCGTTCCAGCTGAAGGGAGATGCGGGTCAGTGGTGGAAGTTCACCAAGGGTCGCATTGGAGCTACGTGGGAGGCTTTTGTGAATGCTTTCCAGGAGAGGTTTTTATCTCCGGCAGTCAGGGAGAAGTTGAGAAACCAGTTCTGTCAGCTGAAGCAGTCAAGTTCTTCTGTGGTCGAGTTTGAGGCTGCATTCACTAGTTTGTCCAGGTTTGCACCTGAGTTAGTGGCGTCTGAGGAACGCCGTTGCATTGAGTTTGAGAAGAAGTTGAGGCGCGGCCTCAAGTTGAGAATTGTTGGGTCTATGATTCGTGATTATGGGCATCTGGTTGATGCTGCAGCTCACACGAAGATTATGATGCAGGAAGAGGAGGAAGGGTAGAAAGGCTCCAAGAGGAGTTAGGAGGGCCAGAGTGATGGCAAGAGGCAGAGAGGTTTTACTCCTCAGTAATCTCAGGGTAGTTTTTCTAGATCCACTTTTCCAGTGCCGAGTGCAAGTTCTGGGAAAGGCAGCCAGGGAGACATTACCTGTTTCAAGTGTGGCCAGCTGGGCCACAAGTCTCCAGTTTGTCCTCAGAGGGGAGGAGGGCAGAGAACAGCATCTTCTTCGGCTCGATCTCAGAGCCAGAGTCAAAGTAGAGGCCAGTCGCTCACTTGTTTTCAGTGCGGACAGGCAGGGCACATGAAGAGGTATTGCCCGCAGTTGGGTGGCACACCTAGTGCATCAGGTTTGAGGCAGACTCAGGGCCAGCAGCCAGCTTAGTCGGGTCAGGCCTCGAGGGCCAATCAGGGAACTTCATCGTCCCAGTCTGTATAGCAGTCTTATGCTCCTAGGGGTGAGCAGGTTGATCAGAGGTTGTGCAGGCGCGTGTATCGTTATTTGACAGGACCTTATACCGGCTCCATCGGTTGTGAGAGGTACCTTCTTGTTTTGCAACTCGGTTGCTACTGTTTTGATTGATGCGGGTGCATCTCATTCCTTTGTGTCTGCTGCATTTGCATCTGTTTTGGAGTTGGAGTTAGCACAGTTAACGTCTCCTATTTGTGTAGTGTCACCTCTTGGGGGTGAATTGATCTTGAAACAAGATGTTAGGGGTTGTGATATAGAGGTCGATGACCATAGAATCCTATTTTCTTTTGTAGTTATGCCTATGAAGGGCTTTGATGTTATTTTGGGTATGGACTGGTTATCGTCATACCGGGCAGTTATTGATTGTTACCGTCAAAGGGTCACTTGTTGTACCGTTAGCGGTGAGTGTTTCTATTTTCTGGGGGACTGGGTTGGTGGTGTTTTGCCACCGGGGTATGTATCACGAGGGCGGAGTGAGCTTAGTGGTCTACTTGCTAATCTTTCGATTAGTGAGGTTGATGAGACTCAGATTGTGTTGCCAAGGGTGGTTTGTGAGTACTCGGATGTCTTTCCCGAGAATCTTGTTGGTTTGCCACCGCATCGAGAGATTGAGTTCTCTATTGACCTAGTGCCCGGCACGACGCCAATTTCTATGGCACCCTATCGTTTTGCCCCAGCCGAGTTAGTTGAGTTGAAGATTCAGCTCCAGGAGTTGTTAGATAAGGGCTATATCCGTCCTAGTGTTTCGCCGTGGGGAGCGCCAGGCCTTTTTGTTAAAAAGAAATGTGGTGCTTTGAGACTTTGCATAGATTACCGGAAGTTGAATGGTGATGGTTAAGAATAAGTACCCTATGCCTCGTATAGATGATTTGTTTGATTAGCTGAAGGGTTCCCGTTGTTTTTCTAAGATAGACTTGAGATCGGGTTATCATCAGTTGAGAGTCAGGGAGGAGGATATTCCGAAGACGGCATTCCGTACGCGGTATGGCCACTATGAGTTTCTGGTGATGCCATTTGGGCTCACCAATGCACCGACAGTGTTTATGGATTTGATGAACCGGATCTTCAGAGAATTCTTAGATCGTTTTGTAGTCGTTTTTGTAGACGACATTCTGATTTATTCACCTTCAGAGGAGGAGCACGAGGAACACTTGAGAGTGGTGCTTGAGTTATTTAGAGCCCATAAGCTTTATGCTAAGTTTGGGAAGTGTGAGTTCTGGCTAGAAGAGGTGAAATTCTTAGGCCATGTCGTTTCTAGAGAAGGGGTGTCGGTTGATACATCTAAGACGGAGGTAGTGCAAGACTGGGCACAGCCTAAGAATGTGTTTGAGATCCGTAGTTTTCTGGGATTAGCTGGGTATTATCGCCGGTTTGTGAAAGATTTCTCCAGGTTAGCTTCGCTTTTGACTAGATTGACTCGGAAGGGAGTCAAATTTATATGGAGTGAGACTTGGGAAAAGTCATTCCAGGAGTTGAAAGTTAGACTGACCACCGCTCCAGTCTTGATTATTCCGGAGAGAGGGTTGGGTTATTCAGTCTATTGTGACGCCTCACGAGAGGGTCTGGGTTGTGTGTTAATGCAAGAAGGGAAAGTGGTTGCCTATGGTTCACGTCAGTTGAAAATTCATGAGAAAAATTACCCTATGCACGATCTAGAGTTAGCAGCTGTGATATTTGCCTTGAAAATTTGGAGGCATTATCTTTATGGTGAGAAGTTTGAGGTATTCTCGGATCATAAGGGTCTGAAATTTCTGTTTACACAGAAAGACTTGAATTTGAGGTAGAGGAGGTGGATGGAGTTTATAGAGGATTATGACTTTGAGTTGCATTATCATCCGGGGAAGGCCAATGTTGTGGCCGATGCCCTTAGCAGGAAATCTGTTGGTGACGTTGCTAGTATAGCCATCCAAGAATGGGAGATGTTGGGTGCAATTGGGGAGTTCGATTTGCTTCTGGGCGAATCAGTTGAGGCTGCGGCTTTGTTTTCTGTTGTTGCACAGCCTACACTTGTGACTCGAGTGTTAGAGGCTCAGAGAGGTGACCTTGAGGTAGAATCCCTCCGTGAGAAGATTTCCGGTGGGAAGGTTGAGAAGGGTTTGACGGTGTATCCTGACCTGAGTGTGAGATATCGAGATTGTCTGTTTGTGCCGGAGTCTTGCCGAGAGGAGGTACTCCGAGAGTTTCATCATTCGCGCCTTGCGGTACATCCAGGAGGTACTAAGATGTATCGAGATTTGGGTCGCCAATTTTGGTGGCGGGGTATGAAGAGAGATGTGGTAGCTTTCGTATCTAAGTGCCTTACCTGTCAGCAAGTGAAGGCCGAACATCAGAGGCCAGCGGGTTTGTTGCAACCCTTGCCTATTGCCGAGTGGAAATGGGAGCATGTCACTATGGACTTCGTAGTGGGTCTTCCGAGGACTCAGCGGGGTAGTGATGCTATTTGGGTGGTTGTAGACCGGTTGACCAAGTCAGCGCACTTCATTCCTATGCGCATGAGAGATTCAGTAGATCATCTTGCCGACTTGTACATTCGGGACATAGTGAGGTTGCACGGGGTCCCAGTGACGATCGTCTCAGATAGAGATCCTCGTTTCACTGCCAGGTTGTGGCAGAGTTTGCAGAGTGCTTTAGGCACTAAGTTGACCTTTAGCACGGCTTATCATCCTCAGACTGACGGGCAGTCCGAGCGTACTATTCAGATCCTTGAGGATATGCTTCGAGGTTGTGTTCTTGATTTCAGTGGGTCATGGGAGAGGCACTTGCCTTTGGTGGAGCTTGCCTACAACAATAGTTTCCAGTCTAGTATTGGTATGGCACCGTTTGAGGCCTTGTATGGCCGACCGTGTAGATCTCCAGTTTGTTGGGCCGAGGTGGGTGATGCACCTCTATTGGGTCCGGAGTTGGTGAGGGAAACGACGGAGAAAGTTGAGCTTATCCGTAAGAGACTTGTTACAGCCCAGAGTCGTCAGAAATCTTATGCCGACCGTAGGAGGTGACCTTTAGTGTTTGAGGTGGGCGATCATGTCTTTCTGAAGATATCACCCAGACGGGGATTGATGAGGTTTGGGAAGAGCGGGAAGTTGTCCCCTCGGTTCATTGGTCCTTTCGAGATCCTTGAGAGGATTGGCGAGGCTGCTTATCGTTTAGCTTTGCCACCGCAGTTGTCCGGAGTACATGACGTGTTTCATGTGAGTATGCTTCGGAAGTATGAGCCAGATCCATCACATGTGTTGGATTGGACTGATTTAGTGGTTGACGAGGATGTGTCGTATGAGGAGAGACCAATTCGAGTTTTGGATAGACGGGATCAAGTTTTGCGAGGCAAGACCATCCCTTTGGTAAAGGTTTTGTGGAAACATCACGGGGTGGAGGAAGCCACTTGGGAACATGAGTTGGAAGTTCGTGAGAAATATCCGGACATGTTTAATGATTTGTAATCTTGTATTTAGATTCTGTACTATTGTTGGACTTAGGAGCTTTATATATGTCTTAAGTTATAAAACATAATGGAAGTGGAATGTCACATTTATAGATTGAATGTGTTTTATATATATCATGGAATTGAATATGATATGGAAATGAGAATCATGTTTATTGAAATTGTTTAAATTGAAAGAAATGCATGTTGTTAATGCAAGTTTAAGTATATAATGTTTTACTTATTGTGAGATGCCTCTTGATAAGAGATGAAGTAACCAATATTGGGTCAAGTTGTCTATTATTGTTATAGCATATCATTGGGAATTGAGAAAAACTTATTTTTGAAAAACTTATGCTTAATTTTGAGGACGAAATTCTCTAAGGGGTAGGTTATAGCGACCTCGATTTTTTCCCATTTGATTATTGTATCCGGACTTGGGTTCCGTAGATTCTGTCATTGTATAACTGTTACAGTCGTCCTACATTTGCTCATTTGAGTTATAGGATGTGTTGGGCAGGTTTGTTTCAGGTTGGTTGGGTTCGGAAACCAAGTGTTGCTGTCCAGTTTTTGGTTTGGTCGCTCAAGCGAGGGTTTGGTCGCCGGCGAGGTTGAGTTTTGTCTCGTGGCTCGAGCGAGGTTTCTTCGCCGGCGGCGATTGCGTCTAGTATAGACCGAGAGCGATGTTTCTTCGCCGGCGAGCTTTTCTTCGCTCGAGTGAGCGAGGTGTATGTTTTCGAGTTCTTCGCTCGAGAGAGCATTTTGTCGCTCGAGCATGCTTCTGGGTTGCAGACCTGAAGCATTGCATTCTTGGCTCTAGCGAGCTTTTCTTCGCTTGAGCGAGCATTTCTTGTGTCTGGTCGCTCGAGCGACCATGTCTTCGCTCGAGCGAGCCTGTTCAGTTTATATAGGCAGCAGCGGGAATTTAATCAGTTTTTCATCTGTTTTTGGATTCCAAACCCTAGGTCCGACTTCTCTCTTTCCCTACTCATCTTCTCTCTTGGGTTTGATCTATTTAGAGTGCGTTTCTACCCTAGTTGCTTTATTAAAAAGGTAGAGTGGGTCGAGGGCTTCAGTTTAATCTGAACAATCTTGGAGTTGGAGCACTTTGAGTATGGGTCATCATCTTCGTCTTCTTCTTTTTGGGTTATTTCTTCGAGGTAGGGATTTCCTACTCCAATTTATGAGTTTTGTTCTAAGTGTTGGTATTTTGATATGTTGGGGGTATTTTGGTAATTTTGGGAAAAACCCTAAGTGTTTGAATAAATTGAATTATATATTTAATTTAAGGAATACTGGAAATTAGTTAAATTCATAGAATTGAGGCATTGATTATATGAGGTAGTTGGTTAATTTAAATTACTCATCTATCGAATTATTGCTTTATTTATTTCCAGTTTAGAGATAACTGTTTTGGGCTATCGGTGGAGGATGGTCATGATTATTGTAGACATTGCATGTGGATTAGGGATAACTGAAACTAATCACATTGGTTAAGTCACTAATTTGACTGTTGAATTAATACAGACATTATGTGTATTGATTGTTGATTGTATATGTTATGTGCTTACACACATGTATTGGTTGAGCTTTGCATATGCATATTGTGTGGGAGGAGATAGGGGATGTACTCCATAGTTTAGGGGAAGATAGGGGATGGACCTCTAAACCGGATTTTGTTTGGGAGGAGATAGGGGATGGACTCCATTAGCATCACTTTTATGTGTGCTTATTTATTGAAGTGTTTTATTGTTTGGGAGGAGATAGGGGATGGACTCCACTAGCATCACATTTATGTGTGCTTATTTATATATTGAAGTGTTTTATTGATACAGCACTAAAATGTGTATCAAACTGGAAGTATGAAGTGTTTTGATGCGAACTGTGTCTCATTTAATTTGTTGAGATTGGAAGTAATGTACTGTGACATACTAATTCACTGTTATAGCTTGGCCAGGTTCTGAGCCATATTGGTAAAAAGAAAAAGTTAAATAACTAATGGAAAGTAAAACTGATAATTTGTATTATCCATCTATTGAATGCTGTTGTTTTATTCAATGCTCATATTTGGTTTAGTATATTTCTACTGGGCTGTGGCTTACCCTATATGGGAACATCATTTTCAGGTCCAGGTGATTCACTACCTCCAAGGACTTAGCTTGGAAGGATTTGGACAAAGAAGCCTTGTCTTTAGTTATTTGTTTTTATTTGAATTACATGTAAACATTCAAGCCTTGGGCTTTATTTGTAATTGAGTTAGAACTCATGTTTTTGTGTCCAAGTGTTGGCTTGGTAAGATGTAAGCCTGTAGGGCATTTTTGGATGTTATATGTAAATATCGGATACTCTGATGAATGAATTATGATTTATTTGCTTAAGTAATGCATCGTATTATTGTGTATGTTATGGGTTATATTTTGAGGGCGTTACATCATATACAATGCCCATGCCAAAACGGTTTACATTTCTTTCTCAAAATCATGTTATGCTTAATTTGTAATACAATTCTCAAATCATGTCCTTACCATAGGAAACAAGGGAAAATTCTCAAACCGGTACAACCTTTCACGGATACTTCATCCTCGGGAAACCGTTAAATGTTACCCATGTAAACGTAGCCTTTACAAGTGCTACCATTGCCATTTTACAGATATTTCGTCCGCAGGAATCGGACACACATGTATATGCACGTTTTTCGGGACTTTCACCCTAGACACATCGACCATCTTAATTTGGTGATACACCCATTTTTCTAAAATCATATACATTTGCAATTATTAAATGAGCAACAATGTTCAATACACATGGATGAGAAATTAGTTTCAATTTACCTAATCGTTATGCAATTTCTACAACAATCATAACTATCCTCCACCAATAGCCCAAGACATATATTTCTAAACAGATATAAAATCTCCAATACAGATAAACTTTTCAAAATTTAAGATGTGAGTGATAATACATATCCAACTCCACCATCCATATCAATATCCACCCAATTTCATATTTCCAACATCAATTCCATTTATTTATACAAAATAAATACTTAAGACATTTAAGGCAAAATCCCTTTCTTTTCTTCCAAAATCCATTCCAAGTATGAAATCAATACTTTAGTCACAACTCATCCTCATTTCCACTCCCATAACCATTTTCCATACATCCATTTGAAAATCCCTCTTTTGATTTTAAACCAAAACTCTAGGTTTGCTCAAAATCCTCTAAAATCACAATATTGTTTTACAAAAACAAGTAGCTGAGTTAAAAACCATTAAAGAGTGTAGAGAATCCATACCTCACAGTTAGAAAACCAATGAGAGAGTGGAGAACTCTCAAGGAAACTGAAATCCAACTCTATTCGGTAGAAAATGAAGCTCTAGGTGAGCTCTACCTTTTTAACAAATGGAGTAGGGTGGAGAAATGGGTAGATCTTGGTGTATTTGTAGAGAGAGATTAAGTTCTAGAGAAAGGAGCTCTAGATTTAGGGTTTTGAAATGTTTTAGAGAGAGAGAGAGATGAAAAATTGATGTAAAAAGTGACATTTAAGAATTGATATACGCGCAGTTCACTCGCTCGAGAGAAGTGATGATTGAGCATCCAGACATAATAAATTGTTTCGCTTGAGAACAATAAGTTTCGCTCAAGTGCAGATTACACACTCCCAGTAGTTTTACAAACAGAAGGCAATGCTTGATCACCATAAAAGCTGCTCGAGCCAAGATCGCTTGAGCGCAAGAAGTTCTGCTCAAGTGTAGAATATCGCTTCCCAGTAGTTTTGCAGAACTACAAAAGTACTAAGAGTTTACAAAGCCCGTTCGAGTGCAAGAAGCGAAGCTCGAGCGAAGGAGTAAAATTCTGGGCACCAAAAGTTTGAAAACCAAGCTACCAACCTGTTCCAAATGTAACTAGTACAACCCAGTAGCCTAACTCAAGGAGATATAAGGGAAATAAGACATGAACAACAATACAAAACCATGAAAGCCGAGTCCAGATTAACAAATGGGTCGGGTCTAACCCAAAATCGCTATATATATTCAAAATACACTGCCAAAAATTAAAAGATCAACATTTGTATTTGAAAAAGATTTTTCTAACAAATTTTCAAAGTAAGCATTGGTGAATCGAGTAATAATTCTAATCAAGAATCTATTGCTTCGAAAAATGTTCAGATTCTTATTTTTCCATGAACAAGAACACAATTTGAACATATTAAGTCTGCACATATGTATCATTTTCAAACAAAAAATGATGATATTATTTTTTTCTCCTGGCCAAGGAAAAAGAAGATACACATATGTATTGGGAACATTTAATTTTTCAGGTTATAAATCCTATAGAATCAGTGTTCTCATAAACATAGGAGCTGCAATCAGCTCATGTAAATGGAATGCCATACCAAAAGAAAAATGGACATTAATGAAACATCATATTTTGGTTACTGGAATTAATGGAAACCATACTTCCATACAATTCAAGGCTAAAAATATAGCAATTTGATTAAATGATTGCAAGTTCATTATACCAAAAATTTTATGTTTTCCTTATATGCATGGAGATTTCCTTCTTGGAAATAATTTTATATATAAATACCTTCCAATGCAAATATAGGAAAAAGCCATTTCATTAAGCATAAATAATGTCTTAATTCATATTTAACAACATAAATATATTTGTGATAAAGAGTTTGCGCTCTTTCCGCGTGGTGATTTAACTCCCATCATCAAAACTATTGATGAATCACATTGGATTTTTAAAATTCTAGAAGAAAATTTTAGTGAAAATCCATTAAAATTATGGTAACGTAGTTCGCGTTATTGTAATTTGAAATTGAAAGATCCTAATGTTACAATTAAGTAAGACCAATGATTTATACTAGACAAGAAATAGATGAATTTGATATTCAACTTCAGGAACTTTTAGACAAAAAGCTAATTGAAGAAACTAGAAGCTCTCATTATAGTCTAGTTTTTATGGTAAGAAACCATGCTGAAATTAAAAGAGGAAAAGGCCGAATGGTAGTCAACTATAAACGGCTAAATGAAAATTTAGAATTTTATGGATATTTTATTCCAAGAAAAGATGTTTTGATCAACTTAACCAAAGGATCATAAATCTTTAGCAAATTCGATATTAAGAGTGGATTTTGGCAAATTCAATGGACTGAAGAGCCAAAAAAATTGACTGCTTTCAGTACACCTAGAGGACATTATCACTGAAATGTTATGCCTTTTGGTTTAAATATAGCACCAGTGGTATTTCAACGGTGGATGGATACAATATTTAAATATCTTAAGGATTGTTGTGTTGTTTATATTGATGATATACGTATCTTCTTTAAAACCTGGGATGAGTATAAGAAACATTTAAAATTACTTTGTGAAAAATTCCAAAAACATGGAATGATTTTGTCACCAAAAAAGATTGAACTAGAAAAAGAATCAATTGAATTTTTGGAAATAATATTAGACCAGAAAGGTTTAAAATTATAGGAACATATTTTGTCTAAAGTATGAGATTTTCCTGATACTCTTGAAAATATAACACAATTACAAAGTTTATTAGGGATTTTAAATTATGGATGAAATTTTATCAAAAATCTTTCAAAAATAGAAATTCCTTGGTTAACTAAATTAAGGAAAAATGTTCATTTTGAATGGACAACATTGGATGTTGCTTTAATTAAACAAATTAAAGAAAATGTTAAAACTTTACCAAACGTTTATCTTCTAAAACCAAGTGATAAATTAATTTTAGAAACAGATGCCTCAGAATCATGTTGGGGATGTGTTCTTAAAGTAATACGAAGTAAATTATGGCATGATAAAGAGATACCTTTATCAGAGAGTGGGATTAGACCAAGAAAAAATGTAATGCCCCGAAATAATTACAATAAACCATCCACAATATTAGTAATAACAACAATGTATACATATAGTTTTCTGAAATAAGTATCCTTTCATTTCATATGATTCCGTGGTACAAAGGGTAACACATGGGTTATACATTCACAAGTCCTAACCATGAATCTATAGCATGTGTTATAAGTTAAAGATATGAAATAAGAGTTAAAAACAAATAATAAATGCCCTAAAGGCTTACAACATTCCAAGACAATACTTGGTTATAACAAAAGTGAGATTAAACCCAATACAAATAAAACACTAGGCTTGCACAAAACAAATACAACAAACAAACATAATGAAGCTCTTGCTCCAAATCCTCCCAAGTTATTGCCTTGGCGGAGGCATATCATTAGTACCTGAAAATGGTATCCCCACATAGGGTGAGCTAAAGCCTAGTAGAAATACTCTAACATAGTTTATGAATCTTAACAAAGATATAAGATGTATGCACATGCAATGCTCATGCCGAAAACACTTTTATATCTCTTTCCAAAACCATGCAATGTCGGGTTTATATCTCAACCCATGAAATCATTTCCTTTACAATAGAAAACAGGATAGTGAATCACACTCTGGGAATCCCTAGGTACGTATCTGCAAGTAGACTATACAAGTACTACCAATTATCATTTTTACCAATATTAACCAGAAGGCTAAACACCTAACTGCACGGGTTTCTGGACTTTCACCAACACAGACCAACATAATACCGTAACCACACCCCCTACCCAAATTCACCAAGTTATTCACCTATTTTTCTCAAAACAATAGACATTTTCAATGTGTTAAATATACAATAATGCTTAATGCAATAGATGAGAAAATAGTTTCAATTCTCCTAGTTCTCATGCAATTTTTATAACAATCATAGCTATCCTCCACCGATAGCCCAAAGTAGACATCTCTAGACAGATAAATAATTTTCATAAAGATAAACTTTCAGAAAATCTCAAGATGGAAGTGATAATACATATCCAACTCCGCCATCCTCATCAACGTCAATCCATTTCCTCGTTTCCAACATCAATTCCATTTATCATTTCAAAATCAACATTTGATATTCTTAGGGAAAAATCCCCTTTCTTTCATAAATCAATTTCAAAGATAAAATTCTATCATTTCATCATAACTCAATAATAAATACATTTCCTCAATCATTTCCAACAACCCATATGAAAACCCCTCTTTTTGAATTCAAGCCAAAACCCTAGATTGTTTAAAAATCCTCAAATCACAATGTTGTTTCAAAAACACAAATAACTAAGTTAAAAATCGTAAGAAAGTGCAAAGATATCCCTACCTCAAAGAAGAAGACCTAAAGGAGAGATGGGTAGAACTCAACGAAGCTGAAAACACAAACTTCACTGATTAAAATGAAGCCGTCAACGTGCTCTCTATTTATAACAAAGGGACTAGGGTGTAGAAATGGGTGGATCAAGGTGTATATAGAGCTTAGAGATGATTTCTAAAGAGAGAGAGAAAGAGAGAGAGTGGATTTGAGATTTAGATAGAGAGAGAGAGAGAGAGAGAGAGAGGTGTGAAAAAGTGACTCAAAAAGTGAACTTTACGACTTGATATACGTGCAGACTGCTCGAGCGAAGGAATGGTCACTCGAGTAACCAGACATAATAAGTGAGACTGCTTGAACGTAGGAAGTGACCGCTCGAGCGAAGAATACAAACTCCTAGAAGTTTTGCACACTAAAGACCAGTGCTCAAGTTCAAGATGTATTGCTTGAGCGAACATCGCTCGAGCGAAGAATACTAACTCCTAGTATCTCTGTAGGCCTGCAAATGTACTGAGAGTTCTCAAGGATCGCTCAAGCACAAGAAGCCAAAATTTGAGCAGGAACCATTTTGAAAAACTAACTCCTGACCTGTTCTAAACGCAACCAAAACACTCCAATGACCAAACTTAATGAGGAATAAGGAGAAATAAGACATGAACAACCATATAAGACAATGAACTCGGATCCAGGACATCAAATGCGTCGGGTCTAAACCAGAATTGCTATAAAAAATCCAATACCCATAAAATTACACAAAGAAGAACTAATTTGTGGATATAATTTTGGAACATTTAAACCAAATGAACAGAAATATATTATTTTTGAAAAAGCAAGAACTTTGCTTACAAAAGAAAATTTTCTTTTAATAAAAAATCAAGTTGAGGATTATTGTGATAAGATTAGACAAATCTTAGAACGATCTTATAATAAATTAAATTTTAAAGATGGAATTCCCAAAATAACCATCATAGCAAATCATGACATGTGATTTTTTGAAGACATAGATTGGGGAATAACTAATCAAGCTATTTTCGAAATTTTAGATCCAATTCAGTGGATAGAGTATCCAATGATCATAAAAGCAATGCTCTCATGGGTAGTAAAAAGGGTTCCGATGGAGTAAATATTTTATTTTTTGGATCTCCAGCACAATCGGTTGGCGAGAAAGAGAACATTTTTTCCAACCATATCAAATTTGGTATCTTAAAGAAACAAAAGATTTCTAATTTGAAGATGACTACTTGGATGAAGAGCGCCGGAGGGAGATTGGAAAATATTCAAAAACTTCCTTTAACAGAATATTGAATAGATAGACTAATAATGGTTTCCCAAGCTGCTTCTAATATCCATGGCTCAGCAAAGTTTCCATTCATGGTCACATATGGTAGAATACTATTTATAACTCATTTTCCCATAACATATCAAAGATCTCCTACACAAATTAATAAGGCTCTTGACATGTTATTAAATCTTAAAAAGAGAAATAGTTTGGATCTTCCGTTGGAATTAGCCATGATCGCGGATGATGTAGAACAATTTTGAAATAAGCAATACAGCCAGGATCCTGATTTCCCTTCATCAGAGACTAATGATAAATATCACAATCTCGTAAACAGGTTGGAAGCATAGTGGACCCCACTATCACATACAGTTGTCTCATGATCGACTCTAATGTTATCCAGGACATGTGGAGCAACCTGCATTATTAGGCAAAAAGTGGTCAAACAAATTCTTTCAGCCGACGCTACACGACAAATAAGATCAACCAAATCTTATCTATATCAGTCTATCTCTTTGAACCACGGGAGGATAGGCAGTGTATATAATTGTAGTTTGTCAAAAGGTGGCAAATAATTGTAGCTTTTCATTTATATTTCTAAAGACTTTTTTGCCTTTGTATTTATTAGTTTGCAGACTTTTTTTGTTTCTAGACTTAGAAGATTTGGAAAGCCTAAGGTTAGACTAGAAAACCTTTTGCTTTTAGCTTTTTGTTTGTATCTACAAGATGTATTCTATAAATTGGCATTCAAGCCAACAACTGAGGCAATGTAAATTCTCACCATCTCTTTGTTGCCTAACTTCTCTAACTTCTCTTAACCCCATAAAATAGTAGAAAGCTCATTTCCTTTTTGCTAGCTTCTCAACTGAACAACTCCATTTCATGCATACTACTATAGGAAAATAAAAGTCCAGTCTGTTATCACTATCACTTTCTTCATTACCATAGATTTTTTGGACATCTCATCATGTGCAGCTTCAAATAGGGGCATCCTAAGGATTATGTATGCCAATTTCAATTGACATAAAATTTAAAATTAAGGGTCAAAATTGAGTTAATTGAAAGTGTAGGGACCAAAATGACATAAGGGACAAAATGTAAGGATTACTGGTGTAATTTACCCCAAAAATTAACAAAAATTTAAACAAAACAACCAAATTCAAACTAGAGTTAAAGAGTAGGAAACAAATTATTTAAATTAAAACTATAGGAATTAAAATCAAATTTGAGTCAAACTGAGTGAAAAGTGCAACTAAGCCTTTAAACAATGATAAAAAAAAAATTGTTCGTTAAAAAGGTTTTCTTGGAAAGACTTAAATTTTTGGGTAAATTACACTGATCTTTTTGAAGTTTGAAAAAAAAAATAGTAAATCTCTCAATTTTGACATAATTACATTGAATTCTCTTAAGATTTTAATTCACATAATACTTAACCCAATATTCATCAATAATTTGATAGGTGAATAAATGACAAAAAAAATAAAATAAAATAATATTATCATCTCTTTTATATGAAAATACATATTTTATGTTGTTTATTTTTGTGTTTTCATAACATCTGTATTAGTTTGGTCTATTTCATCGTACTAAAAAAGAGGTTAATATAATTATATCGAAATTGTAAATTGTATTTTTCTAAATTTTAGAAGAGATCAGTGCAAATTATCCTAAGTTTTTAATATGTAAATCTGGTTATGGGGTGCCTCTATTTACACACCATAATTTATTTCAAGGCAAACCACTTTTGAAGGCACACCTTTAATAATTTGGTAAATAAATATTTTGCTCAATACACACCACAAATTTGCATATTTACCCTTACTCACACACCCTACCCACCACAATATACCCACAAACTTCCATTTTTACCCTCACTCACTCACACACCCCACACCTACGATATTCATCTCTCTCTCCATTCTCTATTCAAACCGGTGAACACCATTGCTTAAAACACTATTTTTCTCATCAAAGACGTCGTCGGTGCTCAACACAGTTGGAAACAACTTCACATTGGAGATTTAGTAGGTGGGTTCTCATTTGACTTAGATTTTAGGGTTTTATGTACTTATTTCCACTGCCATGAAATTTGTATTTGAATGAATCAGTTTCCTGTTCAACACTGGATTTTCGAACTCGAAACATTTAACATTCGTTCGACACTTGATTTTCAGACAATAGCATTTTGTATGGTTTGCTATTGTTGAATAGAGCGTCTCTATTCTCGATCTCGATGTTCTGAACTTCTTGGACGTCTCTTTCGCTACACCGTTGCCAAAGCCGGCTTCGGAGTCTGTCTCGGTTGAAATCTCATGCTTTGAATCGGTCGGTCTCGATCCCTGAACTTCACTCTTAATTCGATTCTTGATTTATCATTGCTGTCTCTTACTTCTATTGAGTTAAATATTAGATGATATATATATATATATATATGTATGTTTGTACATGAGAGGCATGTAACTGAGAGTATATGTACTTGTATATTGCTTGGGATGAGCCTCAACTATTTGACAAAAATAGGGTCTCTGATTTTTTTTCTTTTTTTTTTTCCTGGATTTATTGAGATTGTTGATAGATATTATATTTATTCTTGTCTTTTATGGTAATTATACAGATGGTGTTTATTATAACTTGTCATTTGTAGTCATTTCACTTAAGGTTAAAATTTTAATTAAAAAAAAATTAATTAATGGTGTGCCTTGAGAGGAAAGGTGGTGTGTAAATAGAGCCTCCCCTGGTTATGGTATAAATTTTCAATACAAAAGGAATTTTAGGGCAGTGATAGTGGCAGACTTGGAAAGATAGTTGGAGTTTCGGGAGTTAAGCCAATGTATCCAAAACATCAAAGAAATAAAAGTTTTAATTTTTAAATATATATATATATATATATGTTTTATTTATTTGTATTTTAAAATTTTAGTTAAGAAATTTATATATTTATTATTAAAATATTACTAATATCTTTACATCGAAAAAATTATTCAAGATCACGTTGAGCAAACCCATGATTTATGTTTTTAGCTTAGAACTTAGTTTAGAGAAGTGATCTATTAATTTATAAAAATATTTGTTAATTATTAATTTAATTTTTTTATTTAAAAATTTACAAATTTTTTTTTAAAATGTTTTTTTCAATAGGATTAAGACAAGTGTACTTGAATTTATAACCATTTGATAAATTACGATTTTTATCTAAAAGTTTAATTTAGATTTTTCATTAAATATTTTGAAATTACATTTAGATTTTCATTTTAAATGTAAAATTAGATGTAATTTATATAGGAAAAATTAGTCGAAGATCCCTTTCCCATTTTTAGTAATAGAAGAGATCCACAATATTATTTTATAATGTCTAACGTCCCTCAACCCTACACCCATATATCACAGAGCAATTTAACTCTTTCAAATCAAACCTCATTTCTCTCTATCTCTCTCTCTCTCTCTCTCTCTCTCTCTCTCTCTTTGTGTGTGTGTGTGTATGTGTGTATATATATGTATGTGTATGCTTTCTCTCTTTAGAATTCTTCAGATTTCTAGGGTTGCTGTTTCTCTTTCTTTGCGATGACTTAAAAGGAATTGTAGAGAAGTTAGGCTGAAATATGTTGTTTCGGTTACTCCTACCTGCAGCTCTTTTGGCCCAAGATCGTAACGCGCAAATGGCTCAGCATCAGTGCTACGAAGTCCCATTATAGTGCCGATGACACCGACGACGGCGACTCCGATTCCAATCCCGAAGGTCTGAGACAAACAACTTGCAATTTTGTATATATCTGTATATATGTATAGTTGATTGAATTTTGAATTTTGAAGTATTTACTTTTTTTATGTTTGAAGAATTTGATTTAGGGCTTAAGTTTGACGCTGCCAAGTGTTTTTCTGCAAAAATTGGCGAATGGAGAAGAGAATCCCAATTTCGGGATGGCGACAAAGGGGATGAAGTTGAGACTAATCTTACTGGTAATGTGTTCTGTTTAAAGTTCAATTTTGAATTTTTTTAGCATGGTTAAATACCTATTTGCTTTTCATCAACTCTGCGTATATCATATATTTGTTGACAGTGGTGATTTGATTTTGAAAATCCTAAGTGATTTGTGATTAGAGAAAGATTTAATTTCACCAATTCCCAAATATTCAAAACACACAATCTAAATCAACAAGTACTTACGAAAGTGGTTTAGATTGTTGTTTTCGAAAAACAATAAATCAACACAAACAATTTTTACGTCGAAAAACCATAATTGAAGCACCTCCAATTGTGATAAAAAAAACCACGGTTGAAACGCCACTAATCAATTCACTATTAAAGAAAGAAAGATTACAAAGATAACCAACAAATTACCAAACGCATCAAATTTGTCTTCAAATCTTCTGTAACTCTTTCACCACAGCCTTCGTCTCGGAATTGATCAGTATAAGATTGAATCCACAACCTTTAATGTCGAATCAACGACCACGCACAGAATCAAACTCCTTTGATGCTCCACGCTTGAATCTTCGGATTCCACCAAAGAAAAACACTCTTGAATATGAAGAAACAAACTCCTTGATGTATGTATCTTAGATCATAAGTTTAGAACTCACTCAAATCATCAAGGAAAACTCACCAAGACTTTCAGAAGAAAACCTCAAAGAAAACCCTAAGACTCTTAAATAAGATCTAGGAAAAGTAACCCTAGAATTGAACCAACATGCGAATATATAGACATAGAGATCGTGTAGTCTGATCAAACATGGGAATGGATGCTCGAGTGGAGGCTCTATATCGCGTGTTCCAACCTAGGTTCACGCTCGATCGGAAGATCCCATGCTCGAGCGTACAAACACATCACCCAGTATTTTTTGCAGACGCACCAAATACTGTGAGTGTAAACTCTACTCGAGCGGCGCTTTCCTCGCTCGAGCGGGAAGAACAAATCTGGAAAATTACAACATAGATTACAAGCTTGGTTTTTCCATGGATTTTGACAATAAAGGTCCTAACAATCTCTCCCTTTGTCAAGTCCCGGACAAAACCTGTCATGACCCGAACCCACCCCTATGAGTTAAGGCCATAACCGGCCAGTAATCACGAGATTACCTACGGCCTCAACTCCAAATAAAACAAAACTCATCAGAGTGAAGGGGCCAAACGAAAGAAAATTTAAAACTTTGTCCATAGAGCTGTGCTTATATGCACACCATAACATTCCAAACATTTATATGTTAATAACTTACATCAAAATATGTACGAACACAGAACACTGTACATACAGGATCATACAAGTTAAAGTTAGTCAAACACAAGACTTATATACAAAAGTAGTCCAATGCTTTCGCCAACATAACAAAACTATGAAGAAAGGACAAAGGCGAAGACAGTCTCGTGCGTGAGACGTTTGGGCTGACTCCTCAAAACTTTGACTGTTTCTCATAATTTCACCAAGGCTGGTTCTGGACGCCCCTTGGCTCACCTACATGTACATGAATGAGCGTGAGTGAAAGCCCAGTGAATAATATCAAATAAGGAAGATACATAAGCAATCTTTGAAACAATTACAGCAAACGGCCTTTGGCCCAATCACTTGTATCAATCGGCCTTCGGCCTAATCATTTACGTCAATCGGCCTTCGGCCCAATCATTTATGTTAATTGGCCTTCGGCCTAATCATTTATGTCAATCGGCCTCCGGCCCAATCATTCATGTCAATCGACCTTTGGCCCAATCATTCTTGTCAATTGGCCTTTGGCCCAATCATTCTCGTCAATTGGCCTTTGGCCCAATCATTCTTGTCAATCAGCTTTCGGCCCAATCATTTATGTCTATCGGCCTTTGGCCTAATCATTTATGTCAATCGGCCTTCGGCCCAATCATTTATGTCAATCGGCCTCCGGTCCAATCATTCATGTCAATTGGCCTTTGGCCCAATCATTCTTGTTAATCGGCCTTTGGCCTAATCATTCTTGTCAATCGGCCTTCGGCCCAATCATTTATGTCAATCGGCCTTTGGCCCAATCATTTATGTCAATCAGCCTTCAGCCCAATCATTTATGTCAATCAGCCTTTGGCCCAATCATTCTTGTCAATCGAACTTACAAAACTTACATAGAGGTAAACAATTGGACAATAACATATTTCAAATATCTTGTTAAGATATTACTCACAGTGATCGGCTTGTGGATTTGCTCTGGAGCTTGACCCCACACATCATATAACACATATGGGTCACAAACGATTCAATCCGTTCTATAATTCACATATTCCTCTTTAGGCTTCATTCTTATCTCTTTAACTTAATCACAATGCTTAATGCCTGCCTAAGAGTGCTTACAAGTGAAAGAGAGCGGAAAACGAAACACAGAATACACTTTCAAAATTTCAGAAAACAGGGTCCCCGCTCGAGCGTAGGATTCCCCACTCGAGCGGACCCTTTAGGTCTGCAAAAGTGCTGGTTGCATCAAATTTACGCTCGAGCGTGAACTCGGGCGCTTGAGCGGAAGGTCGGTCTACATAGATCCACGCTTGAGCATCAACTTCCCCGCTCGAGCGGGCACTAGGTCTGCAAAAATATGTTGGGAGCACGAATTCCACGCTCGAGCGGACATCAAATTTTCTGGGTTTTTCCAGCAGTGTTCTTGAGCTTCAATTTGATGTTCAAGGGTTCCAAATGCATGATTTCAGTCCCAAAAACGTATAAACACATTATATTGTATGAGAGTGTAAGGCTATTACCTCAAATTGTTCAAAGTCAACATCTAATTCTCAAACAACTCTCATTTCTTTAGTATGAACAAAACTCATGTCTTCAAACTTCACATAAGCTTCATTTCTTCAAGAATCAAACATGCATGTAAGTTTTGGCTTCCAATTCGAGTTCAAATGGTACAAATAAGGCTTATGATCATGGAACTTATGAAAACCATGCATGCATGTGAGATTTGATGCCCAATTCCTCTTGTTCAACATGGCTCATGCATGAATATGCAAAACTATAGCAATCATGCACATGCATGCTCATATAAACCCCCAATTCAATAAATTCAACTCAAATTATGCCCTCGATCACAAATAAACCTTGAACTTACAAAATTACAAATTCAAACTTATGAATTCAAGATCAATTACCTATATAGGGGCTCAATTTTTCCAATCAATAGCAAGTTCTTGAGTATGGCTTCAAGATTATCAAGCTTCAAGACCAAACTTGAATTATCTCCCCTCTCTCCCTCTAATTTTGGGTCTCTCTCTCTCTCTAGAGAGTTGATTTTAGCCAAAGATAAAATAAAAGAGGGAATTGAACATATCATGGCCCCTTATACAACCCTACTCAAGCACATTATTTTAATATAAGATAATTGAGCATTAAGTCATTAATTTAATCCGATTAATCTGACCTGAATCAATTTCCAACTAAATTTCACCGTAGGCTCTAAAAATTACGCTACTCACTATGGCATAATCAATTTCAGGTTCTGTGGTCGATAAGGCCTTCAATTTAATTTCCAAAGCAGTTAATCAAACAGATATTCGTATGGTGAACAGATAGAAATTCAAAACCACATATTTTCACATAATGGCACACAAAATCATATTAAACACATAATCATGCTCATATTAAGGACTAATTAACATATTGCGGAATAGGGATATCACAGTCTTCCCCCCTTTTAGGAAGTTTGGTCCTCCAAACTTATTTTACCTTCGTCAGGAAACAAATATGGATAGCGTAGTCGCATTTCCTCCTCTTTTTCCCATGTAGCATCTGTCCCATAATGTTCCTTCCATTCCACTTTCACCATTGGGATGGACTTGTTTCTCAATTGTTTCACTTGCCGATCAACAATTCGTTCCGGTCATTCGGCAGATTCCATATTTTCATCAACAGCTACCCGGTGATAATCAATCACATGAAACAGGTCTCGGAGGTAACCCCTCAACATCGACACATGAAACACGTTATGGATTTGTTCGAATCCCGGTGGCAAAGCAACTCTATAGGCAACTGGGCCAAGCTTTTCCCGAATCTGAAACGGCCCAATGTAACGGGGCGACAACTTGCCTTTCTTTCCAAATCTGACTTGGCCTTTCATTGGGGACACACAGATAAACACGTGGTCACTGACCTCATACTCAAGAGGTCTTCTTCGAACGTCTGCATAGTTCTTTTGTTGGTCCTGAGCTGTTTTGAGCCTTTGCCGAATAGTTTTGATTTTCTTAGAAGTATCTTGCACAATTTCAGGCCCAAGTAAAGCTCAATCCCCGACCTTTGTCCAACAACTCGGTGATCTACACCTTCTACCATACAAAGCGTCGTATGGTGCCATACCGATGCTGGAGTGGAAGCTGTTATTATAAGCAAATTTCGCAAGTGGCAAATAGTCTTCCCGACTCCCTTGAAAATCCAAAGTACACATCCGAAGTATATCTTCCAAAGTCTGTATTGTTCGTTCTGATTGCCCATATGTCTGTGGGTGGAATGCAGTACTGAACCTTAGTTCTGTTCCCATAGCTTCCTGTAAACTCTTCCACAATCTAGATACGAATTTTGGATCTCTGTCCGACACAATAGATACTGGGACTCCGTGTAAACGAACAATCTCATCAACATATATAGTAGCCAATCTATAAGCATTAAATGTAGTTCTAACAGGTAGAAAATGTGCAGATTTAGTCAGTCTATCAACTACAAGCCAAATAGAATCCATACCTCGAGAAGTCCGAGGTAGGCCAACAACAAAATCCATAGTCACATGCTCCCACTTCCATTTAGGAATAGGGAGAGGTTGCAGTAGACCGCCTGGTTTCTGATGTTCAGCTTTAACGTACTGACATTGAAGACACTTGGACACATATTCTGCAATCTCTCTTTTCATCTTAGGCCACCAATAGGTCTGTTTCAAATCCCGATACATTTTATTGTTACCCGGATGCATAGCAAACACCGATTTATGGGCTTCACCTAAAACCCTCTTCTTTAGTTCCGGAATGTCTGGGACACACATTCGGTTTCGAAATCTCAACACTTCATTTACAATGCCAAACTCTGCTTTCGGAGTGGTCTCAAATTCATCAATTACTTTCTTGTGGAATTCATCTTCCTTCTGTTTCTGTTTGATTTCATCAATGACTGTCGGCTCGACCATGATAGTGGCTATCAATTCGCCCTGTTCACACATTACCACCTCAATTTCAGATTACTCAAAATCTTGCAAGATCTCTTTCTGTTCAGTAAGCAAATAAGCCATACTCCCCGTTGATTTCCTGCTCAAGGCATCAGCAACTGTATTAGCTTTCCCGGGGTGATACTGAATCTCTAAATCATAATCCTTTATTAGTTCCAGCCATCTCCTCTATCGCATATTCAACTCCTTCTTCGTGAAGAAGTATTTCAGACTTTTGTGATCCGTGTAGACTTCACACTTTGCCCCATACAAATAATGCCGCCAGATTTTCAAGGCAAAAACACTTGCGGCCAATTCTAGGTCGTATGTTGGGTAGTTTTTCTCGTATGGCCTCAACTGTCGGGAGGCGTAAGCTATAACCTTTCTATTCTGCATTAACACACAACCCAAACCTTTATAAGATGCATCATTGAAAATTACAAAATTCTTCGTACCTAAAGGTAGTGTTAAAATTGGTGCAGTGGTCAATCTTGTTTTCAGTTCATGAAAGGCAGCTTCTCTTTCGTCGTTCCATTCAAACGGTTGCCCCTTGCATGTCAATTAGGTAAGAGGCACAGCTAATTTCAAAAAGTCTTTCACAAATCTTCTGTAATAACCAGCTAAGCCCATGAAGCTGCGGACTTTTGTCACATTAGTCGATGTAGGCCAATTCACAATTGCCTCTATTTTCTACGGGTCCACTGAAATTCCTTCCTTGTTGATCACATGCCCTAAGAAAACAACTTCATCCAACCAAAACTCACATTTCTTTAGTTTAGCAAACAATTTCCTTTCTCTAAGTATTTGCAGGACAGTTCTCAAGTGATGTTCATGTTCAAGTCTATTCTTGGAGTATATCAAAATATCATCAATAAAAACCACAACAAATTCGTTAAGGTAGGTTTTAAAAATTCGGTTCATTAAGTCCATAAATGTTGCCGGAGCATTAGTCATTCCAAATGGCATAACAAGAAACTCAAAATGTCCATACCTCGTTCTAAATGCGGTTTTCTCAACATCCTCTGCCTTAACTTTTAGCTAATGATACCCGGATCTCAAATCAATCTTAGAAAACACTTGTGATCCCTGCAACTGGTCAAATAAGTCATCAATATGGGGTAGGGGATATTTGTTCTTTATTGTTACGTTGTTCAATTCCCGATAATCGATGCACAGGCGTAGGGTTCCATCTTTCTTTTTCACAAATAATACTGCTGCACCCCAAGGCGAAGTGCTAGATCGAATAAATCCCTTGTCAAGCAGGTCTTGCAACTGTTCCTTTAATTCTTTCATTTCGGCAGTAGCCATTCTGTAGGGAGTCTTGGAAATAGGCTGGGTGCCTGGCACAGTTTCAATAGTAAACTCTATCTCCCTATCTACCAATCTACCAATTCCCCTGGCAATTCATTTGGAAACACATCTGAAAATTCTCTAACAATAGGGATATCATTCAATTCAACATTCATGGATTGTTCAGACAACACATAGCACAAATAACCTTGGCACTCCTTCCTGATTAGTTTACATGCTTTCATTGCAGATATCAAATAAGGTGGAGGCACTATCCCATTACCCACAAACACAATTTCCTTATGTTCTGGTGGTTTAAACACAACCCGTTTTGTCACACAGTCGATGGTGGCACAATATTTGGTCAACCAATCCATGCCCAAAATTACATCAAAATGCCTAAAGTTCAAGGGCAACAAATCTACATAGAGGATAGCATCCTCAATACGCATGTCACAAAACCGGTATATGGATTCACACAATACAGATTTCCCAGATGGAGCAGACACACATAGCAGATATGGCAGTAATTCTAGAGGACTATTCAGTCTAGATACAAATGCACATGTTACAAATGAGTGTGTTGATCCAGAGTCAATTAACACAAAGGCATCCTGATTACATATAGAAATGGTACCTGAGACAACTGCGTTGGCATTCCGGGTATCGCCCGGAACAAGCACAAAAACTCTCCCTTGTCTCACGGCATCTCCGGCGGGAGTAGATCTCGTAGCATTTCCTGGTTTTGGGACCGATGCAGTCAACTAGCAGCAAATTTTCTACTGTTCTGTTTGCAATCTCTGGTCATATGCCCCTGTTTACCACAATTAAAACAAGCTCCTGACAAACGGTAACAAACCCCACGATGTCTGTTACTACAAATAGTACACAACGGGGTTACATCTCTGGAAGAATTAGAAGTATTTGAGGAGCCCGTATTTTGCTTCTTTGAAAACTTCTTCTTTGAAAAGAAGCCCTGCCTTTTACTAACCTTCCAGTCAATTGTCGGCTTAGTTTGTCTAGCTATATTAGCTTCTGATATTATGGCCCTGTCTAGTACCCCAATGTAGGTTTCCAGCTTCAAGACATTCACCCTCTCTAGAATGTCACTTCGAAGCTTGCCTTCAAAATGTCTCACCTTCTTATAGTCTGTATCAATCACGTGTGGCGCAAACCTGGCCAATTCAGTGAATTTGGCCTCATACTCGGCTACAATCATACTATCTTGCCTCAGTTCCATGAATTCTGCCACCTTCCTATCCCGGACACACTGCGGGAAGTACTTGTCATAGAAAATTTCTAGAAATTTTGCCCAATCAGCATCTTTGTAATTCTCACGCATTAACATCCACCATCTTCTTGCTTCGTCTTCTAGCATAAAGGTGGCTAGAAGCACTTTATGTGCCTCTGAACACGGGAACACTTAAAACAGTTTTTAGATGCCGAGGACCTAAGCTTCAGTTTTCAAAGGGTCTAATCCACCACGGAACTGTGGTGGTTTTATTTTCCTGAACTCTTTGCTGAGAGCTATGATTCAGTCATCATTATGATTATTTGGCACAGGAGGTGCCGAAGGTGGAGGTAGAGGATGTGACTGCTGCCACTGCTGTTGCCATTCCTGTTGTTGCCTTAATGTCTCTGCCATTTCTTGAATCAGTCTTTCCATTCTGTCCAGTCTAGCAGTAGAAGATTCCTCTATCTCATCACCTCTTGTTCTCACTATCTGATTAAACTTGCATTATACTTTATACAAAAGATACACAGGTATGCATATACTAAAGAGCATACATAATCAAATAATTTGAAATGCAAGCAGTTCACAAACTTATGACACATAGTTGTTTTGATTTAATAGTTAAGCGTATTCTTGATGCTTTCAGATTCATACTTATCACATGAATGCATCCTAGATCTTTTCTAGACGCTTATTGCTCTTTTGGACAAGTGTGTCAGTTATTAACTCGTGCTCTGATACCACTCTGTCACGACTCGAACCCGCCCCTATGGGTTAAGGCCATAACCGGCCAGTAATCACGAGATTACCTACGGCCAACTCCAAATAAAACAAAACTCATCAGAGTGAAGGGGCCAAATGGAAGCAAATTTAAAACTTTGTCCATAGAGCTGTGCTTATATGCACACCATAACATTCCAAACATTTATATGTTAATAACTCACATCAAAATATGTACGAACACAGAACACTGTACATATAGGATCATACAAGTTTAAGTCAGTCAAACCTAAGACTTATATACAAAAGTAGTCCAATGCTTTCGCCAACATAACAAAACTATGAACAAAGGACAAAGGCAAAGACAGTCTTGTGCGTGAGACGTTTGGGCTGACTCCTCAAAACTTTAACTGTTTCTCACAATTTCACCGAGGCTGGTTCTGGACGTCCCTTGGCTCACCTATATGTACATGAATGAGCGTGAGTGAAAGCCCAGTGAATAATATCAAATAAGGAAGATACATAAGCAATCTTTGAAACAGTTACAGCAAACGGCCTTTGGCCCAATCACTTGTATCAATCAGCCTTTGGTCCAATCATTTATGTCAATCGGCCTTCGGCCCAATCATTTATGTCAATCGGCCTCCGGCCTAATCATTCATGTCAATCGGCCTTTGGCCTAATCATTCTTGTCAATCGGCCTTTGGCCCAATCATTTATGTCAATCGGCCTTTGGCCCAATCATTTATGTCAATCGGCCTTCGGCCCAATCATTTATGTCAATCGACCTTTGGCCCAATCATTCTTGTCAATCGAACTTACAAAACTTACATAGAGGTAAACAATTGGACAACAACATATTTCAAATATCTTGTTAAGATATTACTTACAGTGATCGGCTTGTGGATTTGCCCTGGAGCTTGACCCCACACATCATATAACACATATGGGTCACAAACGATTCAATCCGTTCTATAATTCACATATTCCTCTTTAGGCTTCATGCTTATCTCTTTAACTCAATCACAATGCGTAATGCATGCCTAAGAGTGCTTGCAAGTGAAAGAGAACGGAAAACGAAACACAGAATACACTTTCAAAATTTCAAAAAACAGGGTCCCCGCTCGAGCGTGGGATTCCCCACTCGAGCGGACCCTTTAGGTTTGCAAAAGTGCTGGTTGCATCAAATTCATGCTCGAGCGTGAACTCGGGCGCTCGAGTGGAACGTCTGTCTACATAGCTCCACGCTCGAGCGTCAACTTCCCCGCTCAAACGGGCACCAGGTCTGCAAAAATATGCTATGAGCATGAATTCCACGCTCGAGCGGCGGTTCTCCCGCTCGAGCGGACATCAAATTTTCTGGGTTTTTCCAGCAGTGTTCTTGAGCTTCAATTTGATGTTCAAGGGTTCCAAATGCATGATTTCAGTCCCAAAAACATATAAACACATTATATTGTATGAGAGTGTAAGGCTATTACATCAAATTGTTCAAAGTCAGCATCTAATTCTCAAATAACTCTCATTTCTTTAGTATGAACAAAACTCATGTCTTCAAACTTCACATAAGCTTCATTTCTTCAAGAATCAAACATGCATGTAAGTTTTGGCTTCCAATTCGAGTTCAAATGGTACAAATAAGGCTTATGATCGTGGAACTTATGAAAACCATGCATGCATGTGAGATTTGATGCCCAATTCCTCTTGTTCAACATGGCTCATGCATGAATATGCAAAACTATAGCAATCATGCACATGCATGCTCATATAAACCCCCAATTCAATAAATTCAACTCAAATTATGCCCTCGATCACAAATAAACCTTGAACTTACAAAATTACAAATTCAAACTTATGAATTCAAGATCAATTACCTATATAGGGGCTCAATTTTTCCAATCAATAGCAAGTTCTTGAGTATGGCTTCAAGATTATCAAGCTTCAAGACCAAACTTGAATTATCTCCCCTCTCTCCCTCTAATTTTGGGTCTCTCTCTCTCTCTCTAGAGAGTTGATTTCAGCCAAAGATAAAATAAAAGAGGGAATTGAACATATCATGGCCCCTTATACAACCCCACTCAAGCACATTATTTTAATACAAGATAATTGAGCATTAAGTCATTAATTTAATCTGATTAATCTGACCCGAATCAATTTCCAACTAAATTTCACCCTAGGCTCTAAAAATTATGCTAATCACTATGGCGTAATCAATTTCGGGTTCTGTAGCCGATAAGGCTTTCAATTTAATTTCCAAAACAGTTAATCAAACAGATATTCGTACGGTGAATAGATAGAAATTCAAAATCACATATTTTCACATAATGGCACACAAAATCATATTAAACACAAAATCATGCTCATATTAAGGACTAATTAACATATTGCGGAACAGGGATATCACAAAACCATTCTAAAATAATTTTCCTAACAAAACCATCATAAAACACCAGAGAACATGCAACTCTAGAACCAATGTCTTTGAACAATCCACCTGAAAAAAAAAACAACCACACAAACCAACCAAAACTGTGGAACTATATAAATAACTAAAAATATCTGAGAACCATAATACCCATCCATAAAAAACTGAAATATTCCCAAAACATGCATCAAGTATAAAAACCAAAAATACAAAAGGAACAATATACCCATATACCATATACCACCATATACCCACTCCCCTTTTTTGTCCGGGAGAGAACCAAAAACAAGATAACCAATAGTCCATGAAAAGAAATTTGTTCATTGATCACTAAGTAGGAGGCTGAAACTGGGGCGAGGACTGCATCTGGAGTAAAGACAGGATCTAAGATAACTGAGTAGAAGAATGTGCAATAGATTCCTCAATGCGCCTGGATGAGGCCTCAAATGCAGTGAACCGAGCATCAACAGTAGTCTCGAGATCCGTGAGCCTGGCCTAAAAAATGTCCATCCGCCCCTCGAGGTGATCAAAACGCGAAACAACAGAATGCTCGAAGTGCTGGAGCTGGCCCGAACAGTACGGACTAGAGGTGGCTTCTCTCCCTTACCAAAAGCATCACTAACGGCAGCGGCATCAAACTCAGCCTCCTCGGCCATAGCAGCAACATCACCTGTACCTATACTGGAATGACCCACCCCAGTAGAAACCCCCCGAACATGAGACTGACTTTGAGAGACAGTCTTTTTGGTAAAAGGCCGGGTGGGGGAAGCAAGCTCATCCTCATCAAAAGAAGGGACCTCAAACTTGGTGAGAAGCCGGTTAATGAGGCACCCGTAAGGTACACCAAGGTTGTTACGCTCATATTCGGCAACCATCTTCTGGATGATCAAAGTGGCAAGATCAATGAAGCGATGTTGAGCAAGACATTGGAGGATAAACCTTTGGTCCTGGTTAATTTATGAACTATGGGTGGTGATGATAATATTGGCACACGCAATGAGGTTGAGTAACCGAAAGCATCACCGGCAGCAGCATCGAACTCAATCTTCTCGGCCATAGTAGCAGCATCACCTGCACCTGTACTGGAATGACCCACCCCAGTAGAAACCCCCCGAACATGAGACTGACTTTAAGAGACAGTCTTTTTGGTAAAAGGCCGGGTAGGGGAAGCAAACTCATCCTCATCAAAAGAAGGGACCTCAAACTTGGCGAGAAGCCGGTTAATGAGGCACCCGTAAGGTAAACCAAGGTTGTTACGCTCATATGCGACAACCATCTTCTGGATGATCAAAGTGGCAAGATCAATGGAGTGATGTTGAGCAAGAAACTGGAGGATAAACCCTTGGTCCTGGTTGATTTATGAACTATGGGTGGTGACGATAATATTGGCACACACAATGAGATTGAGCAACCGAAACTGGGGTAAAAGCTCATTTTGTTTGATTAAGAAGCCGAAGGGCCAAGGAGGAGGGGTACCACATAAAGCAGTGGCAACCTCATTAAAATCACAAGTTGGACGCACAGGAAAAGGATAGAAGATGAGGAAGACTTTACTAATCCCTAATAACTCTCGAATGAGATCAGTGGTGACGGTGATTGACTTAGACCGGACCCAAGTCTTGAATGACGGACCAATATCATCAAGACTTTTCATGTTACAGTAAAATTCACAGACGCAGCTGAGGTTTTGAGGACCTGAGAAAGAAAGGACATAATCTCCAACCAAGGGATCAAAAAGAGGATGGATATGGATAGACTCAAAGGTGTTAGGTTGAACATTGCATTCGAGATGAACGGTAAGGGACGGATAGGACTCTCGAAACAATTTGGCTTTCTTAGCCGAGGGAAACCAATCAAAATGAAATGAGGGTCGAGAGGCAGTGGACTTTCTTCTTTTGAGGGAAGCCATGACTAAACCAAGTAACAACCCAAAGAGATAACACACAACCCTCAACCCAAGACAAAAATTAAACCAACAGAGGAAAAACAAAACATTAGTAGCACAGTCAAATATAGCAACATGAGTTAGGCAGATAAAACTATAAAGCAATATTGTAGTCTCAAGAGAACCAAATATTTCAAAGATGAATCATGGTGAGCAATGCATCCATAAAAAAGAACAAATAGACTTAAAGGAAATCAGAGAAACATTCAACAGTCATAGAAATCAACCCACCTCAATATGCCAAAGACTCAATAAACCAAGACAAGTAGTACACGACTCATAAGACCCTACCTATACGAACATGAGTGAAGGATGAGACATGAGTAAAAAAAAAAAACAAAAACAACTACAAAAGTAACGATGAAAATAGAGAGGAAACAGAAGATGGGCATACCTTAGGTGTGTGAGAAGAACGAAAATCAGCAATGAAAAAGGCCAAGGAAGATAATGCACGGAGACGCCAAGGAGCCCTAAGGGAGAAAATGAGATTTGGGGAAAAATAAACTGAAGGGTCAAGGGGGAAAGAATATAAACTAAACCAGTTCGCTCGAGCGTAAGATTTAACGCTCGAGCACCAAAACAACCCTCACAGAACAACAAAACACGGCACAAAATGCTGCAAGACTGAAATCCACACTCGAGCGTGAGATTTGCCGCTCGAGCGGGGACAAAACACCACCAAACTTAATTTTTTTTTAAAAAAAAAAAAAAAATACAACTCAACTGGAAAAAGAGGTCCTGTCAACAGTGGGGAGTACAAGTAGAAGACTGTAACATTGAGATGAGATTATCCATCAACCATGAATCCTGTAAACTTGTACAGTTTAAAAAAAAAATATGAATCACAAGATCATGAACAAGTCAGAAAGAATTTAATCAATGATCATAAACAACATGAGAATGTATAACTCAAAAACACACATGAGATCTCACGAAAAGAATGTGTGTGTGTGTGTGCAATCCTTGAGAGCCACAAAGCTAGAGTTAATCCTCGTAGTGATCAGATGGCTGGACCTCCTACAAGAGTAACTGAACATCACAGAGAAAAGTCAAACCACTAGGAATCACAGGTTATTTGTTGAGTAAGCGCGGAGGTTCCCCCTCAATCAATGTGTCCATTCTTATAATTATTATTTTTTAACTTTTTCTTTCTTATGGGCAGTCATTGGTGGCATACACGCTCAAGAGTATAGAGACCAAACCAGAGAAGTATGAAATCAAAAAGGATAGCCTAGTTGGTTCCTCTGAGGTAGCCTTTTTCCTAATGTCCGGACATCAATGAACTGAGGAAGTAACCGTGGAAGTGAAAAAATGCTAGTAGATGGTTAAGAGACTTAACATCACCCATGATATACTAGTATAGGTCAATTCCTATGCAAAAGTACAAGAAACACTGTTAGTGGTCCATAGAGAACTTTGATCACTTGTACAGAAACCCCTGCAAATGTTTATCTCAAGAATGTGTACAGAATGAGATCATGAAGTTAATGAGTATGGGCATTCAGAATAAACTATGAACAAAGAAAAAATGAAATTTTGTAAGCAACATGAGCAGTGTTCATATACTTTTAGATACAAAGATGACAGGAATCAATGACAATGAGATTATAACATCCAAGTATACAATAAACCAAACACTCACACCCGCTAAAAAAACAGGAAACACCTTAGTTACTGAGCACTACACCCAAGGTCTTTCTAAGAAACTCAAACCAAAGAAGATCAAGGGGTTTTGTAAAAATATCATCTTTTTGATGCTCAGTGGGTACATGTTCAAGAACAACAAGGCCCTCTTCCACTAACTCTCGAATAAAATGATGACGAATGTCAATATGTTTGGTGCGAGAGTGTTGGACAGGATTTTTTGAAATATTAATGGCACTTGTGTTATCACAGAAAAGAGTGAGAGTGTTCTAAACTATCCCATAATCATAAAGCATTTGCTTCATCCACAGCATTTGTGCACAACAACTCCCTGCAACAATGTACTCAGCATCAGCAGTCGAAAGAGAGATGGCATTTTGCTTTTTACTATGCTAGGAAACCAAATTATTCCCAAGGTAAAAACACCCCCCGGATGTACTCTTCCTATCATCAGCACACCCTGCCCAGTCGGCATCAGAAAAACTAGTAATTTCAGCTGTAGTATCAGCAGAAAACCAAACCCCATACCCTAATGTCCCATTAACATATTTAATGATGCATTTGACATCAAGAAGATGAGACTCTTTAGGACTGGCTTGGTAACGGGCACAAACACCTACACTGAAAGCAATATCAGGATGACTGGCTGTGAGGTAAAGAAGACTCCCTATCATACTCCTATACAGGGTAGGATCAACATCAGTACCCGAGGAATCTTTGGAAAGGTGAAGACTGGTGCTCATGGGAGTGCGTGCATGTTTGGCAGACTCAAGGCCAAACTTAGATACAAGATTTTTGGCATACTTGGTCTGAGAAACAAACATACCAGAAGGAGACTGTTTAATTTGAAGACCTGAGAAATAGGACTGCTCATCTCAAACTCATGTATCATGCAATCCGAAAAATATTTTACAAGATGATCAGCAGTGGATCCAAACACAATATCATCAACATAAATATGAGCAACAAGAATATAAGACTTAGTATGTTTCACAAATAAAGTCTTATCCACACTACCCCTTTGAAAATCATTATCAAGAAGAAAAGTAGTAAGTCTATCCTACCAAGCCCGAGGGGCTTGTTTCAACCCATACAAAGCCTTATCTAACTTATAGACATGATTTGGACATTTAGGGTTCTCAAGCCCTTTTGGTTGATCAACATAAGCCTCTTCTTTCAAGTACCCATTCAGAAAGGCACTTTTCACATCCATTTGATACAATTTGAAACCAAGAAAACATACAACAACAAGTAAAATACGAATAGATTCGAGACATGCAACTGGGGCAAATGTCTCATCATAGTCAACACCCTCTACTTGTGTGTAACCTTGAGCAACTAACCTGGCTTTATTTCTAACCACAGTACCATTCTCATCAGATTTATTTTTAAAGATCCACTTGGTACCTATCACATTCATGTCTCTAGGTCTGGGAACTAGAGTCCAGACATTGTTACGTTCAAATTGACCTAATTCTTCATGCATAGCATTCATCCGACTATCATCTAGTAAGGCCTCTTTGATATTCTTAGGTTCAATTAATGAAACATAACACATATGTGATACCTCATCTCGAATTTGTCTTCGGGTTTTCATTCGATCCGATACACTTCCAATTACATGTTGAGCTGGATGATTCAGTTTCACCCTTGTTGATGGTTTGAACTCAAGACTTGTGGTGATAGTCGCATCAGAAGTGGTGTCTCTCTGTGCACTCTTTGGACTCTCACTTACCTGAGAAGACGGTGCTATCTCAACTTCTTGTGCTTGGGCCTCAGTTTCTTTTTGACTTTGTGGTACAGTATCCAGGATTGGAGGCTCACCATATTCATCATCATTTGTTGCTGGAGTAGGAGAACCTGTGTCATCTATAACCACATTGATCGATTTCATTAAAGAAGAAGTTCTTAGGTTATAGACTCGAAAAGCCTTACTAGTGGTTGAATGCCCTAGAAAAATACCTTCATCACTTCGAAAGTCAAATTTCCCCAAAGGCTCTCTATCTTTGAAAATGTAACACTTACTCCCAAAAGTTTTGAAGTATTTTACATTAGGTTTCAATCCCTTCCACATTTCATATGGAATTTGTAAAGTGCCGTGCCTTAAATACACGCGATTTATGACATAAACAGCAGTATTTAGGGCTTTAGCCCAAAACTTTAGAGGAAGTTTTTACTAAGGAGCATAACCCTAGCCATCTCTTGAACAATCCTGTTCTTCCTTTCAACGACTCCATTTTGTTGTGGAGTAATAAGTGCAGAAAATTCATGCTTAATTCCATGCATATTACAAAAATCCGAAAACGAATTGTTTTCAAACTCACGACCATGATCAGTTTGGATTCTTATGATACGCCCAATGGAAAAACCCTGTTCATTTTAAATTTTAAGGACTAAGGCTTGGAAAGCATCAAACGTATCAGATTTTTTCCTAAAAAAATTTACCCACGAGAAACGAGTAAAATCATCAATAGTTAAAAAATTATATCTTTTACCTCTGATGCTTTCAATGCGAGTAGGTCCTATTAAGTCCATGTGAACCAATTCAAGAGGATGTTTGGTTGTAAAGTTTTTCACCTTTTTATGATGGGCACGGGTATAGCAATCCCAGTTTCCCTTCTCTTTGTATATTGTATTCCAGACTTGGTTCCGTGGTTGTGGTTGTCTCATTCTCATTTCCTTCCCTTACTCTTTGTATTTGAGTCTTGGGTTGTGTTGGGCAGGTTTGAAATAGGTTGGTTGTGCTTTGGAACCAAAAGTTGATGCCTAGAATTTGGCCTTCACGCTCGAGCGGGGCTTTTGACACTCGAGCGAGCCCTTTGTTGTTGCTTCTCCGCTCGAGCAGGCGTTTTGATGCTCGAGCGTGAATTTTCATCTCCCAGTATTTTTCTTTGCAAGTCTTCGTATGCTCAAGCCGGAGATTTGACGCTCGAGCATGACCCTTTGATTTTGTTCCTTCGCTCGAGCAGGGAGTTTGACACTCGAGCGGGGACCATCGCCTGCAAAACTTCTGTGAGTGTGCATCCGATGCTCGAGCAAGCGTTTTGACGCTTGAGCGTGAGTCTGTGTCTGACGCTCGAGCGGGGGTTTCCACGCTCGAGCAGAGAGACTTTCATATCAGTCCGAGTTTTACCTTTTTGGATCATTTTTTGATTTTCTTTCTCTCTCCTACTTTTTCAAAACCTCTATTGGAGAGCTCCTCTCTCTAAAACCTTACCTTCTCTCTAAGAAATCATCTAGTCTTAGTGATCTCCCACCTTTGGGCCTTTGTAAAAAGTGTTGATCTTGGTGTAGGCTATCTTTTGATATGAAAATCTTGGGTTTTGGAGCATCTCGAAATTCTTCATCCTCTCCATTGGGTCTCATCTCTTGAGGTAGGGATTCCTACTCATTTTTATGAGCTTTAACCTAAATGTTGAGCTTTTTGTATAAATGGTTTGATTTGGAATGTTAGGGTTTGTGATGTGTTATATTGGAAAGAGGGGTTTTGCTATTTTGATTCAAACATATGTGTTTTGGGTCTAAAAAGGAGGTTATTGATGTTGTTGATAATATTTGGACCTTTGGGTCAATATTGAGAAAAATGGGAAAAATGCCATGTTTGGGTATATTTGGGTCATTAGTGTAATTAATGACAATTGTTATGGAAATGTGAAATTGAGTTGGAAATAATGAAATTGGCTCATTATGAGATAGAATGGTGGAGTTGGATTTATTAAGCGCTCACTTTAAAAATGTTGAAATTATATATCTGTTGAGGCATTTATTATCTGTTTAGAAATAACTGCTTTGGGCTATCGGTGGAGGATAGTCTTGATTATTGTAGACAATGCATGATGATTAGGCAAACTAAAACTAATCAATTGAATATGTCATCGAATATGACGGTTGGGATAATACATCAAATTTATGTATTGATTGATTATGTATATGATATGTGTTTATATACATTGTATTGTGTAGGAGGAGATAGGGGATGTACTCCACGATTTAGGGGAAGATAGGGGATGGACTCCTAAACCAGATATTGTTTGGAAGGAGATAGGGGATGGACTCCATCGATACAACAATTATGTGTATCTATTGAAGTATTGATATAGCAAATCTGTGTATCATATATGAAGTACGGAGGTGTTTTATTTGAGATTGATACAACAATTATGTGTATCTATTGTGAAGTATGAAGTGTTTAATTTGAGTTATTATCTCAATTGAAATGGAAATACTGTTGATATGAGATGTAATCTCATTTAAATTGTTTGGCCAGGTTCTGAGCCATAGTTATGAATTTAGAAATTGATTAAGAAATGGAAAATGGAATGAAACATGGACACATTTGTCATGTAATTGAAATGGGTTATGAATTGATTTATGTGAGTTAAACATTTATCAAATGCTAATGTGTTAGTTACTGCTCATATTACGTTTAGCATATCTCTACTGGGCGTTGGCTCACCCTATATGGGACATCATTTTTAGGTACAAGTATTATGCCACCTCCAAGGACGTAGCTTGGAAGGCTTGAGGCTGTTGGACTCTTTTGTTGTTTTTGTTGTATTACATGTATATTAAGCCAAGGGCTTATTTTGTGTAGAGTTAGTACTCTCTTTTTGTAACCAAGTGTTGACTTGGAAAGTTTTAAGCCCGTAGGGCATTTACTTTTGTTGTCAACATGTAATACATTTTGTAATGAATACTCTGATGATATGTAATTATGCTTTATTCTCTTATGTCTAAGCATGTCAAGAATGTATGATTTATGGGTTTATTTTGAGGGCGTTACAACGGGTTTGTTTCCCAAGTTGACATGGTCCACACACATGATTTAGATTCTTACCCAGTTTAGGTACTCCTTTCACAAGCTCTTTGTTGGCTATCTTAGTTAGGTCTTTGAAATTCATGTGACCTAATCTTTGATGCCACAAATCAATGTTACTTATGATGACTGAGTGACAAGTGATCATTAGTAGTAACAATCCCATAGCAGTTATCAGATGTGCAAACCCCATGCAAGATAGTATTTCTCTTTTTATCCAAAATTTTACATTTGTTTTTTGAAAACAATACTTCATGATGGGAATCACACATTTGAATAATGCTCAAAAAATTTGCTTTAAGGCCATCAACAAGTAAAGCATTTTCAAGCTTGGGAAGACCAGCGACACTTATAGAGCCCTTACCAATGACTCTAGAAGTGCCACCATCTCCAAAGGTAACAATTCCACCTTCATATTTTTCAAGGGAGGTGAAGTAGGATTTGTTACCTGACATATGACGAGAGTACCCATTATCAAGATACCACATGTGTGAGTCACGTGCTTTTAGAGCAGTGTGAACAACTAAACAAGTCAAATCATCTTTTCTTACCCAAATCCTTTTGGTCTTAACAAAATCAGGTCTGGCGGTCTTGGTAAATGTCTTGGCGCTATGAACACCCTTATGAGTCTTGGTATTCCACCTAGACATGTAAGGTTGTCTCCTAACCCAAAAAGTATTCGAATTTCTACCCTTTTGAGACACCTTACCAAACAATTCAAAGCAATAAGGACGAATGTGGCCATGCCTACCACAATGATGACAAATGAAAACAGGTTTTACCTCCCTTTTGTTGGTCTTACCCCCGTTAGGTAGATTCGAAGAGGGATCACCCTGGTTTACCTTCAGCTTTCCCTTTGCTTGAGTCTTCAGGTCATATGATGTAGAGGCCTGTCCCTTGTGAGCTGTCACAACATAGCCTAGCCCACTTTTGTCACAACCCATTTGTTTAGACTCGAGGATGTCTTCTAATGATTTGGAACCTTTGATCCACATGGCAATTGTGGCTCTAGCAATTCGGAGTTCTTCATCTTTTTGACAAACCATCTCTTCCAATGTAGCTTGTGACATCTCAAGACTTTCAAGTTTCTCTTCATATGTGGCATACATTTTCAGGAGTTCATTCCTTTCAGTTTCACAAGATAGAAGTTTCCCACATAGGTCTTGCCTGTCACTCGAGATCTTGATGACATTCTGTTTTGCTATTACAAGTTCTCCTTTTAGCTTGACATTCTCATTTTCACATGCTTTGAGCTTGAGAGTGAGTTTGTCATTAATCTTGGACAAATTTAGAGATTCATCAAAAAGCTTTTCCTAAGCTTGTTGAAGATCATCACCATTAATCTCATCATTGTCTTCTGATGTTTCATCATCTTCTTTTTGTTCTTCGTTCTTCTTGACCTCATCCAGTCGAGCAACTAAGGCAGGAAAGGTGATTGATGGTGGTGAAGATGAATCCCCTCTTTCATGATATTGGCTCAGAATATCCCATGCATCTTTAGCCTTTGTGCAGTGAGCAACTCATTGCTGTTCTTCATTAGAAATTGCTCCACGAATAGTAATTAGGACTCTCTGATTGCTCGGATTGTCAGCACTTTCAACATCCTCTTCAATGGCTTGCCAGCCTTCTGGGTCAAAAGCTCTCAGAAACGCCCTCATTTTGGTCTTCCAATACAAGTAATTACTCCCATCAAAGGTGGGAGCATGATACAGATTTTGACCACGAGCAAATTCCATTGGCTTCAAAAGAGGTTGTGTGAAAGTGGACCAAAATGTCATGAAAGCACTATCCCCGTCTTCGCCAGATTTAGTTTCTTCGGGTTCTTGCTCCGACCCGCTTTCATCATCCCAAGTCACTGTGTAGACTTTTTTTTCGATTCTTTTTCGAAGGACATTCAAGAGTAATATGTCCAAATCCTTGACATTCATGACATTTGACCCCTTGCCACTTTACAATCTTCTTTTCAGTTTTTTGAGCAGGTTTTGGTAGAAAAATTTTGTGTTTATCATTACTCATCTTTTGAAATAGGGTCTCTGAAATTAGGCTTCTTTTTCTTTAAAAACTTTTTGAATTGTTTGGTAAACATAGCCGTCATCTCAAACTCTAAATCAAACTCAGTCTCAGGAGTTTTTGTAGTCTAATGAGCACTAATGAAAGCCACACTATCTTTTTGTTTTTTTCTTAGAAATCTGGTGGGCTTCATAAGTCTGCAGGTTTCCAACCAACTGATCAAGCTTGAGGGTATCAACATTCCGAGCCTCCTCAATGGCTGTCACTTTTGATTGGAACCTCTCGGGTAATGCCCTCAAAATTTTACCAACAACTTTAGCTTCAGGGATTTTTTCACCGAGTGTGAAACAGGAATTCACGATATCACTAAGTTTTGCATAGAAATCATCAAACGTCTCATCATCGCACATAAAAAGGGTTTCAAAGGCAGAGGTGAGACGTTGAAGTTTTGACCTTTTAACAGAAGTAGTATCTTCATGAATCATTTCAAGAATGTCCTAAACCTCTTTTGCTATCTCACACGTGCAGATACGACGAAACTCTTCAGGTGTAACAGAGCAAAAAAAGGAATCGAGAGCCTTACTGTTCCAACTCGAGTTTTGATAATCGGTTGCATCCCATTTATCAAGGGGTTTGGGAATATCAATGCCATCAATGGTGACAATAGGTTCACTCCACCCATAGATCACACAGTGCCAAACTTTCTCATCGATGGATTTTAAAAATGCTCTCATCCGAGCTTTCCAATAAGAATAGTTTGTACCATCAAGTAAAGAAGGTCTATGGATCGAGTTGCGTTCACGAATTGAATCCATATCACCAATCACACAAAATCACACTCCTATAGTTTTTGATAAAAACAAAGAGTGACCCACTCTGATACCAATTGAAAATCCTAAGTGATTCGTGATTAGATAAAGATTTAATTTCACCAATCCCAAATATTCAAAACACACAATCTAAATCAACAAGCACTTACGAAAGTGGTTTAGATTGTTGTTTTTGAAAAATAATAAATTGACACAAATGATTTTTATGTGAAAAAAGCACAATTGAAGCACCTCCAATTGTGATAAAAAAAACCACGGGCGAAACGCCACTAATCAATCCACTACTGAAGAAAGAAAGATTACAAAGATAACCAACAAATTACCAAAAGCATCAAATTTGTCTTCAAACCTTCTGTAACTCTTTCACCACAGCCTTTGTCTCGGAATTGATCAGTATAAGATTGAATCCACAACCATTAATGTCAAATCAATGACCACGCACAGAATCAAACTCCTTTGATGCTCCACGCTTGAATCTCCGGATTCCACCGAAGAAAAACACTCTTGAATATGAAGAAACAAACTCCTTGATGTATGTATCTTAGATCATAAGTTTAGAACTCACTCAAATCATCAAGGAAAACTCACCAAGACTTTCAGAAGAAAACCTCAAACAAAACCCTAAGACTCTTAAACAAGATCTAGGAAAAGTAACCCTAGAATTGAACCAACACGCGAATATATAGACATAGAGATTGTGCGGTCCGCTCGAGCGTGGGAATCGACGCTCGAGCGGAGGCTCTATATCACGTGTTCCAACCCAGGTTTACGCTCGAGCGTACAAACACATCACCCAATATTTTTTGCAAACGCACCAAATATTGTGAGGGTGTAAACTCTGCTCGAGTGGCCTTTTCCCCGCTCGAGCGGGAGGAACAAATCTGGAAAATTACAACATAGATTACAAGCTTGGTTTTTCCATGGATTTTGACAATAAAGGTCCTAACAGATTTTTTAGCATGGTTAAATACCTATTTACCTTTTTTTGTTTTCGTAATATCTTATATTTTTGGATTCAGAAATTTAGAGAAAATCCAGAGAAATTCTATGGAAATCCAAAGAAAATCTCCATATTGGAATCCAGAGAATTTCTCTTGCTTTCCCAGAATTTTTCTGAATTTCTCTGTTTGTTCAAGGTTTATAAGTTGAATGAAGAAGAGTACAGATGGGCTGAAGTGATAGATTTGGGTGAGAGAGTATTGTTGGTCGGTACAGATTGCTCCTACTTTGTTTTTGTTGTAGAGTTCGATAGATGCAAAGGGAAGAATTGTGTTTTCTTCTTATATGAATGTTGCAATCTGTATGATGAAAACTAGGTTGTTGATTCACTTAGTAGGCTTCCCACTATTCATTCAATGCCACATCAACAATAATCTCATACATTTTCATCCCAAGAGGTGATTAATTATTTAATCAAATCCTTTTTGACAATACAAGACCTCATTAGTTAAAATACTTGTTCTTATTAAATGTAGATTCACCTTTCAAAGAAAAAGAAAAAGAAGAACTAACAAGGTACATATGAGATTTTGGATTTCCAATACTGATATTGACCGATATATCAACTGTAAAAATATCAAACAATTTATAATAAGTCCCATTTGAAGACTTCCCTTAGTGTATCTCATGCTTATTCTTTTTCATTTACAATCACGTTGTGTTGGAGGGCTTTAGGATCTATTTGACCCCTTTTCTATTTTTTATTTTTTATTTTATTTATGTGTGCCTGTTTGCGTCTTGCAAGAAGGAGATCCATCTAAATCTATTTTTGGAGGTATTATTTTCCAAGAGTCGTGTAATTCTTTTCTTTAGCTTTTCTTGGTATATATTGATGGGTTTTTATTTTTTTATATGTTTTTTTTATTCAATATTCTGATTTTGTGCAGTTATATTTTTTGTTATCTTTACCTTTTGGCAGAGCTAATGCTTTTTGGACTTGTGTCATTGCTAATGGATCATTGGATCATTTTTGTGGCCAAGATTTGCATTAAATCATCTGTAACGCCCCCAAAATAATAACATAAACACATTTAAAAACATATATAAATAATAGCATAAATCAGAGTCTTAGTCCTTTCATTACATAAAGTTAATGAGTACAAAAAGTTTAACGTAAATGAATGCCCTATTGGCTTACACCTTTTCAAGCCTTAACTTGGTTACAACAAAAGTGGGACTAGCCCTTACAATCAAAGCCCTAGGCTATACAAAATATAACAAAACAAGAAGCTCTTGCTTCCCGGAGATCCCTCTAATACTATTGCCTTGGTGGAGGCATGCCATCATTACCTGAAAATGTTATTCCCAAGTAAGGTGAGCCACAGCCCAGTAGAAATCATCTAACACAGTATATGAGATTTAGCAAAGGTACAAGTACAAGTGCATAAACAATGCATGTGAAGAAACGTTTCACAACTATAGATACTCATGAGATATCAATTTCAAGTTTTAATCCATTTCCTTTCAATTCATATTCTGTTCACTTATCTGTTCTCCATTCATGAGTCAATTTCATTATTTCTCAACAACTGAATTGAGGCTACAACTCAATAAATTTCAAATCACACAACACATATGCATAAACACTTCAAACTTCTATTTCACGGAAATTTCGTTTGCGGACAACCGTCAAATGGGACCCATGTAAACGTAGGCTATACAAGCACTAAAATTGCTATTTTACGGATATTTCGTTTGCGGGCTAGGCACCCATGTATAATTTCGGGACTTTCACCCAAGACACTCCGGCCAACTTAATTATAATAGAGTCCATCCCCTTTCTCCTCCCAAACAAATATCCATACATATACAATGTATTTAGACAAATAATCAAACATGAATCACATCCCATTTCCATTTTCAAACAAACATACATATACAATGTATATAAACACGGTCATATTCAATGACAACCATCAAAAGATTAGTTTCAATTCACCTAATCCACATGCAATTTCTACTACAGTCAAAGCTATCCTCCACCGATAGTCCAATACAGTTATCTCTAGATAGATATTAAATCTCAAACAGATAGTTTACTCAAAACTTCTAAAAGACTCAGTTAATACATAAGCAATCCCACCATTCATATAAATACCCTCTCAATTCCACATTTTCAATACCAATTCCAATTATTTGTAACAAATAATAATTTGATCCAATTAGGAAAATTTCCGCCATTTTCCCAATCATTAGCCAAGTGTCAAAATTATCAAATTAGACATAACATAACATCATTTTCAAACTCCACAAGCATCTATTTCACCTATACCCAAAACCCCTCTTTCCATTTTGAATGCACATTTCCAGCATTTTCAGAACTGCAAAAATATACTGAAAGTTGACGAATCCCGCTCTAGCGCAAGAATGGCTGCTTGAGCGGAGGAGAAAAATTTGTGAAGCCCGTTCGAGCACAAGAATGGCTGCTCGAGTGAAGAAGCCAAAATCTGGGCGGTAGAAGCTTGGAAAAAAAACAAGCAACCAACTTGCCCTAAACGCACAACTCCAACTTGATGACCAAAATAGAGGGGAAGACAAGGGAAAAAGATAAGAATAACTATTCAAAACCGTATCAGCCCGAGTCTAGAATGCGATAGGTAATGGGTCAAAACTGAAATCGTTATAACCTCCCCTCCTTAAAGAATTTTGTCCTCGAAATTACAAATCAAGTTTACAAATATAGTTAAACCATTCCCAACAATGTTATTCTTACAAGTTCAATACCATGACTCATCCTCCAGTCATCCATTTTCACCGACTTGATGCACAAGTCCCACATTAAAATGAAATTTACAAATTCCCAAAACATTTACAATGTTAAATCAAAATCCGCATTTTTAGAATTTATCTAGCATATACAATGCTTCCAAAAGTGATACAACACTCAATATTTCACATTCTCAAAACATATGCAATGTTTATATATAGAATCCATGTTTCCAAAATGCTCGTAACATATACAATGTCCTCATAACTTTAAACATATACAATGTTCATACTTTTTATCATCATAATCAAAATTTCAATACAAAATCAAACATCAACAAATAAGTTCGGATATTTTCCACAGACTTCCAATTCACGTTCCCAAGTTGCTTTCTCAACTCTATAATGTTTCCACAAAACCTTAACTAAGGGAATCGTCTTGCCTTGCAAAACTTGATAACGTCTATCCAAGACTCTCAATAGTCTCTTCGCATATGAGGCATCCTCATCTACCTCCAAGTCGGTCCAATCCAACACATGCAATGGATCCGGTTTGTACTTCCAAAGCATACTAATATGAAATACATCATGCACTCTAAAATTTTGTGGCAACAACACCAACCGATAAGCAACCTCCCCGATCCGCTCAAGGATCTGAAAAGGTCCAATGAACCGAGGGGATAACTTCCCACTCTTCCCAAATCTCATCAAACCCTGCCTAGGTGATATTTTAGGAACACATGGTCTCTCACCTCAAAAGACAAGGGTCTCCTTCTATGATCGGTATAACTCTTCTAGCGACTCTGAGCATAACTAACCTCTTACGAATAGGTGTCACTTTCTCCATCGTTTCCCGAACCAACTCCAGACCTAACAAAGGTGCATCACCCACCTCGGCCCAACATATAGGGGATCTACATGGTCGGCCATACAAGACCTCAAATTGTGCCATGCCAATACTTGATTGGAAGCTGTTATTGTAGGCAAACTCCACTAAGGATAGGTGCCTCTCCCATGACCCCTTAAAATCAAGCACACAACCTCAAAGCATATCCTCAAGGATTTGAATAGTACGCTCGGACTGCCTGTCAATCTGAGGAGGCTACGAGTTGCCAAAGGTCAATCTAGTGCCCAAGGCACTTTGCAAGCTCTGCCACAACCGAGCTGCGAAACGCGGATCTCTATCCAAAACGATCGTTACAAGGACCCCGTGCAATCTCACTATGTCCTTGATATACAAGTCGGCAAGATGGTCTACCGAATCACTCACGCACATAGGTATAAAGTGCGTAGACTTGGTCAACTAGTCAACTACCACCCAAATGGCATCACTACCCCGTTGAGTCTTCGGAAGGCCTATAACAAAATCCATCGTGACATGCTCCCATTTCCACTCAGCTATCGGTAAGGGTTGCAACAAACCCGCTGGCCTCTGATGCTTGGCCTTCATTTGTTGACAAGTAAGGCACTTCGATACAAACACAGCTACATCTTTCTTCATACCCCTCTATCGAAACTGGTGACTTAGGTTGTGATACATCTTTGTGCCTCCTGGATGCATCACAAGGCTTAAATGGTGAAACTCTCGAAGTAATTCCTCTCAGCAAGACTCTGGCATGAATAAACGGTCACGGTGTCTCACACTTTGGCCGGGATACACATTCAAACCCTTTTCTACCTTCCCACTGGAAATCTTCTCTTGGAGGGATTCTACCTCAAGATCACCATTCTGTGCCTCTAACACTAGGCTTACAAGTGTAGGTTGGACAATTATCATAAACAAGAATGTAGACTCAACAGACTTGCCAAGATTCAAGTTGAACTCACCAAGAGTACCCAACATCTTCCATTCTCGAATGGCGCTACAAGCCACATTGCTAATTGATTTCCTACTCAAGGCATCGGCCACTACATTGGCCTTCCCGGGATGATAATGCAACTCGAAGTCATAGTCCTCTATGAACTCCATCCACCTTCTCTGCCTCAAATTCAAGTCTTTCTTGGTAAACAAGTACTTCAGGCTCTTGTGATCGGAGAATACTTCAAATTTCTCACCATATAGGTAATGTCTCCAAATCTTCAAGGCAAAGATCACTGCCGCTAACTCTAAGTCATGAGTAGGGTAATTCCTCTAGTGGGTTTTCAACTGTCGTGAACCATAGGCCACTACTTTCCCCTCTTGCATCAAAACATAAACCAAACCTTCCCATGAGGCATCACAATATATTGAATAACCCAATCCGGAATAATCAAAACTGGAGCAGTGGCAAGTCTAACCTTAAGTTCTTGGAATGACTTCTCACAAGTCTTATCCCACACAAATTTAACTCATTTCCTTGTCAGCTTAGTCAAAGGCGAAGCTAGCCTAGAGAAATCCTTCACAAACCTCCGATAATACCCGGCTAACCCCAGAAAACTACGGATCTCAAAGGCATTCTTAGGTTGTGCCCAATCTTGCACTACTTCTATCTTGGATGAATTTACAATCACCCCTTCCTCGGATACTACATGGCCTAAGAATCTGACCTCTTTCAGCTAGAACTCACATTTTCCAAACTTAGCATACAACTTATGTGCTCTAAGTAATTGAAGCACCACTCGCAAGTGCACTTCGTGTTCCTCGTCGAAGGGTGAATAGATCAAGATGTCATCCACAAAGACGACTACAAAACGGTCAAAGAACTCATGAAAGATCTGGTTCATCAAATCCATAAGCACAGTCGGTGCATTGGTCAGCCCAAAAGGCATCACTAGGAACTCATAATGGCCATACCACGTACAGAATGTCGTCTTCCAGATATCTTCCTCCCTTACCCTCAACTGTTGACAACTCGATCTTAGGTCTATCTTAGAAAAACAATAAGACCCCTTTCAGCTAATCAAACAGATCATCTATACGAGACATTGGGTACTTATTCTTAACAGTCACCTGGTTCAACTTTCAGTAATCGATACAAAGTCACAAGGCTCCATTTTTCTTTTTAGCAAAGAGGGCCAGTGCACTCCAAGGTGAAGTACTAGGGCGTATGAAACCCTTATCTAATAACTATTGGAGTTGAACCTTCAACTCACTCAACTCAGCAAGTGCAAACCGATATGGTGCCATAGAAATCGGTGTTGTACCAGGCACTAAGTCAATAGAGAACTCAATCTCTCGGTGAGGTGGTAAGCTAGTAAGGTCCTTGGGAAAAACATCAGGGTATTCACAAACCACCCTTGGCAACTCAACTCGGATTTCATCACACTCACTACTCTGAAGGCTAGCAAACAGATAGCTAAGTTCACTCCGCCCATCCAGATCATACACCGGTGATAAGACTTTATCCACTCGGTCCCCCAAGAAATAAAAGTAATCACTGCTCATGGTACATACAGTAACCCTTTGACGGTAACAATCTATAACAACCCGGTATGACAATAACCAGTTGATACCCAAGATGACGTTAACACTAGACATATCAAGCAATACAAATGCAAAGGGAAGACGACAAACCACAACCTTGATGTCATAACCCTGACACCCCAGTTTTAGGATAACCTCACCGCCAATAGGGGACTCTACACAAATAGGAGATGTTAACAGTGCCAACTCCAATCCCAAAATCGATGCAAATGCAGACGAGATAAATGAATGGGATGCACCCGTGTCAATCAACTTATCAGTAACAGAATTGCAAAACAAGAAGGTACCTCTCACTATAGAAGGAGCAGGTACACGATCTGACGCCGTGATAGTATACACCCACCTAGAAGTCTCTACTCAACTTGCTCACCCTTCGGAGCATACGCCTGATGCATTGACTGAGCCGAAGAGGCTTGCCGATTGGCTCTCAAGGCCTATGCAGACTGTGCTGGCTAGTGGCTTTGAGTCTACCTTCAACCAGTTGCACCTGATGTGCTACCTAACTGTGGGCAAGATCTCTTCACGTGTCCCTCCTGACCACATTGATAACAAGTGGGCGACTGTCTTCTACCTTGACCCTGGCTCTGAGAACAAGCCAAAGATAAAGCTGCTCGCTGCCCTCCTCCTCTCTGCTGGCAACCTGGAGACTTGTGACCCAATTGACCACATTTGAAACAAGTCACATCCCCCTAATCACCTCTCCCAGAACCCGAACTCGGCATTGGAAAGGTAGACCTTGACTGCACTTCCTGGGACTGTTGAGAGTTAGAACCCCTCTGCCTCTTATCGTCCCCCTAACTATCTTGACTCCTCCTGGAGTCCCTTATCCTCTCCTCCTTAGCATCCATAATTGTCTCGAGATGGGTCGCTGCCTCCACAAGGCGCCCATAGTCTCTAATCATGGACCCAGCTACTCGGAACATGAGTCCGGTCCTCAACATTTTCTCAAATCCTAAACACCAGCACTCCTCTGTTGCCACAAGCTTAGGTGCAAACCTAGACAAGCTAGTAAAGGTGGCTTCGAACTCTACCATAGGTGTGTTCAACTGCACCAGCTTAGAGAATTGGTCTCTCAACTTCTCCGTAATAGTGGGAGGCAAAAACTTGTCCTAGAAGGCGCTAACAAAAGCCTCCCAAGTCACCTTAATGTGCCCACGCGCATACCTCCACCACTGGGCTGCATCCCTTTTCAGCTAGAAAGACGCCAAGGTCACCCTCAACTGGTCGCCCTCGATGCCAAGCATCTCGAACGTCTTCACTATCTGCTCAAGCCACTCATCTGCCTTCAGTGGCTCCTTTGGGTCACCCAAAAACTCATCCGGATTAGACCGGAAAAACTCGCTCTTCAGAAACGAAGGCCCTGCTTCAGCTGCTTGGGTCTGGACTTGATTCTCAGCCCTGAGAATATCCATGGATTCCCTCAGTGTTTCGGCCATTTCACAGGCTAAGTCACCCATGGCCTGTTGACCTACTGGCTTGGCCACGTTGGCCTGACTAACTCTGTCTTCCTCTACCAGAATGTCATTCAGTATAGGCATTTCTTGCCTCCTAGGCCTACCACGCCTACTGCCACGACCACGACTTGACATCCTAATGAAGGTAGCAAAGAGATTAGCACATTTACAAATGTGCCGAAGCTAACCCACTTGCGTCCTAATACATTAGACAACAGTAATGCACTCCACATAAGCACATAATCATGTAAACACACACGGATTTCATCTCCGTATAGTGACCGTCCCGCAACGTTGCTAGTGTTCCAATGAGAAATAGCAATGATCAAGTGTCTTTCTAACAGGACTCCTAGAAACTCGTAAACCCAATCAACATCTAAGAAATTCAATCCCATACCCAAATAATCATATAAGCATGTTGTCATATAAGCACATACTGTCTACACTTAAGTCTCTAGCAAGCGAGACAAACCCATTGTGGTACTAACCACTTCCCAGGTACCCAAAGTATTCAAACCCGGTATGCTCTGATACAAAGTTGTAATGCCCCCAAAATAATAACATAAACACATCTATAAACATATATAAATAATAGCATAAATCAGAGTCTTAGTCCTTTCATTGCATAAAGTTAATGAGTACAAAGAGTTTAATGTAAATGAATGCCCTATTGGCTTACACCTTTCCAAGCCTTAACTTGGTTATAATAAAAGTGGGACTAGCCCTTACAATCAAAGCCCTAGGCTGTACAAAACATAACAAAACAAGAAGCTCTTACTTTCCAGAGATCCCTCTAATACTATTGCCTTAGTGGAGGCATGCCATCATTACCTGAAAATGTTATTCCCAAGTAGGGTGAGCCACATCCCAGTAGAAATCATCTAACACAGTATATGAGATTTAGCAAAGGTATAAGTACAAGTGCATAAACAAAGCATGTGAAGAAACGTTTCACAACTATAGATACTCATGAGATATCAATTTCAAGTCTTAATCCATTTCCTTTCAATTCATATTCCGTTCACTTATTTGGTCTCCATTCATAAGTTAATTTCATTATTCCGCAACAACTGAATTGAGGCTATAACTCAATAAATTTCAAATAACACAACACATATGCATAAACACTTCAAACTTCTATTTCATGGAAATTTCGTCCGTGGGCAACTGTCAAACATGACTAATGTAAACGTAGGCTATACAAGCACTACAATTGCCATTTTCGGATATTTCGTCCATAGGCTAGGCACCCATGTATAATTTCGGGACTTTCACCCAGGACACTCCGGCTGACTTAATTATAATGGAGTCCATCCCTTTTCTCCTCCCAAACAAATATCCATTCATATGCAATGTATTTAGACAAATAATCAAACATGAAGCACATCCCATTTCCACTTCCAAACAAACATGCATATACAATGTATATAAACACGGTCATATTCAATGACAACTATCAAAAGATTAGTTTCAATTCACCTAATCCACATGCAGTTTCTACAACAGTCAAAGTTATCCTCCACCGATAGCCTAATACAGTTATTTCTAGACACATATTAAATCTCAAACAGATAATTTACTCAAAAATTCTAAAAGACTAAGTTAATATATAACCAATCCCACCATTCAATACCCTCTCAATTCCACATTTTCAATACCAATTCAATTATTTGTACCAAATAATAATTTAATCCAATTAGGACAATTTCTCCATTTTTTCCCAATCATTAGCCAAGTGCCAAAATCATCAAATTAGACATAACATAACATCATTTTCAAACCCCACAAGCATCTATTTCACTTACACCCAAAACCCCTCCTTCCATTTCATGCCCAAACCCTAGGGTTGTTTAAAGAATCCCCCAAATCACACCATTGTTACACAAGAGGTAAATAACAAAGCTAAATATCATATGAAGGTGTAGAAAGATCCCTACCTCAACTAAGAAGACGAGGCAAAGCAAGAGAGGAATTCCAAGAACACCGAAACCCACTTCTATTCGGTTCAAAATGTAGATCTTGATGAGCTCTACCTTTTTCTCAAAAGCACTAGGGTAGAAATCCCAATGGATCTAGATGAAATCTAAGAGAGAAGGTGAATTGTAGAGAGAGAAGCTCAAGAATAAGCTTTTTGGAAAGTTTTAGAGAGAGAGAAAAAAGAAAAAGTGATTCAAAATGTTATCTTCTCGGACTGAAATACACGTACTCCGCTCAAGCGTTAGACACAAGGTTCCACTCGAGCGTGAAAATTGGCGCTCGAGCGTGGAATGCACATTTCCAGCATTTTCAGAACTGCAAAAATATACTGAAAGTTGACGAATCCTGCTCGAGCGTGAGAATGGCCACTCAAGCGGAGAAGCAAAATTTGTGAAGCCCGCTCGAGCGCAAGAATGGCCACTCGAGCAGAGAAGCCAAAATCTGGGCAGTAGAAGCTTGGAAAAAAACAAGCAACCAACTCGCCTCCAAACGCACAACTCCAACTTGATGACCAAAATAGAAAGGAAGACAAGGGAAAAAGATAAGAATAACCATTCAAAACCATATCAACCCGAGTTCGGAATACGATAGGTAATGGGTCAAAACTGGAATCGTTATATCATCGGCCCTGAGCAGTCGGTTCTATCCATGTGTAGCAGACTCAAATGTTTAGGTGATATTGTTTGGTAGTTGGCCTATCTATATTAGTTGGCCTATCTATATTAGTTGAAGTTTGGCCTTTGAAACTAACTCATTCTACGCTTGGTTTCTTGGGATTGAACTTGTTGGATTTTTTTCAGGAAGGATGTTGTATTGGGTATTATTATAGATGTGATGGAACAGTAATTAAACAAAAATTAGTAAGTTATCTGGTTACAAATTTTTGGTGCGGATGACAAGTATATTTGTCAATACACTAAAGAATCTCGTAACTTCTGGGGAAGTAAGTTTTTATTGCATTAGGATTTTGACTTATTGTTTTCGTTTCTCAATGGAACAGAACAAGTTCATAATGGTTCTTTATTAGAAGAACCATTCACTTTAGGCAAAATTGACTTTACTTTGTGATTTAGTAATTGCAATCTATCTCCTTCTTAACCTGAATGCTGGTTAGAGTATTTATTTATTAAAATATGGGTGCAATCATCTCATTATTTTATTTCACTATCAAAAAACAAATATTTGTAAGCTATATTCGAAATGATGAAGCACTTAGAGCTGTAGATTTCAAAAATAGTTAAAATTTATGCCTGGGATGCCTTTTTATATATTGCAATTGGCATCTATAGTTTTCCCTTTGTTTGCAGCATCTGAAACTCAAATTGTGATAATACAAAGATGGGTTTTTGGTTCCAGTTCTTCATTAGATTATTGCATAATTAAAATATGATTTAGTCTGATTCATTGTTCATTATTGCTATTTTTACAGTTTTTTTTTTTAGTTAAATCTCAATAGAATTAGCAATTTATTAAAAAAAAATGAAGCTATAGTAGCGTTTTTTAAACGCCACTATAGTGCCAACGGTTATATTTTTAAAATAGAAAAAAAGCTATCACGACATTTTTAAAATGTTGCTAAATACTGGCATGACGTCATTGTACCGTTAGTTATCATATTTAGCGGCATTTTTATAAACGCCACCTGTACTAATTATAACAACGTTTTTAAAGTGCCATAAGTCTATAGCAACGGCTGCATCCTCGGCGTTTGGTGTAAGCATCACAAAAGGAATTAGCGGCGTTTTTTAAACGCCTCTAAAAGCCTATTTCCAACAGTGGGTCAATGTTTGTTGAAACTGAATCTCTACATGAGTTTGATTTTAGTCCTACAAACATTGAAGAAGAAGAAGAAGAAGCTGATGATGATGGAATCACAGAACTCCATGCCCATGGATTTTCTCTCTCACTTTCTCTCTCTTTTTCTTGGTAAAGTGAAGAGAAAGAGCATTTTTGTCTTTTGATGTTAATGTATTTTTGTCTTTGTGATCTTGAAAGTGAATTTTTCTTGAACTTTTATTTGAGTCCAAAGAAAATTAAAAGCTTGTTATTACAATCCAGAGAAAATTATAATTAATACAAATTTCTCTGGACTTTTATATTGTACTTTTTATGTGTTTTCATATTGAACGAGTTATTTTTTGCCTATTTTTTTTCTTAGTACTCTTTGATCATTTTTGGCTTATATAGCTTTTATTTTGCATTGATTTTTTCTTTAAAAAAAATTAAATTTAGAATTGAAAACATGATACTAGCAATTGTATAATGATTCCGATTTTCCCCGTTACTTATAGTGTTCCGGACTTGGGTTTTGTGGCTGAGTATTGTTGCATATATCTTTTTCCGTCCTTCAATTCCTTGTATTTGAATTTTGGGATGTGTTGAGCAGGTTTGAAACAGGTTGGTTGTGAGTTGAAACAAATGGTCGCTGCCTAGAATTTAGCCTCTTTGCTCGAGCGAGGCTTTTTGTGCTCGAGCGAGGCCTAGGTATTTGCTTCTTCGCTCGAGCAAAAGTTCTTGTGCTCGAGCGAGGTTTGAGGGTCTTTAGGTTTCTTTTCAGATGCAGCTTTTGCTCGAGCGAGCTTTCTTGCGCTCGAGCGAGCCTGGTCTGGTGTGTCTCTTCGCTCAAGCGAGAAGTCTTGTGCTCGAGTGTACGTCTGTGTCTCTTTTAGTCCTGAAGGTTAGTATTCTTCACTTGAGCAAGCTTTCTTGCGCTCAAGTGAGCGAGCCCTATGTTTTGTGTTTCTTCGCTCGAGTGTGCTTCTGCATTGCAGACCTGAAGCTTTGCATTGTTCGCTCGAGTGACACTTCTTGCGCTCGAGCGAGTTTCTTTTGTGCCTGGTCGCTCGAGCGGCTGATCCTTCGCTCGAGCGAGCATCGTTTATATCAGTTCGCAGCAGGGGTCTTCTTCTTCACTTTTTGATCTTCTTTTCACTAAAAACCCTAGATCCGTCTGCCTCTCTCTACAAATACACCATGTTCTAGAGGTTTCCTACCTTGGTCCCTTTGTTAAAAGGCTTGAGCTTCGCGTGGGCTACATTTTGATCTGAAAAAGTGTGGGTTTGGAGCACCTAGGGTTTTCTCTTTCTTCTCCTTTGAGCATGTTTATTTGAGGTAGGGATAATCTACTCATTTTTATGAGCTTTAACATAGACATTAGTCATTTTGCATAAGTGGTGAGATTTGGTAATTTGGGAAGTTAGGGTTTGAGATTTGTAATATTTAAAAGAGGGGTTTTGTGTTTTTAAGCTCCATGTACATATAAGGCCTTGAAAATGGGGATTTGTGGATTTCATTGGTGAAATTTGGTCTTCGGATCAATGTTTGAGAAAAGAGGAAAAATGCCCTAATTGAATTTAAATAATTAATTTGGTAATTGTGGGGAATATGAAATTGATTTGAAAATCATGAAATTGGATGGAATTGGGATTAATTGGTGTAGTTGGATTGATGAATCATTCACCGAAGGAAAATGTAATAAATTATCTATTTAATGGATTTATTTATCTGTTTAGAAATAACTGTTTTGGGCTATCGGTGGAGGATAGTCTTGATTGTTGTAGAAACTGCATGATGATTAGGGAAATTAAAACTAATCATTTGGATTATGTCATTAAAAGTGACGGTGGAATTAACATATTGAATATGTGAATTGTTGGGTCATTGTATATGACTATGTGTTTAAATACATTGTATATGTATATTGTATGAGAGGAGATAGAGGATGTACTCCATTTGTTTGGGAGGAGATAGGGGATGGACTCCATGGATAATTAAGTTGGCCAGAGTGTCCAGGGTGCAAGTCCCGAAATCTTATTTATGGATGTCGGTTCCCTCAGATGTAGTTCTGTAAAATGGCATGTGAATAGAAGTGTTGAATGATGTTTGTTATTGAAGTGTTATTTCATGAGTTGTAGTCTCATGTTAAACTGCCTAGGTAATATTAGGCTATGTCAATGAATTAATGTGGATAAATAATGGGAAGTACTGTGAATACGATGAAAATGTTGATTGGTTATAGAAATGGTATAAGTTGGTTTACTTGTGTTAAACATTCATCGGATGCTAATGTTTTAGTTAATTCTCATATTCTGTTTAGCATATCTCTACTGGGCTTTGGCTCACCCTACTTGGGATACCATTTTCAAGTACTGGGGACATGCCGCCTCCAAGGTCTTAGTTTGGGAGGTTGTGGAGTTGAAGACTCCCTTTTGGTTATTTTGTTTTGATGTTACATGTATATTCAAGCCAAGGGCTTTTTATGTAAAAGAGTTAGGACTCTTCTTTTGCTGTAACCAAGTTATACTTGGAAAGATGTAGGCCCATAGGGCACTTATTTTATTTGTTAACGTGTAACATATTTTGTAAAGAACACTCTGATGAATCTAAATATAATGTTTCTTTTATTGTTTATGGATCTTATGAATGATTGTTTTAAGTCATATTTCGAGGGCGTTACAACTTGGTATTAGAGCGTACCGGGTTTGAATCCTTTGGGTACGTGGGAAGTGGTTAGTATCACAATGGGGTTGTCTCGCTTGTTAGAGACCTAAATGTAATGTTATGTGCTTATGTGATAACATATTTATGTGACTATATGGGTATGGGATTTGATTTCTAGGATGTTGATCGGGTCTATGGGTTTCTGGGAGTCCTGTTGGAAAGGCACTTGATCACTGCCATTTCTAACTAGAACTCTAGCAATATCACAAGATGGTCATTATCTGGAAATGAAATTTGTAAGTGCTTATGTGATTATGTGCTTACATGTGAATTACAGTTGTCCATCGTATTAGGACGAGAGTGAAATAGCTTTGGCCCATTTGTGAATGTGCTAATCATATTGTTACCTTTATTAGGATGTCAGGACGAGGGCATGGTGGTAGGCGTGGTAGGCCTAGGAGGCTGGAGATGCCTATACTGGATAGAATTCCGGCGTAGGAGGAGGGAATTGGTCAGGCCAACGTGGCCGAGCCAGTAGGTCAGCAGGCCATGGGTGCCTTGGCCCGTGAAATGGCAAGAGCATTGAGGGAGTCTATGGACATTCTCTGAGCTGAAAATCAAGTCCAGGCCCAAGTAGCTATGGCAGGGCCATCATTTCTGAAGAGGAAGTTCTTCCGGTCGAATCCGGGAAAATTTTTGGGGGATCCTAAGGAGCCATTGAAGGCTAATGAATGGCTTGAAAAGATGACAAAGATGTTTGAGATGCTTGGCATCGAAGACGGAGGTTTGCGGGTGACCTTGGCGTCCTTTAAGCTGAAGGGAGACGCGGGTCAGTGGTGGAAGTTTGTTCGATGTGTTGGAGGGACTTGGGAGGCTTTTGTTGATGGCTTCCAGGAGAAGTTTCTGCCTCCCACTGTTACGGAGAAGTTGAGAGACCAGTTTTGTCAGCTCAAGCAGCTGAACACACTAGTGGTAGAGTTTGAAGCCACTTTCACTAGCTTATCGAGGTTTGCACCCGAGTTAGTGGCGTCTGAGGAACGCCGTTGTCTTGAGTTTGAGAAGAAGCTGAGGATCGGACTCATGTTTCGAGTGGCTGGGTCCATGATTAGGGAGTATGGGCGCCTTGTGGAGGCTGCTGCCCATCTTAAGACCATCATGCATATGGAGGAGGAATGGATGAGGGGCTCCAGGAGGAGTCAGGATGGCCAAGGAGATAGTAAGAGGCAAAGGGGTTCTAACCCTCAACAGTCCCAGGGAGTGCATTTGAGGTTTACCTTTTCGGTACCGAGTGCGGGTTCTAGAAGAGGAGGTCAGGGAGACATCACCTGTTACAAATGTGGTTAGTTGGGCCACAAGTCTCCAGCTTGTCTGCAAAGGAGAGGAGGGCAGCATACAACATCATCTTCGGCCCGTTCTCAGGGCCAAAGTCAAGGTAGAGGCCAGCCGCTCACTTATTATCAGTGTGGGCAGGCAGGGCATCTGAAGAGATTTTGCCCGCAGTTGGGTGGCATATCTGGTGCATTTGGTTCGAGGCAGACACAGAGTCACCAACCAGTATAATCGATTCGAGCCTCGAGGCCAATCAGGAACCTCTTCCGCTCGATCTGCGGCGATCTTATGCTCCGAGAGGTGAGCAGGTAGATCAGAGACCTTCAGGGTGCGTGTATGCTATTACAGCGCCAGACTTATTACCGGCTCCATCTGTTGTGAGAGGTACCTTTCTGTTTTGCAACTCGGTTGCTAATGTGTTGATTGATACGAGTGTATCCCATTCTTTTATATCTTCTGCTTTTGCATCTGTTTTGGGATTAGAGTTGGCACAGTTAGCTTCTCCTATTTATGTAGTATCACCTATTGAGGGTGAGTTGATTTTGAAACAGGGGTGTAAGGGTTGTGATATAGAGGTTGCTGATCGTCGACTTCCATTTTCCTTTGTATTGATGGATATGTCAGGTTTTGATGTAATTTTGGATATGGACTGGTTATCATCATACTGGGCTGTTATACATTGCTACCGTCAGAGGGTTACTGTATGTACCTTGAACGGGGATTGTTTTCCTTTCTTGGGAGATCGGGTTGATAGGGTTTTACCACCGGTGTATGATCTGCGAGAGCGGAGTGAGCTTAGTTGCCTCATCGCTAGCTGTATGAGTGGTGAGTGTGATGAGACCTGGACCGAGTTGCCAAGGGTGGTTTGTGAGTATTCGGACACCTTTCCCGAGGATCTTGTTGGTTTACCACCTCATCGAAAGATCGAGTTCTCTATTGACTTAGTGCCCAGCACGGCACCGATTTCCATGGCACCGTATCGTTTCCCCCCAACCGAGTTGAGTGAGTTGAAGATTCAACTCTAGGAGTTGCTAGATAAGGGCTTTATCCGCCCTAGTACCTTGCCTTGGGGAGCACTAGCTCTCTTTGCTAAAAAGAAAGATGGGGCTTTGAGACTTTGCATCAATTACCAAAAACTAAACTAGGCTACGGTTAAGAACAAGTACCCTATGCCTCGTATAGATGATCTGTTTGACCAGCTGAAAGGATCCCGTTGTTTCTCTAAGATAGACTTGAGATCGGGGTTACCACCAGTTGAGAGTCAGGGAGGAGGATGTCCCAAAGACAGCATTCCGTACGCGGTATGGCCATTATGAGTTTATGATGATGCCTTTTGGGCTCACCAATGCACCGGCTGTGTTTATGGACTTGATGAACCGGATCTTCCAGGAGTTCTTAGATCGCTTTGTGGTCGTTTTTGTGGACGACATTCTAATTTATTCACCTTCTGAGGAGGAGCACGGGGAACACTTGCGAATGGTGCTCAAGTTACTTAGAGCCCATAAGTTGTATGCTAAGGCCTCGTTTGGGAACAGGCTAATTTAGTAACTTTTTGGCTATTTGGCTAAAATATGAGCTAAAAAAAACTAGTATGTTTGGGATAACTTTTTGGCTTTTTACGAAAAGATGTGCAAAAAGTAGAGAGAAAAGAGAATGTTTGACTTTTTGGTATGGGTTGTTGGCTTTTTGGCTAATTTAGTAACTTTTTGACTTTTTGGCTAAAAAGGAGGGTTCCCAAACGAGGCCTAAGTTTAGGAAGTTAAATTCTTAGGCCACGTGGTATCCGGGGAAGGAGTGTCTGTTGATTCATTCAAGATAGAGGCAGTGCAGGATTGGGCACAACCTAAGAGTGTTTTTGAGGTCCGCAGGTTTCTGGGATTGACCGGGTATTACCATCGGTTTGTGAAAGATTTCTCCAGGCTAGCTTCGCCTTTGACTAGATTGACATGGAAAGGGGTCAAATTTATGTGGAGTGAGACTTGTGCAAAGTCGTTCCAAGAGCTTAAAGTTAGACTTACCACTGCTTCAGTCTTGATTATTCCGGAGAGGGGTTTGGGTTATACAGTGTATTGTGACGCCTCACGAGAGGGTTTGGGATGTGTACTGATGCAGGAGGGGAAAGTAGTAGCATATGGCTCACGTTAGTTGAAAACACACGAAATGAACTACCCTACTCATGACTTAGAGTTAGCAGCGGTGATTTTTGCCTTGAAGATTTGGAGGCACTACCTTTACGGTGAGAGATTCGAGGTGTTCTCGGATCACAAGAGTTTGAAGTATCTGTTTACACAGAAGGACTTAAATTTGAGGCAAAGAAGGTGGATGGAGTTCATAGAGGATTATGACTTCAAGTTGCATTATCATTCGAAAAAGGCCAATGTTATGGCCAATACCCTAAGTAGGAAGTCTATCAGTGATGTAGCTTGTATTGCTATCCAAGAATGGGAGATGTTAGGTGCTCTTAGCAAGTTTGACTTACGTCTGGGTGAGTCTGTGGAGTCTGCAGCTTTGTTTTCAATAGTTGCACAACCTACACTTGTGAACCGAGTATTAGAAGTGCAGAAGGGTGACTTTGAGGTAGAATCCCTCTTGGAGAAGATCTCCAGTGGGAAGGTAGAGAAGGGTTTGATTGTGTATCCTGACCTAAGTGTGAGGTACCGAGACCGCTTGTTTGTGCCGGAGTCTTTCCGAGAGGAAGTACTCCGAGAGTTTCACCATTCACACCTTGTGGTGCATCCGAGAGGCACGAAGATGTATAGTGATTTGGGTCGCTAGTTTTGGTGGAGAGGTATGAAGAAAGATGTGGCGGTGTTTGTGTCAAGGTGCCTTACTTGTCAGCAAGTGAAGGGCGATTATCAGAGGCTAGTGGGTTTGTTGCAGCCCTTGCCTATAGTCGAGTGGAAATGGGAGCATGTCACGATGGATTTTGTCATGGGTCTTCTGAGGACTCAGCGGGGTAGTGACGCTATTTGGGTAGTAGTTGACCGGTTGACTAAGTCGGTGCACTTTATACCTATGCGCGTGAGGGATTCGGTGGATCATCTTGCTGACTTGTATATTCGGGAGATAATGAGGTTGCACGAGGTTCTAGTGTCGATTGTCTTAGATAAAGATCTGCGTTTTACTGCTAGGTTGTGGCAGAGTTTGCAGAGTGCCTTGGGCACTAGATTGACCTTTAGCACGGCTTACCATCCTCAGACTGACTGGCAGTCCGAGCGCACCATTTAGATACTTGAGGATATGCTTCGAGGCTATGTCCTTGACTTTAAAGGGTCGTGGGAGCGACACTTACCTTTAGTGGAATTTGCCTACAATAACAGTTTCCAATTGAGTATTGGTATGGCACCATTTGAGGCCTTGTATGGCCGACCGTGTAGATCTCCTATGTGTTGGGCCGAGGTGGGTGATGCACCTTTGTTCGACCCGGAGTTGGTTCGGGAAATGACGAAGAAAGTGGCACTTATTCATAAGAGACTTGTTACAGCCTAGAGTCGCCAAAAGAGTTATGCCAGCCGTAGGAGAAGACCTTTTTCATTTGAGGTGGGTGATCACATCTTTCTAAAAATATCACCTAGGCGGGGTTTGATGAGGTTTGGGAAGAGTGGGAAGTTGTCCCCTCGATTTATTGGCCCTTTTGAGATCCTTGAGCGGATTGCGAAGGTTGCATACCATCTAGATTTACCGCCGCAATTGTCCGGAGTGCATGACGTGTTTCATGTTAGTATGCTTCGGAAATATGAGCCAGATCCATCGCATGTATTGGATTGGACCGACTTAGCGGTAAATGAGGATGCCTCGTATGAGGAGAGAGCGGTGCGAGTCTTGGATAGACGGGACCGAGTCTTGTGAGGCAAGACGATTCCCTTGGTCAAAGTGTTATGGAAGCATCACGGGGTTGAGAAAGCAACTTGGGAGCGTGAACTGCAGGTCCGAGAGAAATATCCAGACTTCTTTGTTAATGGTTGACCATGTATTAAGAATTTTGTTATGTTGATAAACTCTAAGAACATTGTATATGTTTTGGATTATGGAAGTATTGAAAATGTTAAATATGTTTTGGAAATGTGAGTTGAATTTAACATTGTATATGTTGAATGTGTTGTAGAAATGCAAATATGTTATGGAATATGGAATATGGAATATGGAATATGTGTATGGAAATTTGTTAAATTTCAAAGGATGCATATTGTTAATGTGTATTGAGCTATATGTTGCTAAGTTGTTCTCTTGAGAAGAGATAAAATGATCGGTAGTGAATTATGTTGATAAGGGTTGTATTGTAATCATGTTGAGTATTGAAAAGATCACAATTTTGAAACTTATATATGAAATTTCGGGGACGAAATTCTTTAAGGAGGGGAGGTTATAGCGATTCCAATTTTCCTCGTTACTTATAGTGTTCCGGACTTGGGTTTCGTGGCTGAGTATTGTTGTATATATCTCTTTTCGTCTTTCAATATCTTGTATTTGAGTTTTGGGATGTGTTGAGCAGGTTTGAAACAGGTTGGTTGTGAGTTGAAACAAATGGTCGCTGCCCAAAATTTGGCCTCTTCGCTCGAGTGAGGCCTAGGTATTTGCTTCTTCGCTCGAGCGAAAGTTCTTGCACTCGAGTGAGGTTTGAAGGTCTTTAGGTTTCTTTTCAAACAAAGCTTTTGCTCAAGTGAGCTTTCTTGCACTCGAGCGAGCCTAGTCTAGTGTATCTCTTCGCTCGAGCGAGAAGTCTTGCCCTCAAGTGTACGTTTGCGTCTCTTTTAGACCTGAAGGTTAGTATTCGTCGCTCGAGCGAGTTTTCTTGCGCTCGAGCGAGCGAGCCCTATGTTCTGTGTTTCTTCGCTCGAGCGAAAACTCTTGCGCTCGAGCGTGGTTTTGCGTTGCAAACCTGAAGCTTCACATTGTTCGCTCAAGCGACGCTTCTTGCGCTCGAGCGAGGTTCTTTTGTGTCTGGTCGCTCGAGCGAGCATCGTTTATATCAGTTCGCAGCAGGGGTCTTCTTCTTCACTTTTTGATCTTCTTTTCACTAAAAACCCTAGATCCGGCTACCTCTCTCTTTAAATACCCCTTCTCTCTACAAATACACCGTGTTCTAGAGGTTTCCTACCTTGATCCCTTCGCGTAGGCTACATTTTGATCTGAAAAAGTGTGGGTTTGGAGCACCTTGGGTTTTCTCTTTCTTCTCATTTGAGCATGTTTATTTGAGGTAGAGTTAATCTACTCATTTTTATGAGCTTTAACATAGACATTAGTCATTTTGCATAAATGGTGAGATTTGGTAATTTGGGAAGTTAGGGTTTGAGATTTGTGATATTTAAAAGTTTTTGTGTTTTTAAGCTCCATGTACATATGAGGCCTTGAAAATGGGGATTTGTGGGTTTAATTGGTGAAATTTGGTCTTGGGATCAATGTTTAAGAAAAGGGGAAAAATGCCCTAATTGAATTTAAATAATTAATTTGTATAATTAATTTGGTAATTGTGGGGAATATGAAATTGATTTGAAAATCATGAAATTGGATGGAATTGGGATTAATTGGTGTAGTTGGATTGATGAATCACTCACCGATGGAAAATGTAAAAAATTATCTGTTTGATGGATTTATTTATCTGTTTAGAAATAACTGTTTTGGGCTATCGGTGGAGGATAGTCTTGATTGTTGTAGACACTGTATAATGATTAGGGAAATTGAAACTAATCATTTGGATTATGTCATTAAAAGTGACGGTGGAATTAACACATTGAATATGTGAATTGTTGGGTCATTGTATATGACTATGTGTTTAAATACATTGTATATGTATATTGTGTGGGAGGAGATAGGAGATGGACTCCATTTGTTTGGGAGGAGATAGGGGATAGACTCCATGGATAATTAAGTTGGCCGAAGTGTCCAAGGTGCAAGTCTCGAAATCTTATTTATGGGTGCCAGTTCCCTCGGACGTAGTTCCGTAAAATGGCATGTGAATAGAAATGTTCAATGTTTGTTATTGAAGTGTTGTTTTATGAGTTGTAGTCTCATGTTAAACTACCTGGGTAATATTGGACTATGTCAATGAATTAATGTGGATAAATAATGGGAAGCAGTGTGAATACGATGAAAATGTCAATTGGTTATGGAAATGGTATAAGTTGGTTTACTTGTGTTAAACATTTATCGGATGCTAATGTTTTAGTTAATTCTTATATTCTGTTTAGCATATCTCTATTGGGCTTTGGCTCACCCTATTTGGGACACCATTTTCTGGTATTGGGGACATGCCGCCTCCAAGGTCTTAGTTTGGAAGATTGTGGAGTTGAAGACTCCCTTTTGGTTATTTTTTTTTGATGTTACATGTATATTCAAGCCAAGGGTTTTTCGTGTAAAAGAGTTAGGACTCTTCTTTTGTTGTGACCAAGTTATACTTGGAAAGATGTAAGCCCCTAGGGCACCTATTTTATTTGTTAACATGTAACATCTTTTGTAAAGAACACTCTGATAAATGTAAATATAATGTTTCTTTTATTGTTTATGGATCTTATGAATGATTGCTTTAAGTCATATTTCGAGGGCGTTACAAATTGAGTTTTAGGTTCCCTTGTCTTAACATGTTAATCGTGCAAGGATGAACATTTCTCTTGGGTTTGTTGCTTCATTTAGCTTGAAAATGGAAACATATTGGAAACATTTCAGAAATAGAAGGGAAATGAGAAAATAAATTTTATCTTCTCCTTTCAATCTCTCATTTTCTTCTTTTCTTATTTGTCATTATACTTAATTTTCTCTAGTTTAAAATTATGAACAAATACAGAGAAATTTTAAATTTCTCTAGTTTGATTAAAACAATTTCTCTGGTTGAAAGTCATTGTGCTAAAAAAACTCTGGTTTGGTTAAAACAATTTTCTCTGGTTTAAAATTGTGAACAACCACAAAGAAAAATCTGTGAACAAAGCCAGAGAAATTTCAATTTTCTCTGATTTGAACCTAGAGAAATTCTTTGGGAAGTCCAGAATTTCTTTGGAGAAGTCCAGAGAAATTTTGGGAATTTCTTTGGAGAGAATTTCGCTGGGATCCGAATTTCTCTGGATCGATATTGAGAGAAGTTAGACATTATGAAAATATTGAATTTCTTTTATACCATAAAATCTTAATACTAAGGACCCTAAAAAAATCCCCATTTAGATATGGTTAAATTGATTTTCTTTACACATTTTATTAATATATTTTTAAAATTTAAAATTAGATATAACTAATTTTGAAGACACATTAGATATAACTAATTAGATTAAGTTTTATTCTATGTATTATATGGTTAAATTTTAAAATTTTAAGACGTGTATTTTTTTAGTTGTACCAAAAATAAATAATTAATTAATATTTTGAAGTAAATATTTTAAAATTATGGCTATTTTCAAGTAAATTTTTTATTAATATTAATTAAATTGACACATCACATAAACTGCAGTGACCAAATTGACATATCGTTTGAGTTTTCGTCCACCAAACCTAACAGCCGTTATTTGTTGGACTAATATAACACAATCCATTAAATTAAAGGGCAAATAGAACAAATTAAAAAACATGGACCAAATTGACACATCGTGTAAACTATGGGGACCATTTGCATAATTTTCCTACTAATTAATTTCACTTTACTAAACTTCTTGTCAACTCAATTCATTATTCTAAAATTGAACTTTCTTAGGTTCTCTCTTTATTCTTCAGATTTTGAATCATTCTATTTTTATTCAGTTGTTCATTAACTTCACACAAAAATTAAAATCTCTAAAATTTGAATTGACTATTGCGTCTTAAATTGTGGATTGGATTGTTTATTTGATTAAAATTCCTATAAAAAGTATTTATCTATAAATGAAAAAAAAGGGAAAAAAGGTAGAAGGATTAATTCAATATAAAACTGAAGCTCTTTACCCAATTTTGTTATTAAACATGCTAGAACAATATTACTCAAGTAATACTGTGGTGCAACTAGTTTAATTTTTTTTTAATAACTTTAAATTTTTGTTCAATAAATTATTTTTTTTGGTCGTGTAAACAATTAAAATATAAGCAAACACAAAAACAAAAAGGAGCGGTGAGGATTCATTTCATACAATAACTTACCGTGGAAAATGGGCAAGAAAATTAGAGTAATGGGCCATGGCATTGGACCAAACCACTAATCTTGACTCACTCACTGTTTTTGTTCACATTCGTATACGTGTTTGATAAGTTTGTTTTATTTGAATTTGTGGAAATTATAAAAAAAAATTAAAATATATATATTATTTATATAGAGGCCCCTTAAACTATTGAAAAATATTACTTTGGCCCCTTAAATTAAAAAAATTGCAAATGTAATCCCTAAACTATTGAGAAGTATTGCTTTGCCTCTTAAACTATAAAAGCATACAAATGAATCTTTTAAACTCTTGATGTGTTTCACTTTGACCCCTTCCTTTAAGGGGTCTAATTTGTACGTTTTTATAGTTTAGAGGACGAAGTGATATTTCTCAGTAGTGAGTTCATTTATACATTTTTATAGTGTAGGGGTCAAAATGATATTTCTCAATATTTTAAGGAGTCTTTGTGTAAATAACACACAAACAAAAAAAAAAAAAAAAAAAAAAAAGAAGAAGAAGAAGAAGAAAATTTTGATCCAAAAATAGTAAATTTTATCATATAAGTTTTGGGATGAAACTATGAAATTTCATCCAATTGATATTTTTGCAAAAAGATCAAGAAACTGAAAATTTTCTCTATGATTTGAGAAACATGGAAATTTTATACAAACCTAGGAAATTTGACAAATGAAAATGAGAAATTCTTACAAAAAAAATTGTAAATTTCATCCTAATAACCCAGAAATTTCATCTCAAAAAGGAAAATTTGGAATGAAATTGTGAAACTTTATTCAAATTTCTGAATTTTAGAAAACTAAAAATTTCTCAATTAAATTTCACTTCTGTGAAATTAAGAAAATTTTCATTTTAGAATTTCTTAGTTTGCGATAGTCAATTGAAAATTAAAACAAATAAAATATCTTACACAATTTTCATAATTTTGAGAAGTTTCACAATTTTGAATTGGAAGTCCCTCAATTGACTAACTTTTCAATTTCCAGAAAATATTTTCTAATTATTCATGAGCATGAATTGATTCTATTTCCCCGAATTCTTTCACCTTCTATGTGGCTGGTTAGTAATATAGTGGGCCAATTATTTTCCCTTCACCATAAAAATAAGAGAGACAAAGAAAGATTAGTATTAGAAGTCTATTATGGATAGTGTAAATTCTACTAAATTTCCCTTGAGGTTTCTAGCTAATAAATTAGTACCTTTGCGATTCTGAAAATTACACGCCCCTCCTTATATTTTTTCGTCGCATTACAAATTTCTTTGTCTGTTAATCAAATGTTAGGTTAACAAATACATAGGGATGATGTCAGCTATTAAGAATTTTAAAATTCCAATTTTAACTCTAGTAACATATTCCATCTCTTGAGTTCCCTCTGATCTGTTACTCCACTGCTTTGTAACAAACTAACAACCAATTGCACCCAAAAAAAAAAAAAACAAACCCATCACCAGAATTGTTGTAAAACACACAACACAACAACACATTTATAAAATTATAGAATTCAAAGAAAACGAGACAAAAGCTAAAGTTGCTTACAATAAATGTGGGTATTATAGCTTGGCCTCTGATGTAGACTGGTTAATGCTTACTCGTTGTGGGAGAATTTCCACAGTAGATATCACACTCACAGCTGGTGGCCGCAGAACATGAGTCTACAGCTGCATAATCTTTGAAAATCAGTACAATTACTCAAAATAATTTTTTCAACTTTTCTTAATCTCCTCATCCTTCACTAACTCTTTCGAATCCTTTCTTATAATACACTTAACAAGATTGAAAGTTTTTGTTTTCCTTTCTCTCATTTTAGCAAGTTTGTAAACATTATTTTCTTTTGTCCATCTTACTATTTAATCTAGTATAAAGTTCTTGTTTACCCCCTCATTAGGTCGTTATTTTAGAAAAGCATACTTTTCTAAATTCTAAATGCACGTTTCAAAATTCATTGGATTACAAAGGTCATTATTTAGTTCGTTGTTGATTGGGTAAATGGCTTGCAGTGGCAGCCCAAGTGCACAGTGATTAACGCCGTTGCTTTCGGCCCCTCAAGTAGGGGAAGTCCTCATTATATATTTGCTGAGTCTTGTTAATGAGTGTCCTAAAATAGTTTGTTAAAAAAAATTAAAATGGTAGGACATTTATTTGATATACTTTTATAAATAATGCATAACCATTTCAAACTTCTTAACAAGTGTTTTTAGGAAAAGCATTTACAAAATTCATATTTTTAATGCTTTTTTGTAAATCCCAAGTTTTTTATTTGGGACAAGCTTTAATTATCCTTTTAATTTTTTTTAATTAAAAAAAAATGAAAATCACTAGATGGTAGTTTGAAAAACATATTGTCCTCATTTTGAAAGTTTTGATGATTTTTATAAAATTAACGGTTTAGATTTATTTTTCAAATTAAAAGTTTTAAAAGAATTCACACAAACATGAGGAAAGGAAAATACACCAATTGACATACTAAATTATATTTTAAAAAATATAGATTCTTTTTCAAATGCATGTATTGCTTACAAAATATTATTAACAATACGCATAACAATTGCTTCTAAAGAAAAAAGTATTATAAAATTTATAAAGTCCTACCTATGGTTAATTATATCACAAGAAAGATTAAGTGTATTTGCGATTTATCCTTGAAAATGATATATTTAGAAACCTGATTACAAAAGCTTAATCGGTAATTTTGCATCACAAAAACTAACAAAAATTAATTTTTGATGAAACTATAATAATAAAAATTAATATTTAAATATAAAATGTCTCATTTTTAATATTTTGCATCCAGCCTGCTAAAGGGTTGGGCCATCGCATATGGCTTGATATGTTCTTTTCTGATGGAGCATGACGAAGCTATTCTCATTAACACTGAAGAAGTTTCAAACACATATCAAGTCATCCCTCTCAAAGACTATCCAATTCGAGAGCATGCCATTCTTTTGGAAAAGTTATATAGATTCCTATCAATTAGTGGTCCAAAATGGTTGAGTATGAACTATCAGTCATGGTCAGTAGAATAGTCTAAACCAAATTGGCACTAAAATCAAATTAATTCCCAGTTGATATGGACTTTTTGAGAAAAGTAAGGCATTTGAAACTTCATAAGAGAATAAATAAGCTAATAAATAGAATGCAAATCATCTGTATCACCCTTTCATTTTATTTTTTTATTGGAAATAGTCTAGTTTCTCAAGTGTACAACTCCATTTCATGTACACTACTACCTATGTTACACGGACTCAAGTGTGGGTATCGGGTGTGGGTACGTATCTGGGGGTCGGATACTTCAAAATTAAAAATTTAGAATACGTGGATATGGATCCAAATGTGAATATGAGTACAGAGATACGTTAAAAAGTTATTTTTAAAATATATTTATTATATAAAAATGAGTTAAATAGTTTTTTTAAAAAATATATTTATTATATGAAGATGAGTTAAAAAAAGTTGATCCAACAATTTTTTTTTATAAATAGAATCAAACATATGGATAAGTCATATAATAACCCATGTTATTGTAGAATAAAGTTTATAAATAGGTCCAAATATTTTATTTATTTATTTGGATCTAACCCATTAAGGTTTATTATGATACAAACCAGTCAATAGTTCTAAATTTTTTCTTTACTTTTTTAAGTCTAGCCCATTATAGTTTATAATATCAATTATTATTATACAAACTAATGCCCAAACTTTCTATTTATTTATTTGGGTCTAGCCCGTTAGGATTTATAATATTAACTAGCCAATAGCCTAAGCCTTTTATTTATTTATTTGGTCCAGCCCATTAGGGTTTGATACAAACAAAAGCAGCAGCTTTGACACAAACAAGCAACAGCAGCAGCAGCACGATGAGTATGTCCTCCTCTTCGCTTCTCTCTCATACGCACAATAACACGATAGGTCTGTCTCTTCTCTTTTCTTCTCTCACATACGCATAGCACGATCGAGAGAGATATCGAAGGAGAGAAGGTGATCATGATAGAGAGAGAATGAGATCGAAAGACACGATCAAGATCTTGAACCCATACATCAATGTAAGTATCTCAACCTTCTTCTTCCTTTTGATTAGCCATGTCCGAGAGAGAAGAGGTGAATTCGACACAGATCCCACACTCGCACCTGTGTCGTGTCGTGTCGACACGGGTACTTCGCCCCAAAGTGCCGAGTCCATGTAACATAGACTACTACTAGAGGACAATGACATTTTTTTTTGGGGGGGTGAATAAATCATAAATTAAAAAGACAAGAGGTTACACTAATACAAGAGGCATGCCCTAGGCCCTAACAGAAGCTACAAAAAATGCCAACATAGCAAAAAGAAAGCAATACTGCCTACCTGTTCAGTATTGCCAACACAACAAAAATCTGCTACCATTAAAAAACTAGACTATGTATTCACTTGTTCATATCCACCATGGCAATCCACACAAAAATGTCCATCTATTCAAATTAAACGATTTTAATATGTTTAGGAACCTCATACAGAATGTATGTTGAACATGAACATATTTTACGTTCTCAATCACCCAAAACAAAGATAAACACAATACAAGAGCAATCCCTAGCACAACCCGCAAGGTTTGGCCAAAAGAGGTCCTATCTAGACAGAAACTAGCACTAGACAAATATATACAAATTAGAGTAAAACTTTCTTCACACTTTAGGCGATCCCAGCAGCCATCTATACTTGCAGCTTCCTTCCAGCAAGGTGCACCCAGCTGCCTTTGATTCCAGCAGCCCCAGTGCCGAGCTTTCTTCCACTTTATGTTAATAAAACCTGTCCAATATACGATATTACCTAAAAACACCTCAAGTAGACAAGGTTGTATTACCATATGTAGTTTTCCAAATCACAATCACCAACACAGATAACATATATGCTCACATCACTCAACCCTCTATTGAGAAGCTCACAGTACTCGATAGGAAAAAACAAGCACACAATATATAAGCTCCCGTCACTTAACTTCTTTATTACCATAGATTTTCGGATATCTCATCATGTGCAGCTTCAATTAGGGGCTTGCTCAGGATTATGTATAAGAGAGATCAAAGGAGCATCACTTGATTCTATTGATTTAAAAGACCAACAATTTTAAAATACCAATTTTAGCCTAGCAATATATTCCCTCTCTTGTGTTCTCTTCTCTCTAATCTCTCTCTCTACTGCCTTTACCAAATTAACAACAGGCACACAACTGGAAGAAAAAGCATGCTTCTTCCCAAAGCTAATCACACAACAAGCTAAAGCCAATCAATTTTATACAAAGCATAGAAGACTAAAAAACCCAATTTAACAAATAAAACCAATCCATTAACACTGACTGAAGATCATGAGTGTTTTGAAGGGCAACCTGTCACACCCCAAACTCGGGTATGACCGGCCGTGGCCCACAGGGCCTTAGCCCAAAGCACACGTAAGCCTAAAACACGAATCCATAATCACATTGAACAACTAAACAATAGTCCAATAATAAATAACCAAAACTCAATCCATACATGCCACAATTGTAAACGGCAAAATCAATCGTAATCAAACCCATCCAAACTTATGGGATATAAACAACCCACATATCAAAAATAATCCTAAATGAATTTCAATAAAAAAAAAAAGATAAATATAAATATGCACAAACTCGACTAGCAACCTAAAACAAATTAAATAAATGCCCTAGAGGTCCATGAAATAGAGTCCCTGCTATGCCATGAGTCCACTCTAAGTCCTTCTAACACCTGGAAATGGTAAACAACTAAGTCAGCTGATAGCTCAGTGAGTAGCAACATGGATAGTAAATACAGCTTTGAAAACATGGCTCAATTCCAAAATAAGATATATATCACAGAAACTAGATTGGCATACAGTTTGGTAAATACAATCTGTTTCAAAAGAAGGTTCCAGTTCAACACTTAAAATACTCATGTCTACTTAAGAACATGATAAGCGGCATTTTCCACTTAAAAGCAGTTATAACATGAACACCAATAATTTTTTTGGGTACTAAGAAAAATAAATTATATGCCACACATTTCTCAGGCTATAAGCCCCGTTGGATCCAATACCGAACTAAGAGTCATCCTCAGGATGGCACCTGGGGCTTTTCTCAAAGACGATCCGAATGAAGGTCACCTAGTTATTTTTAAAGGTCTTTTCCTTACAATCGTTGAGCACTAGAGTCATCACGGCCCAACTTGGGATCTGTTCCCTAGTGGCGAGTCACCACACCAAGTGGAATAAGTTCCACTGGACTAAATACACATATGGTCCCAATAATCAATACACATCGGTTTACAAAACATAGTAGTTCATCATTATAAACATGAGACCAAAACAAATAGTTCTGATATGCCAAGTTCACACATGTTTGAAATAATTTGATTCCATTGATAATATAAATAATTTATCAAAACAGTTTAGTCATGAAACAACAATTTAATTTTCCAACAGTTCGGGGTAGGGAATATTTATAAAAATACGTAGCATGAAACTACTCACGAAGCGAAATAATATAATCCTTGAATCGAATAGAGTGTAAAAGTCCAACTAGTGTCTGAACCAAGTATAAAAACTACACGTCACAACTAATTTAAAAATACTAAAAAATTAGGAACTAAGTAACCTCAACTAAAAGCGCACTAACCGGCTCAACCCAACTCACCGTTACTCTTAAATAATACCTAAGTTCATGTTCTTCAAGGTTTAAAATCACCCAAGACATGGGTTCCGGTCAAAACTTAATTAATTGTGACTTTAAGATAAAGCTGAATTTCAACCAAGCCTTCCCAACCTATTCGCTAACTTTGAAAATTACAAAACCCACTCCACGCTATTCGAAAAATTCCAATAACCTCCAGATATGATCTAATATATCCTAAGTTTCAAATCCAATTGGTTTCACTTGATTTGCTTATCAAAATAATTATCTACAATTTATTATATCCAAACAGGTTGTTTTCTGCAGCACTTTAAAGAAATTGACGGTTCTCTTAATATACACAAGCAATCAATGCAAGGCCAAAAACATACGAAACTAGACTCGTAACCGGTTCTAATGACACTAATTTGATAATTTTTGGATTTATACCCAAAGAGAACAACATTCCCGAATTTACTGTTTCGGACTGGTTTCCTGGACAGATTTGAATACCTCAATTTATATGGATTTTGACTCCCAAAAATTATGAAAAAATTTAGATATGCAATTTAATATGTAATTGATCTACTGTAAAAATTTCAGTTCAAAATTCATCCGTTTGATATGATTTCTTGATTTTTAAAATTTGCGATTCTGGGCAGAATTTTTGAACTAAAAATAATACCCATTGTTTACACAAGAATTTAACTCCTCAAGTTTCTTAATAGGATATCTATATACACAATATATAAACCTACAACCTCTCCATCAATGAACTAAATAATCATAGAGTAAGGATAAAGAACAAAACCTTAAGGAAGAAGAAAGATAAAGACCTAGTACACACCCAAAAATCCATCCTTGTTTGCAACCCCCTTTTTTTTTTTCTTCTTCTTCTTCTTCTTCTCTCAATTCCTTCCCGTGGCTGCCGCTATATTGTTTTGTAAACTAATAAGAGAATTAGGGTTTTGTAGGTTTTGTATATATTTTATTTTATATTAGTTGTGGGTCAAATAAATGGATAAATATACAATATATATATATATATAAGTTAGATGTAACTCAAATGGTAAGAGCCTTATTTATTCATTTTGTGGTCTAGAGTTCAAGTCACACCCTCTTCTCTTTTTTTCTTTTTTTTTAATAATAATTTTGCCTCCAAACTAAAGACTTTCACCATAATTTATTTTCGGATTTAAAATTAATTAAAAGACCTTCTAAATATGTAATTTGCACTTTAGGATTCACCATCAAAATATTTGAGATTTGTAAAATTATTATTATCTAATTATTTATTTAATTTTTATATTCGGGTTCTCACATTCTCCCCTCCTAAAAAAAAAGTTTCGTCCTCGAAACTAACCTGAGTAAATCATGAGAATAGATGTGGGTACTTCTCGCGCATCTCGTCCTCGCATTCCCAAGTCGCCTCTTCAACTAGATGATTACGCCACAGTACCTTAACCAATTTAATGACCTTTGTACACAATATTTTCTCTTTCGAATCCAAAATCTGAACAGGTATCCCCTCATACGAAAAATCTTCTCTAATCTGAAGCAGCTCATAATCTATCACATGCAACAGACTATACATATATTTCGTCAGCATAGACACGTGAAACACATTATGCACTCCTGCCAACCTAGGGGGTAGAGCAACACGGTACGTAACCTCACCAACCTTCTCCAATACCTCAAATGGACCAATGTATCTAGGACTCAACTTTCCTTTCTTTCCAAACCTGATCACTCCTTTCCATGGTGATACTTTCAAGAATACCATATCCCCCTCATGAAACTCTAAGTCTGTCCTACGATGATCAGCATAACTTTTTTTGTCTACTCTGGGCAGTCAATAATCTCTCTCTGATGGTGATAATTTTCTATGTAGCATCCTCCACCAAACCAGGTCCCAACATTTGCCTCTCACCAACCTCATACCAACACAAAGGAGACCTACACTTCCTCCCATACAAAGCCTCATAAGGAGCTACTCCCAAACTAGAATGATAACTATTATTATAGGCAAACTCCATGAGCGGCAAATAATCATCCCAATTACCTCTCCACTCCAAAGCACAAGCCCTCAACATATCCTCAAGGGTTTGAATAGTCCTCTCTGATTGCTCATCTGTCTGAGGGTGATAAGCTGAACTAAAATTTAACTGAGTACCCATAGCTGACTTTAACGCACCCCAAAACTTAGACACAAAACAAGGGTCCCAGTCTGACACTATTGACACAAGTGCACCATGCAATCTAACAATCTCCTTCACATACAACTGTACAAATCGAGCTAGAAAATAGGTCATCCGTACTGCAATAAAATGTGCTGACTTGGTTAATCTATCCACAACTACCCAAATTGCATCATGATTACTACTAGTACGAGGTAAACCACACACAAAGTCCATGGTATCATGATCCCACTTCCACTCTGGTATAGGTAAGGGTTGTAGTTTCCCCGCAAGTTTCTAATATTCTACTTTAACCTCTTGACACACCAAACACTAAGCCACAAATTCTGTAATATCTCCTTTCATACCATTCCACAAAAATGTTCATGAAGATCCCGATACATCTTAGTGCTTCCAGGATGAATGCTATAACTAGAACTATGTGCCTCCGTCATAATCTCCTTCCTCAAATCACCACTAGCAGGAACACAAATTCGACTACGGAATCTAAGCAACCCATCATCACTAACCACAAAGTCTACGTGCTTACCCTCTGCCATCTCTCCTTTAATACGCTCACACTGGGGATCAATCTCCTGTGCTAAACGAATTCGTTCTCTCAAGGTCGGTTGAACTATCAATTGACTACAATAAGCCTTATTACCAGGTGTAACAACCTCAAGCCTCAAACGTCTCATGTCTTCCACCAAACAACTCTCAATAGACAAAGCAGCTACATCTCCAACTGCGACCTTCCTACTCAAGGCATCTGCAACCACATTTGCCTTCCCTAGATGATATAAAATATTCACATCATAATCTTTTAGTAACTCAAGCCATCGTCTTTGCCTCAAATTTAGTTCTTTCTGTGTGAAAATATACTTCAAACTCTTATGATCAGTGTAAATCTCACATGACTCTCCATACAAATAATGCCGCCAGATCTTAAGAGCAAAAATCACTGCTGCTAACTCCAAGTCGTGCGTAGGGTAGTTTCTCTCATGTATTTTCAACTGTCGTGACGCATAAGCAATCACCTTCCCATGCTGCATGAGCACACATCCTAAACCCTATCGTGAAGCATCACTATAAATCACAAAACTACCACCACCTGTAAGTAAGGCAAGGATTGGAGCTGATATCAACCTTTGTTTGAACTCTTGGAAGCTACACTCACAATCATCATTTCACTCAAACTTTACCTCTTTCCTAGTGAGATTTATAAATGGCAAAGCAATACGGGAGAATCCTTCCACAAACTTTCTTTAATATCCAGCAAGCCCTAGAAAGCTACGTACCTCTGTCACAGAAGTAGGTCATGGCCAATCAATGATTTTCTACCACCTTCGTGCTATCCACAGATACCCTATCTTTACTCACCACATAACCCAAAAAGGATACACTACTCAACCAGAATTTACACTTCTTAAATTTTGCACACAATCTCTTCTCCCTAAGGATCTGCAGTACTACCCTCAAATGCTGCTCATGCTCCTCCTTACTCGATTAAATTAGGGTGTCATCAATAAACACTACCACAAATTTATTCAGTTGGGGTTTGAATACTCTGTTCATTAAATCCATGAATGCAGCTGTTGCATTTGTGAGACCAAAAGGCATCGCCAAAAACTCATAATGCCCATAACGGGTTCTAAAAGTAGTCTTAGGAACATCCTCATCCCTTACTTTCAACTGGTGATAGCCTAACCTCAAGTCAATCTTAGAGAATACTTGAACTCCCTACAATTGGTCAAATAGGTCATTAATACGTGGCAAAGGTTACATATTCTTCACTGTGACTTTGTTCGGTTCTTTATAATCAATACACAACCTCATAGACCCATCATTCTTCTTCACAAACAACACAGGTGCTCCCCGAGGTGAAACACTAGGCTTAATAAAACATTTGTCTAACAACTCCTATAACTGAGTTTGTAACTCCCTCAACTCCAATGGTGTCATAATATAGGGCACTTTAGAATTGAGTGTTGTGTTGGGGACCAAGTTAATGGAAAAATTCTACCTCACAATCTAGACAAAGTCTAGGTAGATCCTTTAGAAAAACATCAACACAATCACTCACTACAGGCAATTCCTCTAACTTCTATTCTGGAAGTTCAGTACTTACCACACAAGCTAAATAATCATGACCCCCTTTTCTCAACATTCGGTTAGCCTGAAGGGACGAAATAAAACAAATAAAAGACCCTTTCCTATCTCCCTGAAAGAAAAACTCATGTTGCCCCGGTATAGCAAAAACTACCGTATTTCTAAAACAATCAACAGAGATATGATGCTTGGTCAACCAATCCATCCCCAAAATCACATAAAAATCTTTCATCTCTAAAGAAATCAAATCCACTGGAAAAATTCTACCATCCATCTCTATCTCACAAGATCTACAATCATCCCCTAACAATATTGTTTCTCCCAATACTACTGTCCCATCTAATAGAGTAGACAAGGTAATACAAACATCAAAGGCTCACAAGGAATAGACAATCTGTGTAGATATCTAGGTGTCAACTCTTAACCTTCAAACTAAAATCAAGAAAGATTCAACACAAGTTTAAACAAAACTAACTTAACCAAACACAACTAAGGACTATAGGGACTTGGACCTCGTCTAAATAATGAAATGCAAGATATGTAACTCGATAACTACAGCTCTGATACCACAATTGTCACACCCCAAACTCGGGTATGACCGGCCGTGGCCCACAGGGCCTTTGCCCAAGGCACACGTAAGCCTAAAACACGAATCCATAATCACATTGAACAACTAAACAATAGTCCAACAATAAATAACCAAAACTCAATCCATACATGCCACAATTGTAAACGGCAAAATCAATCGTAATCAAACCCATCCAAACTTATGGGATATAAACAACCCACATATCAAAAATAATCCTAAATGAATTTCAATAAATAAAAAAAAAAGATAAATATAAATATGCACAAACTCGACTAGCAACCTAAAACAAATTAAATAAATGCCCTAGAGGTCCATGAAATAGAGTCCCTGCTACGCCATGAGTCCACTCTAAGTCCTTCTAACACCTGGAAATGGTAAACAACTAAGTCAGCTGATAGCTCAGTGAGTAGCAACATGGATAGTAAATACAGCTTTGAAAACATGGCTCAATTCCAAAATAAGATATATATCACAGAAACTAGATTGGCATACAGTTTGGTAAATACAATCTGTTTCAAAAGAAGGTTCCACAGTTCAACACTTAAAATACTCATGTCTCGCAAGAACATGATAAACGGCATTTTCCACTTAAAACAGATTATAACATGAACACCAATAATTTTTTTGGGTACTAAGAAAAATAAATAATATGCCACACATTTCTCAGGCTATAAGCCCCGTTGGATCCAATACCGAACTAAGAGTCATCCTCAGGATGGCACCTGGGCCTTTTCTCAAAGACGATCCGATTGAAGGTCACCTAGTTGTTTTTAAAGGTCTTTTCCTTACAATCGTTGAGCACTAGAGTCATCACGGCCCAACCCGGATCTGTTCCCTAGTGGCTAGAGTCACCACACACAGTGGAATAAGTTCCCTGGACTAAATACACATATGGTCCCAATAATCAATACACATCAGTTTCGCAAAACATGGTAGTTCATCATTATAAACATGAGACCAAAACAAATAGTTCTGATATGCCAAGTTCACACATGTTTCAGAAATAATTTGATTCCATTGATAATATAAATAATTTATCAAAACAGTTTAGTCATGAAACAACAATTTAATTTTCCAACAGTTCAGGGTAGGGGAATATTTATAAAAATACGTAGCATGAAACTACTCACCTGAAACGAAATAATATAATCCTTGAATCGAATAGAGTGTAAAAGTCCAACTAGTGTCCTGAACCAAGTATAAAAACTACACGTCACAACTAATTTAAAAATACTAAAAAAATTAGGAACTAAGTAACCTCAACTAAAGCGCACTAACCCGGCTCAACCCAACTCACCGTTACTCTTAAATAATACCTAAGTTCATGTTCTTCAAGGTTTAAAATCACCCAAGACATGGGTTCCGGTCAAAACTTAATTAATTGTGACTTTAAGATAAAACAGAATTTCAAACAAGCCTTCCCAACCTATTCGCTAACTTTGAAAATTACAAAACCCACTCCACGCTATTCGAAAAATTCCAATAACCTCCAGATATGATCTAATATATCCTAAGTTTCAAATCCAATTGGTTTCACTTGATTTGCTTATCAAAATAATTATCTACAATTTATTATATCCAAACAGGTTGTTTTCTGCAGCACTTTAAAGAAATTGACGGTTCTCTTAATATACACAAGCAATCAATGCAAGGCCAAAAACATACGAAACTAGACTCGTAACCGGTTCTAATGACACTAATTTGATAATTTTTGGATTTATACCCAAAGAGAACAACATTCCCGAATTTACTGTTTCGGACTGGTTTCCTGGACAGATTTGAATACCTCAATTTATATGGATTTTGACTCCTAAAAATTATGAAAAAATTTATATATGCAATTTAATATGTAATTGATCTACTGTAAAATTTTCAGTTCAAAATTCATCCGTTTGATATGATTTCTTGATTTTTAAAATTTGCGATTCTGGGCAGAATTTTTGAACTAAAAATAATACCCATTGTTTACACAAGAATTTAACTCCTCAAGTTTCTTAATAGGATATCTATATACACAATATATAAACCTACAACCTCTCCATCAATGAACTAAATAATCATAGAGTAAGGATAAAGAACAAAACCTTAAGGAAGAAGAAAGATAAAGACCTAGTACACACCCAAAAATCCATCCTTGTTTGCAACCCCCCTTTTTTTTTTCTTCTTCTTCTTCTTCTTCTCTCAATTCCTTCCCGTGGCTGCCGCTATATTGTTTTGTAAACTAATAAGAGAATTAGGGTTTTGTAGGTTTTGTATATATTTTATTTTATATTAGTTGTGGGTCAAATAAATGGATAAATATACAAAATATATATATATATAAGTTAGATGTAACTCAAATGGTAAGAGCCTTATTTATTCATTTTGTGGTCTAGAGTTCAAGTCACACCCTCTTCTCTTTTTTTCTTTTTTTTTAATAATAAATTTTGCCTCCAAACTAAGGACTTTCACCATAATTTATTTTCGGATTTAAAATTAATTAAAATACCTTCTAAATATGTAATTTGCACTTTAGGATTCACCATCAAAATATTTGAGATTTGTAAAATTATTATTATCTAATTATTTATTTAATTTTTATATTCGGGTTCTCACACAACCCATTGATCATTCCATCACCAATTCCACAAAACCGCAAAAACCCATCACCAGAATTGTTGAAAAACACACAATATAACAAGAAAATTATAGAATTCAAATGAAAAGGAGACAAAGCTGAAGAAGCTTACAATAAAATGGGTATTATAGCTTGGCCTCTAGTTCAGACTGGTTAACAGTGGTGGCATTGAAAAGAGAGAGAGAGAGAGAGAGAGAGAGAGAGAGTTGAGAGAGAGTGGGGCATGGGTTTTGCTACCCACCTTTTCTACCCACCCCAATAAGGAAGTGGAGCAGGAACCAATTTTACTACCCGTCCTGTTTTCTCAACTGTCTGATTATTAAATATATTTATATGTATATAATATATAATTTAATTTTTTATTATAATAAAATTAAAATATTAAAATATTATACTTAATATTGATTTTTACTTATTTATTTTTTATCATATTTTTTTTTTGCTCATATTTTTATCTTAGAATTAAGTTTAAATTGTTATCCATAATATACTATATTATTCATAATTTTTATTAAAATTTTTATTCTTTAACTTATAAAATTAATTCATTTCTTGTCCCGCACTCACCACTCCCGATTTGTCCCATCCTTAATATGATACGAGATGAAAGTAAATTACTACAAAAGTCTATTTTGTCAACTAGATAAAAAAAATCAACTTTTTAGTTTTTTGGAGTCACATCATTTCTCTATTTTTTTTATACATTATTTTAAAAAAAATAAAAAATAAAATTGAATTTTAACCAACTTCTGAAAATAACCCATCCCATGCCCAACCTGTAAGGCAAAGGACTTAGAGTAAGGAATGAAGATCAGTGTAATATAGTAATTTTATTTATTTCGCTAATTTATTAAGATGACTGTTGCTCCTTTGTCTCTTCCAATTTCTCTTTTGGTAGCTTCTAAAAAAATAAAACTCTTTATATCTATTGTTTAATTAAAGAATTTAATCAAAACTTCTTCATAATAAAACTTCATACATTAAGGACGAATACAAATATTTTTTCTTTCAAAAGTCTAGCATACATCACTATTACCAAAATATTTTTAGTAAGTAATTTAATATTTTAAATTTTAAAATGATATAGCTTGTATCTAAATCTCACTTTTTTTTAATGAAATTAGTATTTTTAGAATTTTCTTATCAATATCTGTCAAACAAGTTTTATGCTGGTTATGAAATTCTTTAAAATATATATATATACATAATTTTTACCATCAAAATTAACGTCAACGGTAAAATTTTACTCTATCTCATAGTAAAATTTTAATAAATATTACTGTAAAATTTTAATTTTTAAATAGTAAAATATTATCATCAACACTAAGCACTATAGTCACTATAATTATTAATAAATAAGGGAGTTTTGGTGAAAGTAAAAGTCTACAGTAATTTATAAATAGATTGTCACTAAACAAAACTCAAATAAAATTTTTACATCACAACAATGGTCCAAGGAGAGGGCTTTGGCCAAAAAAAACCCTTTTTAATTATGCTACCTTTGCCCCCAAAAAAAAAATGTTAAAAAGTATTTTATCTCCGCACACTACAAAATTCCACTCATACCCTTATTTCTCTTTTTTCAAAATTTGTGTCCCTAATATTTCTCTTTTTTTAAATGAAAATAAGTCAAATTTTCAAGCCAAAATATTTTGAAGTGAACAAAATCTAACACAAATTTTGAGAGAAATAAATGTAATTTATCTTTCTAAATATAATAAGTTTTACACATATATATAACATTTATTGAATGAATGAAGATAAAAAGAATTTGGACATGTTTACTTGGAAACAATATAGATACATTTTTCTAGTTTTCAAAACTGGCTAATGAATAGGTGCCAAATTCAATCTCTGATTTATTATGTTTGTAGAAACTACCCAATATATCTGGTAGGAAATACAATTATTCACTGTTGCACATGACAATAATGTAATCATGCCACAAGTAGATCTGAATCATCCATTTACATAGATTTATAAATAAATAGTTCAAATCTATTTTTGATATGACCACTTCTTATGTGAAAATTTTTTCGTGACAGAAGACAATTCATGGTGATGTTTAATTGTTATGATCCAAGACTCATGAGTCAGTTTAGAAAATTAACACAATGTTAAGGCTGGTTATCTTTCTTGGCAACCAGCTTCAAAAATCTTGTATAAGAACAATGTTAAGCCCTATTTTCTTCCTTTAGAATCTCACCTAGCTAGGTCTTTTGTTTAGTTTGGTTTGGTTGCTTTTCCTAGTCCTGTGTTGACTATTTGAAGCCTTCGAATGTTGTTCCACGTACATAGCTAAATCCCAATAGCAATTGTTTATAACATTGCAATGTGTTTGGACTGGACAAATTCACAAATAAACAAAGATTTGGTGCTAAGTTGTGGATACACATGCTCATTCTCAAAATGAAGTTCCCTTTCACATGTACAAGTAGGCAAACTAGAAATAGTTACATAAAACAAAGAGTAATGATAAGCAGACATGAAAACCAAATTTGTATACAAAAAAATAGTACATGTTCTTGATACTTTTTTATTTTAATTTCGTGCATGTAAACTTATTTTTTGGGTGAATCGTGCACGTAAACTTGTAACTAGAAACAATGATTAAGCTTTCACCTTGTACATGGTGTGATTTCTATCGAGCACTTAATAGAGTAATGGTGATTTCATTGCCCGTAGTTGTTGCTTCCTATTGGTATTTTTGCATAATAATACATGAAAAATATATAAAATAAATTAAATAGAAATAACAAAACAATTTTTTATTAAAAAGATGAAATACAGAATAAATGACACAACTAAAAATACATAAATGAATTAGATTACATTACTAATAAAACAAATTATTAAAAGATTAGAACTCATCAAATTTAAGAACAAATGATAAAAAAAGGAAGCAAACCGAAGCCTGCACTAGACAGTTTCCTTAAAACAAATTCACCACCTCCCGATGGATACTGGTGGTACGCCGGCGTCTGTCTCCCAAGATACGATGATTGAAACCAGCTAATATAGAAGCACCTTCTGAATAGCTTCGACGAACTTGACAATGAATGAACTCTGTCTAATAAGAACCAAAGAAGAGGCTAACAAAAGAAGATAGGAAAATTTTTCTTTGGTGTAAAAAACTATCTCCCACTTTTTATCTCGAAACACTATCTCATTTTCCATCACAAAACCTCTCCAAAAACAACCTACTAAGTTGGAGGTGAAAGGCCTCTATTTATACTAGAAGAGGAGAGCCTTAGCCATGAAGGCTAACACCAATGGAGTCATCAAATGTCATCAACTCTAGCAATTAAGGCTAGAGTTATAGAGGTTCAAAACTCCAAAACCATTATATAAATCATAATGTGTATATAATGCATAAGTTTTGAGAATTAAACTAGATGAGTTGCAAAATGGATACGGGTGTTGGGTCACAACCCGGTCCAAGCCCAATCTCAAACACGCACAAACTAAGCCTAGCATAGCTCAACCTAAAGCATAAGACTAGGTCCAAGTCCAAGTCTAAGACCAAACCCAACACATGCACAAAGACAAGTCTACGTCTAGTCCAAACCAAGACTAAGTCCAAATCTAAACCTAACTTTATTGATGCCCACTTTATGAGACAATTCTCATTCACAACTCAATAATTTCGGCTCATTATTTTTGTATTGCAATCTTCTCATTTAAAAGAATACAAAACCACTTTGACCCACCTCAATCGACGGTTGGGTCCCACTTTAATTTCGAATTAAAGTTACCAAAAAATCATTATCTTCAACAATCCCCCACATGAATAAAATTGGTCGAATAAAAAAAAACGGACAACGCTTAACAACAAAGACACAGAGAGAGAGCACACAAAATAACCCTGCATCAGAAAAGGTGGCTGTTGGCCTTGAACCTTTCGTAGTGAAGCCTATCGGATTTACTAGTTGATCAGTGAACGTGATGCCTTGAACTGTTCTACTGTTTGTGTAAATCAAGACAATAGACCTCACATAGGAGTCACTCTAACCATTGTTCTTGTTCTCACTTGTATGTCCGGTTTGGCCCTGGAACACTAGTCTAGTTCAGTGAGTGTTTTTAAAGAATTCAGCCTTGTCATTTCTTAAAGAAGCAACCCTACTTCGCACTCACATCGGTGACCTACATAAGGTATCTCGTTATACCACGGTTGACTATTCACAACACTTAGGTCATTAAAACCATCAGCTTAAACTTCCATCCCACAGGGTATCACTGTATTAAGGGATGGGTAGGAGGATTTACCTGCACAGTGACTCACCCATTACATGCAATTAGGTTGTCTATTTGAACCTAGATCTTGGGATCTCCAGTCAACTAGGTTGGGTTTTCCATTCTGGTAACATTCGCTAAAGGCCTTAACCCCATTTCTTTTGACTACTTCTTACTAACTCTCAATTTAACCATTTGGTTAGCGGATCCCCAATATTGTCCTTAAACTTTACAAAGTCTATAGTGACAACACAAGAGAGTAGGTTTCTTTTTCTTTTATTTTTTTTGATTCAAATGAAAAGAGAACAGAGATAAGAGTTTAGTATAGACAAATAAACAAAAAGGGTAATCAGACCCTCCTTAAACTAGCAAACACCATGTCTGCAACTAAAAAGAAAAGGATAGAACTGGGTGGGTCATCTAAGAAGACAAGATGCTCTGTTTGGTTGACTCCAATGTTGGCAAGTGCATCTACACATTGGTTAGCTTCTCTTGGAATATATTGAATGTTGTAGTTGCATCTTCTCAGCATGAAGTTTGTGTAGAGATCCTAATTTTTGGTAATTACATGTGTAACCCTGAGACTTAGGTTAATAGCATTTTAGCCCCTAGTTTCGTAAAAGTCTGCGAAATGGCCCAATAAAGGATAATTTTCCTGTATATTATCATAATTAAATCATAGAACACAACTTTGTAATTGGAAATACCCTAAAACTTGGTTTTTATTTATTTACCTCCTAGTTTATAAATTAATTCATACATTTTTATTTTTATTTCTATTTTTATTTTTGTTGTTCTTTCATATATTATTTATTTGAATATGTACATAGGTGTTATAAATAATATTTTGGTGGAAAAATGGTTGAAAAACAAAATAAAAAATATCTAGATATTTATGCATTCCTTAGTCATTAAGCTAAGACCCAAGCTTATTTCCCATAAATTGAGAGCCTTGTCTCAATTCCACACACACACACACACACACATATCAGAAGCCAATGAGAGGGTGAGAGAAGGAGAGTGTGATTAGAGGGAAGTAGAGAAGAAGAAAAAAAGAAAAGGAAGAAAAGGGTGCCTTCTTGAGTCAAGGTAAGAACACACCCCTTCCATGTCTTCTCCAATTCTTTCACCCATCTCATCCTATTGTCTAGATGTCCTCTTGTGTTGCATATTAATGGTATATAGGGTTTTTGATGTGTATGAAAGTGTGGGTTTGATTTAGTGACTTTGCCTTACAAATTTGTCAAATTATGCACTGCTGCAACTTCTCTAATTTAAAAGAAATATCAAACCTATTTATTTCTAAAATCTGAATTTAATATAGGATATTTGGTTTGTTTAGAGCTTGTGATAATTTTATTAGCCCCTCCTTGTGTGATTTTAGGGCTTGGATATTGTGTTTAAAAATCTGGTCCCGAGTCTCTGAAAAACAGTCCACTCTTTTCAATTTTATAAAATTCTAGAAAAAATCATCTCATGTTGGTTCTTCTATCAAAATTTAGAATTCTGAGTCCTCTTTCCAACAAAAATTATTTGGGTGAAAATCATCGGGTAGATTGAGAGGAAAGCTAGTTTTCCCAAAGGGTGACAAATCTGGACAGGTTTTCGAATATAGCTTGTAAATGAATTTCTGGAGGTGCTGTGCAAATTCTGAGAATTAGAACTGAAACTAGACAGGTTAATTTTTGTTTCTGTGCAATGTCAGCCCCTAATTTGACCTGGAAGTATTTTTACCAAAGCATTATTGTTAGCCCTGCAGAACTGTATAGTGATGGAAATTGTGTTTTATTGTGTTATTTGTCTCTAAGTGTTTCAAAGCATTCCTAATGTTATTTGCTTGCCTTACCATACTTATGTATGACTATCATGGGCTATATTTCCTCTCTTATGTTTGTCTCATGCTCTTTTATATTACTGAATTATTGAATGTGACTAACTTGTTTAGCAAAAGATCTTATAAACGGGAAGTGGAAAGGGGTTGGTAATGGGTGACGTTCATCTTTGTGTTTCAAAATGATTTATGTAATATACATATGAATGACATGAATTATGATGGGATTAATACCAAATGAGCTAAGTCTTGCACAAGCATTCTAAGCGAGCCCTAGGCACGATTTGGGTGTAAGTGAGCCCATTTGTTTGGCCGTCCCTTTTGAGGTCCATCAATGTCACTGACTAGTAAATAACCGGGAGGTGGGCATAGGTGGTAAGGTCTGCAAAGCAGCAAAAGGGGGAGTTCTGAATAGTCTGGTGTTCAATCCCGTGGTTAGGTAGAAGGATCTCTTTGGGGGATTCTAGATGTCTAGTCTAACTACTAATTCATAGAACCTTATTGTAATATTGTATGTTATATTACCTAATTTGTTCTGTGTATGGTTGATTGGTTTATAGAAGAAATGAGGGTGTGTGTGTTTTTACTGGGCATTCCAAGCTCATGGCGTGTCGTGCCAGGTGATGAAGCAGTTTACAATAGTGAAGGTTATTTCGAAGGCAAATAAGATGAAATGTTGGAGCTGTGGTTCATATGAAGACTTAGACTAATAGTTTTTTTTTCCTGCTGACTTTTGGTTTGGCAATGTTTTGGTAATCCTGTAATGGAACATAAACGAATTATCTGTGATATTAACTCTGGTTATATATGTATATTAAGATGTTTTGGTTATCTATCCCACTTGTGTTGTATTATTGTACGTATTTAACGGCCCGGAAGTTGGGGCGTTATAGTTTGCATCTTTAATCAATGCTCTATAAGGGCAAGAGCTTTCAACTCCATCTTTGATAAGCTGCATTGCTAGCTAGAATCTATCTCAAGTTCTATGTTGGCCATTCCTTTCTACATGATGATTGTTAGTCCTCAGTATAGACCCCAAAGTTCAACCTCCAAGCTCGTGCAGTTTCCCAGATAACCATGGTATCCCCACAGCCAAGTGCATACTTCATCTCTTAGTAGACCACTACACCCATATTTGCCTAGCTCTCCTTTAGAGCTTCCATCAGTGTTCAATTTCAGTTTCCCTACAACAAGAGCAAACTAGGTAGTTAGTCTTGGTGCTAAATAATTTGGGTGAAGGGGGTTTAGAAAAGCTTCCTGGATTTCTTAAGCTTGCAGGAGTATTCTGGCTGTGCTGATGTATGCAGGTTGAGTTCGATTTTCGAACACTTATTTGTTTTTATCTTTCCATATATTTCAAATGGCAATCAAGAAGATTGTTGCCCCTTGGATTTCAGCCATCATGCTTTTACTTTTTATGTTGGATTTTAACCATGTAGGTAATGGTTTCCTGTCTTCTTCTTGCATTTTAACCATTTAGGTAATGGTTTCCTATCTTTTTCTTGCCACCAATTGAGATTTTTCAGATTGATCCAAATGATTTTAGCTTTGGGGCAACCTCTCAGTAGGTGACTCATGTCTTTTCTTGCAGTTTGGCATCTGTAACAAGTGTCTGAATCTGCAAGATTCCTTGTGAGTCTCATCTAGTTTGTAAGGAGTCTTCTATGCATGGCCAGCCAGAGAAAGCTTTTTAACTTTTGTGGGGCTTTGATTTTCCAAACCCATTGCCAATCCAAACCATTCTCTTCTTGTTTGGTAATGGAATTGTAAGCTACTGAATTAGTAAAATTCCCATTGGTAGTTCCTTTCCAGGTAAGAGTATCCATGAAAGTCACAAACCCAGGTTTATAGATGTTGAGATTGTTTTCTTTGTCTTGTTGGGAGATCAGGTGTTGAATTGGGGTCAAGTCCCATTGGCTTTCATCATCAAGTATGGAACTAACTATTGTTGTGCAATCAATGGGAGAACACTGATTATTATTGCATAGTGGTTTTGTGCCACACCACCAATTAGTCCAGAGTGATATATTCTCTCCATTCCCTACATTCCATTTGATATTATCTTTCAATACCTCTCTATTTTTAATTATGCTTTTCAAGGTGTGAGATGCTTTTCTCTTTATGGGACAATTGGAAATGGAATGGTGCTTAAGGTATTTGATTAAAGAATTTTACACCAGAGATTGTCAACTTTACTAGTAATTTTCCAGCGTAGTTTAGATATTAATCTAGAATTCTGTTCTCTATTTTCCTAATGCCCAGCCCACCATTTCTTTTACCTTTGCAAACTTGATTCCAATTAACAAGGTGAACTTTTTTAGCAGTATTAGTACTACCCCATAGGAAATTTCTATTTAAGCTGTAAATTTTATCACAAACATTCCTAGGTAATTCCATAGTTTTCATGAGATGACTAGGTATAGCAGAGGTAACAAATTTCACAAGGGTGATTCTACCGGCTAAAGAAAGATTTCTAGCCTTCCAATTAGACAACCTGTTATTCATTTTCTCAATGATGTCTTTTATGTGATTTTTATTAATTCTGCCATGGAGCAAAGGGGTTCCTAGATACTTACCCAGGTCATTAGTAAGAGAGATACCACAGTGGTAGTTAAGGGAAAGAGCTTCACTTCTGGGAATGTTGGGAGAAACAAAGATTTTGGATTTTTGGAAGTTAATTTTTTGCCCAGATATTTCACAAAATTCATTCAAGACTTCCATGATACAATCGTAGTTTCTTCTATTTTCTTTGGCAAAGAGAATAAGGTCATCAGCAAAGATAGGTGGGAGATAAGGGTACTATGTTTAGCCGCTTTAAGTCCATTCCAAGCACCACTCTGAGTTTCGATTCTTATCATGTTAGAGAGATTTTCCATGCAAAGTACAAACAAGTAAGGGGATAGAGGGTTGCCTTGCCTAAGGCCTCTCCCAACACTAATGTTAGGAAGGGTCTCCCCATTCCAAATAATAGAAGAGTTGACATTAGAAACACAATTCATGATGAAAGTAATCCAATCAGAGTTGAGATTAAATTCTTTGACGGTATGATGGGCAAACTCCCAAGAGATACGATCATAGGCTTTTTCAAGGTCAATCTTAAGCATCATACCACCAGTTTTGCCTTTCTTATTCCTAAGGGTGTGTATGATTTCCTGGGTTTTGATGATATTATCAGTGATAGTTCTACCTGGAATGAAACTGCTTTGATTGGGGCTAATCAAGTCAGAGAGCAAGGGTCTAATTCTATTGACAATGATTTTGGTGAAGGTTTTGTAAGTTACGTTGCACAAGCTTATGGGTGTAAATTGTTTAATAGTCTCAGGATTCTCCAGTTTGGGAATTAACATAATTAGAGTTTCATTAACCTCCTCAGGGATGTTCTGGGTAGAGAAACATTGTTGGACAAAGTTGCGCATGGAGGTTCCCACAATATTCTAATTTTTATGATAGAAAACAACTTGTAAACCATCTTTTCTAGGGGCTTTAAAGGCTTTTATATTTTTAATGGCATTCCAGATTTCATGATTAGTTATGGGAGCTTGGAGATTATCATTGTCTTCTTTGGTGAATCAAGTGTTAGTGATATTCCTCCAATTATCTAGCATGGAAGTCTCCTCATAGTTAAACAGATCATTGAAATGTTGATTTATGTGAGTTTTGATATCTTCAGGTTTGGAGAGTTAGATGTCATTATCATTCTTGAGCATATTTATTTTCAATTTTCTGCATTTGTTGAAGGTAGATATATGAAAGAATTTGGTATTACGGTCTCCCATGGTGAGCCATTTGACTCTAGATTTTTGAAACCAAATAAGCTCTTCTTGTATTGTTTTATAAGATCTTGTTCTAAGAGGAAGAGGTTATGGGAAAATGATTGAGTTTGAGATTTTTGAATTCCTTCTATTCGGGCCAAGAGTGTTCTTTTCCTTTTATAAACATTCCCAAAGACTTCTTTGTTCCAGTTTTTCACATCATGGGTAAAACCATCTATGGCCTCTACCAGATTAGAATCCATATTAGCCCAAGACTTCATGACAAGATCAGAAAAAGTAGGGTGGCAGAGCTACGTTTCGTCAAATCTAAAAGGCCTAGTATTAGAATTAGAGGGATGCATACCTTGTGTGAGTACAATAAGTGGAGAATGGTCTGAGTAAGTCCTGGGTAATGTCCTTACTATTCCTTCAAGAAATAGAGCTCTCTATTTATCATTGCTCATGGCTCTTTCTAGATGCTCCATGTTATTTGCCAAGCCTTTTCTGTTGATTGTCCAGGTGAGTCTAGGGTCGACACTTCCAAGGCCAATGAGATTGCAGTTGTTTATTCTTTCAACGAATCTCTGAGCTTAGTTGTGGTTGTAATTGGGAGAGTAACTTCTTCTTTCATTATGATTGCTAATGTCATTAAAGTCTCCCGCTACCATCAAGGGTTTCTCTATGCCCCTAGCTGTGTCTTCAAGGCTGTTCCAGATTTCTTTCCTTCACGAGGAGTTGGGGCTAGCATAGACAGTTGAAAGTATCCATTCCTCATATTCCTCTTTATGGATGGTGGCATGGATGACTTGATTAGTGGCATGTGAAGTTCTTATATTGACATAGTTCATGTCCCAAAATAGCCAAATGCCTCATGCTCGTTCTATTAGATCCACTACTGTTGCAGCAGTAAACCCCATGTGCTAACTAGCTCTTTCATGTTGTGTTTAAAGGCATTATTGCCTGCCCATCAGCAGTTCCAGAAGAGTATGTTTAGTGAATCCATATCAGGGTGTTCAGGAAGATGATCGGTGTCCAAACCAGTGATTATGCTGCGGATCCGTCTATAATCTTGCTCCCTTGATCTCATGGAGGCCATCTGAACTGAGTGAACTAAGAGCTCTGCTCTGAGGTTCTAGCTTTGTTTGACTCTTAGCTATATCTGCCCTATCCACCATATCGTAGCAATAAGGTGAAGTGCTTCTCTCCCTTGATCAAACAATAGATTTAGAGGGTGATTCTTCATCCAGTGTGTAAACACCTTCGGTCTTGTATTCTCTTTGGTCTCTATGGCTGATTCCTGGATCGGGGGTTTTTTTGTGTTTTGTGGTTGTGGTTCCATCTCTTCTCGCTGGTGTATGTTCAGAGAGACGTGGGTTAGGTGTTTGGTTTGTTTGTGATTCCTCATTCATTTCTACCATTGAGATTTCTGGTGATTCGATATCTTTTCCCAATGTACTGGGGTTTTCAGGTGTCAAATCAGTAGTCTGGTTACTATAGGGTGCTTGGGATAAAGTATCCTTATCTTCAGAGATTGTTTCTTTAGAGGGGTTTTGATTATGTTGGATATGGGTTTGCTTTGGATAAACAATAGGTTATTTTGCCTTGGGCTTGTTTGGGGTTTGAGTAACAGAAGGCCCAGCTTGGATTTGGGGGTTTGGGCTACATGCCTTCTTTTTTAGGCCCAATCTCGTTGTTTTCTTGCCCCTACCTAGGTCTTCTTCTTGTTAGATCCCTTTACCCAATTCTGAGAACTTGTTGGAGTTTGGGCTTGGTCCATTGGGCTGAGCCTTTTTGTTGATTAAAGGCTTACGGTTTCTCTTGGTTACCATCATCCATGGCCTATATGTATCATCTTCTACATCTAGTTGTTGCAGGTGACCATTAGCATTTGAGCTAGCCATTGAAGTTTGGTCCTGGTTGCCTATAACGGTTAGTTGCCTTCCCTCCGACGGTGGGTTACTTAGGTGAACTTCTTATAGCTTGGGATTTGCTGCTTGATATTTGTACAATTCCTTTCAGTGGTCCACTCTGCCATAGAAAAAACAAAATGAGTGAATAGATTCATATTATATGTTATAGTTTTTCTTACCCAAGAGGAATCTTGGGCATAACGGTTTGCGTAGATCTACTTCAATGCAAGCCCTTGCAAATCAGCCTTTGGTAGCCATTGTTATGGTGAGGTCAATCTTCAGAGGTTAGCCAATTTGTCGAGCAATCGCATAGAGGACCTTCTCTTGGAAATATTCAATCGGAAGCTTCAAAAACCTAATGTCACACCCCAAACCCGAGTATGACCAGCCGTGGCCCACAGGGCCTTGGTCCAAGGCACACGTAAGCCTAAACACGAATCCATAAACACATTGAATAACTATACAATAGTTCAGTAATAAATAACCAAAACTCAATCCAGTGACATGCCACAATTATAAACAGCAAAACCAACCGTAATCAATACCATCCAAACTTATGGCATATAAACAGCCCACATATCAAAATAATCCTAAATGAACTCCAATAAAAATAAAAATAAAAATAAATATGACATAACAATCTAAAACAAAATAAATGAATGTCCTAAGGGTCCATGTAATTGAGTCCCCGTTATGCCATGAGTCCACTATAAGTCCTTCTAACACCTGGAAATGATAAACAACTAAGTCAACTGATAGCTCAGTGAGTAGCAACATGGTTAGTAAATACGGTTTTGAAAACAGGGTTCAATTACAAAATATATATATATATATATCATAGAAACTAGATTGGCATACACTTTTGATTAAGATAATCTGTTTCAAAAAGAAGGTTCCACAATTCGACAGTTAAAATACTCATGTCTCTCAAGAACATGATAAATGACATTTTTCACTTAAAACAGATTACAGCATGAACACTAATAATTTTTTGGGTACCAAGAATAACAAGTAACATGCCACACAGTTCTCAAGGCAATAAGCCCGTTGGATCCAATATCGAACCAAGAGTCAACCTCGAGATGGCAACCCGGGCCTTTTCTCTAAGACGATCTGATTGAAGGTCACCTAGCCTAGCCTAGGTCTTTTCCTTACAATCGTTGAGAACTAGAGTCATCATGGCCCAACCTGGATCTGTTCCCTAATGGCTAGAGTCACCACACACAGTGGAATAATTTCCTTGGACTAAAATATACAGATGGTCCCAATAATTAATATAATTCAGTTTTGTAAAACATGGTAGTTCACCATTATAAGCATGAGACCATAACAAATAGTTTACAGTATGCCAAGTTTACACATGTTTCAAAAATAATTTAATTCCATTGATAATATAATAATTTATCAAAACAGTTTAGTCCTGAGACAACAATTTAATTTTCCAACAGTTCAGGATAGGGGAACATTTATAAAAATATGTAGCATGAAAATACTCACTTGAAAAAGGAATAATGTTATCGTCGAATAGAGTATAAAGTCCAACTAGTGCCTTGAACCAATTATGAAAACTACACGTCACTACTAATTTAAAAATACTAAAGAATAAGAAACTAAGTAACTCCAAACTAAAGCGCACTAACACGGCATAACCCAACTCACCGTTACTCTTAAATATTACCTATGCTCATGTTCTTCAAGGTCTAAAATCATCGAAGACATAGGTTCAAATCGAAACTTAATTAAAAGTAACTTTAAGATAAAACAAAATTTTAAACAAGCTTTCCCAATTTATTCGCTAACTTTGAAATTTACAAAACCACCTCCACGCTATTCGAAAAATTCCAAAGCCCTCCACATATCAACTAATATATCCTAAGTTTCAAACCCAATTGGTTTCACTTGATTTGCTCATCAAAATTATTATTTACAATTAATTATATCCAAATAGGTTGTTTTCTGCAGCACTTTAAAGAAATTAATGGTTCTCTTAGTATACACGATCAATCAATGCAAGGCCAAAAATGTAAGAAACTAGACTTGTAACCGGTTCTAATGACACTGATTTGATAATTTTTAGGTGTATACCCAAAGAGAACAACACTTTTGAAGTTATTGTTTTATGCCAGTTTCTTGGACAGATTTGAACGCACCAGTTAATATAGATTTTGACTCTAAAAAATTATAAGAAAATTCTGGCATGCAATTCAATATGTAATTAATTTACTGTAAAAATTCTGGTTCAAAATTCATCCGTTTGATATGGTTTCTTGATTTTTAAAGTTTATAGCTATGTGCAGAATTTCATACTCAGAAATTGCACCCTCAACTTTATGTACCCGTTTAATTCCTCATTAGCTTCAAATAAAATATTAGTCATAACTTTAAAATATCAATAATTGAAACAGTGCTAACTCAATATTATAGACTTATGTAAATCTGCTCTTAAAATATATAAACAAATCCTTAATCAGAACCAAACCCACTTATTCATTGTCACAATACCTCATAGCCAAACCCAAAAACCCACCACACTAACCATGAAATCTCCAAATTAAACCACAAAGACAAAGTTTCAGCATGATACTGGAAGTAAGATGAACGAAGATTGAGTACCTGCGAGTCCACTTAGACTAAGTTAAGTGGATGCTCCCTGTCTCTCTCTGTCTCTCTCTTCCTGCCTCACTCTTAAGGGTCACGACTGCTATGAATAAGAACTCAACCCTGCTGCTGTTGTTTTGAACCAAAAAGATAGTAGGGTTTGTGTTTATTTTATTTTATACTAGTGGTGGACACACATAATGCGTGTGCCGGTCAAGTAAATAGATAAATATAATATATATATAAATATAAGTTATATGCAACTCAAATGGTAAGAACCTTATTTAATAATTTTGTGGTCTAGAGTTCAAGTCACACCCCCTTCTCTATTTTTTTTTTTTTTAATAAATCTTGCCTCTAAATTAAAGACTTCCACCATAAATTTAGTTTAAGTTTTAAAATTAATTAAAAGACCCCCCAATAATATTTAGTTTGCACTTAAAGATTCACAAGCAAAATATTTGAAATTGTAAAATAATTGTTACTAAATTATTTATTTGATTTGTATATTCATGTTCTCACACCTAACCCACACCGCAGTGGTGGTTTCAAAAGCTTCTGATGCCTTGAAATCAGGCTCCCATTTACGCACAGTGAGAAAGTGGTCCATAATGACCCACAGTCGTCCAGAATATACTTCTGCACAATCTTCCAATGATGAAAATTTGAAGAAGAAAAATGCTTGATGGCCCGAATGGCTCAAATGTGTCAAAACTTTTACACTTAAAACGACATCGTTTTGAGACATTCGAGCCATTCAAGCCATGAAATTTTGAGCCATCTAGCATTGTTGATTTGAAGAAATAGTTATTGCCCAGATCTATAGCATTAAATTCCTCTTGCGGGCCCTATAGATTCTTAACTCTTGTGCAGAGCATCTTGTACTCGATGTTCTTGCCCGATCGTTTATCAGAGTATTGGTCCAAGGTTTTAAAATCTGCTCCAGAAGTTTCTTCAGAAGGTGTACTTGTGGGATTCCATGTTGATTTTGGTGCGGGTTTCCTTTATAAATGTTGTTATCGCCCCCGTCATCCTCCTCTTCTGTTGAAAGTGAATCCGTAGTGTCATCAAAATAGAAATTAGTATTTCTTGGCACAGCTAGAGCTTCCTTGAACAATTTGGCCTTCTAGCCCTTGGTCGACAGTATAGGGGTTGTAGTTTCTTGTGGATCCTGATCTGGCACAGTGATAGAAGGAAGATTAAGGCTTTCAGCTGTGTCTATGTTCTCTCCATGTTCCTTGCTTTTGATTTTCTTTGTACTTTTGACCAAATGGTCTTCTTTCCCTTGAGTTTTCGTAGCTGATTCTGAGTTGAAGGTCATTGGATTGCACATTCTAGAGAGAATTTTTCAAACATTTAATTTTTCAAACAGTAGAAGCTACACAAGAGAGTAGTTGTTGTATGGAATTATGTCTTCGACGAAAATGTCTAGACCTTCCATTATACGTATTACGCTGTGCCCTACCAATACTTGATTGGTTGTCACAAAGTATACAAAATTTCTAGCACAAGTTTTGATCAACATGGAATATTTTCAAGAAAAAACAAAGCCATTCAGCTATTTCAGTAGCTTTATGTATATCGTTGAACTCCAATTCCATCATTGATCTTGTGATACACATCTGCTTGGAAGATTTCCAAGACACAGTTGTAGCTCCAATTTAGAGAAAACATATCCACTAATGGATTCATAGTCTTTGTATCAAATATCCAGTAGGCACCTTTGTACCCTTCTAGTACAACTGGATATCAAGTGTTATGCAACCCATAATCCTGGGTATAGTGTAAATAATCCAACACACGCATAATGCCCTTCCAATGAGTAGCATTAGGATTTCTCACGTATCTACTAAGCCTCCTAAGTGAGTAGGCTATTCCTGGCCTTGTACAACTCATCAGATACTTTTAAACTTTCAATGACCCGAGAATATACTAGTTGAAATACACTTTCACTATTATTCTAGGCCAAATGTAGACACAAGTCTACCAATGTCCTTGACACACTTGTAATTGATTTACTAAATTTCTCAAGTATGTTATCAACATAATGAGACTGAGAAAGTATAATACTACTAGATGTTCTGGTAATCTTAATACCTAGAATCACATCTACAAGACCCATATGAAAGATAGACTTCAACATTCACTTAGGGTAGTATTGAACATCTTCTCATAACTACCAATAATGACCATGCCACCTACACACAAACACAACACGACATATACTATTGTCAATCCCTTTGACATAAACACATTTGTCAATACCCACTTGACAACACAGTGTAGTCAAATTTCTCATACCAATGTTTCGGTGCATGTTTTAAACCGTAAAATGATTCTCAAGCTTACAGTCTTTCCTCGTTCTAGAACCGACAAACCCTTGGAGTTGTCCATAAAGATTTATTCAACTAAATCTTCATATTAGAAAGCTATCTGAACATCAATCTTGATGTATCTCTAGACTTCTTACAATTGCAATCACATTCACCATAACTGGTGATCACGTATCAATGTAATCTAGGCCTTCTCTTCGCCGGTATCCTTTGATAATCGGCTTTCATCTACTTGCATCCCAAGGATTACTACCTCTCCAAGATCAAGTTAATTTAATAACTACTTTCTAGAGAAATCACAACTTAAAAGAAGCTTTTAACCTCGCTAGCCACCTGTAGACTGCCCAAACTCGGCTCCGCGCGCCCCCCCTTTCGGCGAGGGTGCGAATTGTAGTTCTAGCTACTATAGTTCGGACTCCTGTCATGGTTCTGAATCTAATCTCACAAAGTGCAATGCAAGACTGATAAATCACCAAAGAGTCCAAATCCGGCAAATTGTTTTGGAAAACTGATTTTAATCAAGAAGTGTCAAACATGGACTGCTTCGCCAGATTTCAGAGTCGCCACCTAAATATTTTATTTTTGGAAAATTTAGGAAACCTTGACTCGTGCCTAAGGCCACGTGTCCATCATCACCAAAGTTGCCTCTGCTTGAGAACTTAGGTACGAGAGGGGAAGGTCCTGAAATGAGCACACCCGCTCGCCCGATCAAAGATCGGCCTCTACTAACATGATATGTTGTTTTTGAAAACACATGTGTTCTTATTCCGATTATTAATCTAATTTACTACGTGATGCGCACAGCATACAAGTATAGACTAAATCACTAAACTTGGAACAAAACATCTCATGTTTGTTTTTCGAAAAGTGGTTTGAAGTTGCTACCCTCAAGTAGGTAAAAGTGCGGATTTGTCACCCTCAAGTGGGCTTAAAACATGATGATTTGCCACTTCAAGTGGGCTTAAAACTCACATTTCGATGAATTGTTCCAATTCAAGCAATGAAGCCTTCATCCACAAGCATTCAAGTAGTTATAGCAGTTAAGCACATAGCCTCATGGCAAACATGCTATCATGGCAACACTCACACTCATGCAAGGATGCTAAAGCATAAACACTCACAGTGTACTCCAAGCCAAAACAGAAGCTAGTTAGTAATCAATGCATGATCCTAGCTATGCAAAATTCCTAATGCAACACATGCAAAATGCAACTAAATAGGCTCGACTATCTAAGATGGCATATGAATGCAACTTGATAACATGCTTTGAAACACATATTCAAGTAAGTATTGAAATACAATGTAGTTTGAATGATGAGCCGAGCCCGGTGCATGCAATACGAATGAATGATGCAAACATGCAAGCATAAGGATACTAATTGAAATATGCCCTAAAACTAACCACCGTAAGCGGTTAAGTAAAAGGGAGAAAGAAATGGGGTTGGAAGACATGCATACACACACGCACCCTTATTACAACAATACGCCCTCTCACAGGAGGGTCCGAATAAATAAGCGCTAACTAACTACGTTAAGCTAAACTACTTATTACAAATCAACTAATTAACTATGTTATTCTAGCTAATTAATTACAATCACAAATTGAAAACTAGCTATGCTAAGCTAATTTAAAATATTACAAACCAAATATTCTAATTAACTACAACACATGTAATTAACTACAATTAGCTAGTAAAGCGACAAAATGGCCTCGCACGTGAAGGAGGCATGCATACTCCATCGCGTTCTCCCGAAAATCCACCGCCTTGCCTCAAGATGCCTCTGTTTGCACACCTTTAGACCTTTGAAAATTGTGCCAACTTCTAGATTACTTCTCACTGATCTTAGGAATATTCTGAGGGATGATCGGCCAGAGATGGTGGCCATCGGCCAGTAATGATGGCTAGTCGGCAGGCTTTGATGGTCGGTCGGCTGCTCTAGTGGCCGATCGGCCACTACTTCCTGCAATTTCTCTTTTTGCTGCTGCAGAGCACAAACAGGGGCATGGCAGTGTATTTGCAAGGGAATGTGTGTGTAACCACACTCCTTATCTTGTCTCAAGCTCAAAGGAGTGTAGTGTTTGGCTCTCAAGCCACCAATCACGCACCTCGATGCATGATGGCCAAAGAGTCAAGCTTGCACAATGTTGATGAATGCACAAATAACACATAGGACTCGAGAGGCCTCCACCCTATCATGCACAATCAAGGGGGACGACGACAAAGAAATGAGGCGCGTTTTATCACTTCAAGTATGAAACGCTCCTCGTTTCTCGTGTTTGGATCAACATCCGCTCGAAACACAATGCAATGCAACACACATGCAAACAACATGCTAATCTTGACATGTTAAGGTGGTATGCACAAGATTCTAATATGCAAACGCTCATGCACAACATACTAGAACACTTAGGCATTAAACACTAGTGAAGGATACAACACTAGGACCATGCAACACAATACTCAATGGACTAAACCAACACCAAACAGACCTCATGCATGCCAAAACAGTGGCCAAAATGATCTGAAATGATAGCATAAATAGCAAGAGAATGATGCTCATGCATTGGCTCACAAACAAGGCATAAAGGTGCAACTCTCAAGGACACCTAAAGAGTGAAAAATATGGAAGTGTGAAAACACTATATGCTCTGAAATATCATTCCAAATGATGCCAAAACATGCAAATACCTCAAGCCAAGCATGCAAGATACCTCAAAACTCAAAGCTATTCAAGGCTATTGCACTAGAAGCATGCATAACAAGCACCATACGACCAAAAAGGCTCAAAACAGAGCTAAAGCATGTTAAAACATGAGTAAAAACTTGCTGGAGTGAAGCCAAAATGAGCTATAATGATAGGCTAAAATGGCAAGGATGCAAGGCTAGTTAGCAAGATTGCACTACAAGTGCAAGAAGCATGCAAGAGGTGGCTCCACCAACCAAAATTAGAGTTAAAGCATGTTAAATAATGGCCAAAAATATGCTGGAGTGGAGCCAAAACATACTAGAACAATAGGCTAAGACATGAAGCATGTTTGGCTAGCAAGTAGAATTACACTACAAGTGTATGAAGCATTCAAGAGGCAACCAAACTAGCCAAAAACAGAGTTCTATCAGGTCCAAAAACTCACAAAAACATGCTCAAACTAAACCTTAAGAGGATGGAAATACATGCTCATTTGATAGGCCAATAACACATGCTAATAAGACAAGAGGAGAGGGGACCACCCCCACCTATTTTGGACCTCAAAACCACATTTCTACCACTGAAAATCCATTGGATTTCAGTGGCAAAAAGGCCAAACAAAGATTGTTTCAAAATCTTGAAAGATAGCTCAAAAGGCTTTACAAGTGTAACAACCCTCACTACTGTTTACTGATAAGACCACTGCTTACTGCTAAACTGTGACTGAACTGGATAAGTAACTGACTAGACTGAAATCCCGAATTAATTGCATGAACATATTGTGTTATTTGCATATCTATCTGTTCGTCATTTAAATGATCTCTTCGTGTGTTATGCTTTAAATTGCGAATTGAAGGCCTTATCGGCGGCCGAATCTGAAATTGATTAATGTTTTGTGCTAATTAGGATTAATGTGATTTTATGGTTTACTTAATTGAAATTTGAATTGGTATGATTAAATTAGATTAAATAATGCTAAATTGTAAGAGTTGGCCTTATTTACCAAACTACCACTTAGTGGGCCACAACCTAACACTATATTGAAGCCTTATAACACTTAGACATAATTTCTTCAGCCATTTCTTGAGAGCAAACCGTAGGAGGGAGTGAGAGAGGAGAAACCTTAGCTTCATTTGAGAATTGGCTTGGAACTAGAAGAATTGAAGGTTAATTGTGCCACTTGAACTTGTACATCTTCCATTCTAGAATTAAGGTTGGTGTTCCATCCTCTTATTTATGTATTTGAGTTGTATCTTGCATAGTCCATGGTTAATGAGTGGTCTAAGTCAAGAATTTTCTTAAACATGTTGAATTGAGGCTTTAATCTTGCATGCATGTCTACATTGTTGAGTTTTGAGATTGTTTCATAAGAATTCCTCCATGCATGTCCACATTCTAGCTCTAGTCCATGAATTCATCATGATTTTGATGGAATTGGCCCTTTGGAGCAAGTATTTGAAGCTTTAAAGTTGTTTAAATTCATGCATGTTGCATGTACATCATGTTCTTGAATTTTGAGTTGAAATTGTGTTTTAATTGACTCACCTTTAGGCCTTGATTTTACAAATTGAGCTTTGAATCATGTTATACTATGAAATTACAAGTGTTTTTCCAGAAAATTGGCCTTAAAGGATCGAATTTGATGTATTAAAACTTGGTTTTGAGCTTGAGGTTCAAATATGGAATTTCCAAAATTTGGACTCACGCTCGAGCGTGGAAATTGGCGCTCGAGCGTGGAATACGTGCTCCCAGCACTTTGCATTGTTTTACAATCCGCTCGAGCGGGGAAATGCACGCTCGAGCGGGGACTTGTGTCACACGCTCAAGCGGGGACTTGTGTCACACGCTCAAGCGGGTGTCGAGCGCCCATCGAGCGTGATTTTCACACATCCAGTACTTTTGCTATGTTTTGCAGTCCACTCGAGCGTGAGAAGTGACGCTCGAGCGGGGAACCTTTTTCTGCATGTCCGCTCGAGCGTAGAAAGCCACGCTCCAGCGTGACCCTTGTTTTCTGAAAATTTTGTAAAGTGTTTAAAAGTGCATCCTTGCATCCTCATTCCATCCTAGACATTCTTAGGCCTAGTTGAAGGCATCTTAATGAGGATATTGATGTAGAACCACACCGAAGCAAATTAGGGATTAAGTTATTATTTTTTCCGACTATGTAGCTTAGTGTGTGTTCACTCTGTAACTGTGTAGGGTTGGCACCTGAGGATGCTCTAACTATCTGTAGCCCAGAACTCTGTGAGTAACAATGTTGTAAAGATATGTTCAAAAATGATTATCTTCTGAACAATTGAATTGTACTGTTTTCTGAAATGATACTGTTACTGAATGAATGATGTCCTAATTGGGAATTGTATTGTGGCATCCTTAGCAACCTGCCATTACTGTATTGTACTGCTACTGTCACAGAGATTTCTGTCGGTTCCCATGTTGGAACCACTACTGTTTACTGATATGATGGCCATCAACTAACTGTTTGGTCTGTTTAAACCTACTGTACTGTTTTGCTATTGTATGTACCACATATGACTGCTATGACTAAGTAACTGATATACTGATTGAAATGACTGTTTTCAATACTGAAAGGACATTCATTCTTAACCTCTTTACGCATTATGTTATTCACTGGGCTTTAGCTCACTGCTCATATATATATGTAGGTGTTCAGGCACTGGACCGCTGCTTGGGGTGTCAGGCAAGCTCTCGTTTTGTCAACCCAACCTATGTGCCTCACTGCGAGGTTCCGAGCCTGTTAAAGCTGAGGCTGTTTGGGGTCTTTTAGTTTTTCCCTTTTTTGTTTCTGATCTGTATAGACTGAATGAGGTTGTACTGTACTGTTCTAATAAGGATTAAGTCCCTATCCTGAATGATTGTAAATATTGTGCATACTGTTTGGAACTGATTGTATATATATGTTATGAAAAGTCTTTTTGCATACAGACTGTCACAGCTCATTGGACATCTTTTAATTACTGTTTTGGCTTCCACCAGCCCCTGTACTCTGTATTACTGTCTTACTGTTAAGCAGGCCTTCGGTAATCTCGGATTACTGGCTGGTTACGGTGCTAAACCCATAGGAGCGGGTTTGGGTCGTGACAGAGTGGTATCAGAGCGATATTAAACCACGAGTTATACCGCACACACGTGTCCAAATGAGCTATAGGATGTCCTAGAAAGTGATTAGGGCATTACATGAGCAAGAAAAGTGTGTTTGGACATGACATGAATATATGTGCTAAGGTGTTAATATGTTTAAAGTATGCAACTTCCTATGTTTATTATTACTATGTTGCATATAGTGAAATGGATAATGCAAGGACTACTGATGAAACTGAATCATCTGACGCCAGAATGGCGAGATTAGAAAGAACCGTTGAACTACTGACTGAAGCCTTAAGGCAACAACAACAACAAAACCAATAGCCCCCACCTCCTCCGGTACAGTTGGAACAGAATGTGAATGATGACATCATCACTCTAATGCAGAAGTTCAGTAAGATGAAACCGCCATCATTCCAGAGAGGCCTTGAACCATTAAAGGCCGAGGCATGGGTGCTAGAAACCGAAAAATTATTTGAAGTCTTTCCGTGTTCTGAGGCACACAAAGTGCTATTGGCTACCTTCACCTTACAAGAAGAGGCCAGAAGGTGGTGAATGCTGGTCCGCGACACCAATACTGCTATGAATTGGGCTCAGTTTAAAGAGTCCTTCTTTGAGAAATAATTTCCACAGTGTGTCCGAGACCACAAGGTGACTGAATTTGAACAGTTGAGGCAAGGTACCATGTCTGTTGCTGAATATGAATCAAAATTTACTGAACTTGCCAGATATGCACCACACATGGTGGACACTGACTATAAGAAGGCCAGGAAATTCGAAGGCGGCCTTAATGTCAAAGTACTTGACAAAATTAATGTGTTGAAATTGCACAAGTATGTGGATGTTCTTGACCGGGCCATTATAGCTGAATCAAACATCGAAGCATTGAAATAGACTGAAACACCAGCGTCGGAATGGTATGGTAAGAGACGAGAAGACTTTAAATTCAAGAAAGGCAGGAACAACCCGTTGAACAAAAAGCAGAATACAGGGTCAACACTAGTTCTAGTCAAGGGAACCGTTCCATACCGCCCTGTTCCAAATGTGGTAAGAACCATAAGGGAGTTTGTTATAAAATTTCTGGTGCTTGTTACAGGTGTGGCAAGGTGGGCCACATAGTCAAAGATTGCCCTTCCACTTCACAGGGCAATAGTAAAGTTGCACCTAGCATAGCAGCATCAACTATTGCACCAAAACCTAACCCTAAAGCTACTGGGAAAGAGCCTATGAGGCAAGGCTGAGTGTTCGCACTCGTACCGGGAGATGTGCAGAATACCGAGACCGTTGTGTCAGGTATACTTTCAATCTGTACTCAAAATGCATATGTTCTAATTGATTCGGGGTCTACACATTCATATGTGTCGCATGCTTTTTCATGAAAATTGAATAGACCGTTGGAACCCATGAATTACTTGTTAGCTGTATGTTCACATGTTGGGGGATCCATGACTTGTGCTTATATGTACCCTGCATGTGAAATCATGGTTGAAGATGCTCATTTGTATATTGATTTACTGCCATTGAATATTGATCATTTTGATTTGATATTGGGAATGGACTGGTTAACAAAATATCATGCCACCATAGACTGTGTAACAAAACAAGTTGTTTTCCGTCCACTTGGATTGCTTGAATTCGTGTTTAATGGAGTTAGAGTAGTACCTCCCACATATCTAATTTCATCCATGAAAGCTTTTAAACTGATTAGAAAGGGGTGTAAAGGGTATCTATGTTCTGTATTGACTGTACCTACTGATGATAAGACTGATGTAAACAGTATTCCTATAGTCAGAGAATTCCCAGATGTTTTCCCAGATGATTTGCCAGGGGATTTGATTGATAGGGACATTGAGTTCACCATTGATGTGATTCCGGGTACACAGCCAGTATCTAAAGCTCCTTATAGAATGGCACCTACCGAATTGAAAGAGTTGAAAGTTCAGCTGCAAGAACTGTTAGATAAGAAGTTCATCAGGCCCAGTACTTCACCATGGGGCGCGCCAGTCTTATTTGTGAAAAAGAAAGACGGCTCGCTGAGACTCTGCATTGACTACCGTGAACTGAACAAGGTAATAGTGAAAAATAAATATCCATTGCCTCGCATTGACGATTTATTTGATCAGTTACAAGGTGCTCAGGTCTTCTCTAAAATTGACCTTAGATCTGGATACCATCAATTGAAAGTCAAACCAGGGGACATTGAAAAGACTGCCTTTCGAACGAGGTACGGACACTATGAATTCTTAGTTATGTCTTTCGGAGTTACCAATGCACCTGCTGCATTTATGGACCTTATGAACCGAATTTTTAAACCATTCCTCAATGACTTTATTGTTGTATTCATAGATGACATTTTAATTTATTCCAAGAGCACAGAAGAACATGAACATCATTTGAGAACTGCCCTACAGACCCTAAGAGAACAGAAACTATATGCTAAACTGTCTAAATGTGAATTTTGGCTTGATAATGTAATGTTTTGGGGGCATGTAATCAGTAAAGATGGTATTTTAGTTGATCCACAGAAAATTGAAGCAGTAGTGAACTGGCCTAGACCGACAAATGTTACCGAAGTCCAAAGTTTTCTAAGCTTAGCCAGGTATTATAGAAGGTTTGTCAAAGATTTCTCCAAAATTGCCCTACCACTGACACAGCTGACTCAGAAGGGGATATCATTTGACTGGACCGATCAGAGGGAATCAGCTTTTCAGGAGTTGAAAACTCGACTAGTGACTACACCGATTCTCACCTTACCCTCAGGTACGGATGGTTATATTGTATATAGTGATGCTTCTTATAAGGGTTTGGGATGTGTTTTAATGCAGAATAGTAAAGTTATTGCATATGCTTCCCGACAACTGAGACCACATGAAAAGAACTACCCGACCCATGATTTAGAACTTGCTGCAGTAGTGTTCGCACTAAAAATTTGGCGTCACTACATTTATGGGGCGACATGTGAGGTGTATACAAACCACAAGAGTTTGAAATACTTCTTCACACAGAAAGAACTGAACATGAGGCAGCGGAGATGGTTAGAACTGATAAAAGACTACGACCTGCAAATTTTGTACCACCCAGGAAAAGCTAACACCGTTGCCGATGCACTGAGTCAAAAATCGATTGGAAATTTAGCTTGTTTACTTACCGGGTAGAAAGAATTGCTATGTGACCTTGAAAGATTTGAAATTGAGATCGTTTTGCGTGAACAAGGCGGAACAATAGCCACTATTTCTGCTCAACCGGCACTGATTGAAGAGATTAAAGAGAAACAGCAACATGATGACTTCTTAAAGAAGATCATTGAGAACGGGAATCCAAACCGAGGTCGGATTTCAAATTTGAGAATAATGCATTGAAATTTCAGGGAAGATTGCGTGAACCGAATGATTCTGAACTGAAAAGAAGAATTCTGGAAGAGGGCCACAATTTGAAATTGTCTATCCATCCAGGAAATACGAAAATGTACCAAGATTTGAAACTGAATTTCTGATGGTCGGGAATAAAAAAAGAAATTGCTGATTTTGTGTCAAAATGTCTTCATTGCCAACAAGTTAAAGCCGAACATCAACAACTCGCAGGTTTACTGCAACCCTTACCGATACCGGAGTGGAAATGGGGACATATCACTATGGATTTCATTGTTGGTTTACCTCGCTCCAGTAAAGGTATGGATTCAATTTGGGTTATTGTTGATAGACTGACTAAATCTGCTCATTTCTTACCTGTCAAAATAATTTATAATGTGGACAAATTGGCTGTAATCTATATTGATGAGATTGTTAGATTGCATGGAGTGCCTGTGTCCATTGTTTCTGATAGGGACTCGAAGTTTACATCGAGATTTTGGCAAAGTCTACAGACAGCATTGGGAACTGAACTGAGACTGAGTAGTGCATTCCATCCTCAGACAGATGGCCAGTCAGAAAGAACCATCCAGACTCTGGAGGATTTACTGAGAATGTGTGCTCTTGATTTCCAAGGAAATTGGGAGAGCCACTTACCTTTAGCTGAATTTTCCTACAACAACAACTTTCATTCGAGCATTGGTATGGCGCCTTGCAAGGCTTTGTATGGCAGGAAATGTCGATCTCTGATTTGCTGGGCAGAAGTTGGAGATAGGCCTTAGCTTGGGCCCGAAATTGTACATGAAACTACCGAAAAAGTGAAATTGATTCAACAGAGACTGAAAACCTCACAGAGCTGACAGAAAAGCTATGCGAATGTCCGCAAGCGAGACAGAGAATATAAAGTAGGTGATCATGTTTTTGTCAAAGTGACACCGATGAAAGGCCAGACTCGTTTTGGAGTCAAGGGTAAGCTAGCGCCGAGGTATGTTGGACCGTATGAGATTATTGAGAAAATCAATCCGGTGGCGTATCAAGTAGTGCTTCCTTCTAAAATGGAGCATATGCATAACGTGTTCCATATTTCAATGTTGAGGGATTACCTCCGGGATCCTTTCCATGTGATTGAGCCTACCCGTGTAGTGCTAAGCGATGATTACACTTATGAAGAACGGCCTATTCAGATTGTGAACAGACGGATCAAGAAGTTAAGGAATAAAGAGATTCCGTTAGTGAAAGTTGACTGTCAAAACCATGGTGGCGTGTATGCCACTTAGGAAAGGGAAGACGATATGATCAAGAGATATCCTAAATTGTTCCCACCGAATCCTGTTTTCTTCCAGAACAAAGGTAATTCTAGTCTGGAGGACCAAACTCTTTATAAGGAGGGGGGACTGTAATTTGAATTGGTATGATTAAATTAGATTAAATAATGCTAAATTGTAAGAGTTGGCCTTATTTACCAAACTACCACTTAGTGGGCCACTACCTAAGACTATATTGAAGCCTTATCACACTCAGGCATAATTTCTTCAGCCATTTCTTGAGAGCAAACCGTAGGAGGGAGTGAGAGAGGAGAAACCTTAGCTTCATTTGAGAATTGGCTTGGAACTAGAAGAATTGAAGGTTAATTGTGCCACTTGAGCTTGTACGTCTTGCATTCTAGACTTAAGGTTGGTGTTCCATCCTCTTATTTATGTATTTGAGTTGTATCTTGCATAGTCCATGGTTAATGAGTGGTCTAAGTCAAGAATTTGCTTTAAAATGTTGAATTGAGGCTTTAATCTTCCATGCATGTCTACATTGTTGAGTTTTGAGATTGTTTCATAAGAATTCCTCTATGCATGTCCACATTCTAGCTCTAGTCCATGAATTCATCATGATTTTGATGGAATTGGCCCTTTGGAGCAAGTATTTGAAGCTTTAAAGTTGTTTAAATTCATGCATGTTGCATGTACATCATGTTCTTGAATTTTGAGTTGAAATTGTGTTTTAATTGACTCACCTTTGGGCCTTGATTTTACAAATTGAGCTTTGAATCATGTTATACTATGAAATTACAAGTGTTTTCCAGAAAATTGGCCTTAAAGGATCGAATTTGATGCATTAAAACTTGGTTTTGAGTTTGAAGTTCAAATCTGGAATTTCTAGAATTTGGACTCACGCTCGAGCGGGGAAATTGGCGCTCGAGCGTGGAATACATGCTCCCAGCACTTTGCATTGTTTTACAATCCGCTCAAGCGGGGATTTGTGTCACATGCTCGAGCGGGTGTCGAGCGCCCATCGAGCGTGATTTTCACACATCCAGTACTATTGCCATGTTTTGACGCCGGCGTGGGAAGTGACGCCGAGCGAGAACCTTTCTGCATGTTCCGCCGAGTAGAAAGCCACGCTCGAGCGTGACCCCTGTTTTCTGAAAATTTTGTAAAGTGTTTAAAAGTGCATCCTTGCATCCTCATTCCATCCTAGGCATTCTTAGGCCTAGTTTAAGGCATCTTAATGAGGATATTGATGTAGAACCACACTGAGGCAAATTAGGGATTAAGTTATGATTTTTCCCGACTGTGTAGCTTAGTGTGTATTCACTCTGTAATTGTGTAGGGTTGGCACCTGAGGACACTCTAGCTATCTGTAGCCTAGAACTCTGTGAGTAACAATGTTATAAAGGTATGTTCAAAAATGATTATCTTCTGAACAATTGAACTGTATAGTTTTCTTAAATGATACTGTTACTGAATGAATGATGTCCTAATTGTGAACTGTATTGTGGCATCCTTAGCAACCTCATCATTCTTGTCAGATCATCTTGCATCACAGAGATCTACTACTGTCACAGAGATCTCTGTCGGTTCCCATGTTGGAACCACTATCTTATCGATATGATAGCCATCAATATCGCTTGGTCTGTTTAGACCTCTTATCTTGCTTTTGCTATTGGATGTACCACATATGACTGCTATGACTGAGTAACTGATATACTGATTGAAATGACTGTTTTCAATACTGAAAGGACATTCATTCTTAACCTCTTTACGCATTATGTTATTCACTGGGCTTTAGCTCACTGCTCATATAATATGTAGGTGTTCAGGCACCGGACCGCTGCTTGGGGTGTCAGGCAAGCTCTCGTTTTGTCAAGCCAACCTATGTGCCTCACTGCGAGGTTCTGAGCCTGTTAAAGCCGAGGCTGTTTGGGGTCTTTTAGTTTTTCCCTTTTTGTTTCTGATCTGTATAGACTGAATGAGGTTGTACTGTACTATTCTAATAGGGATTAAGTCCCTATCCTGAATGATTGTAAATATTGTGCATACTGTTTGGAACTGATTGTATATATATGTTATGAAAAGTCTTTTTGCATACAGACTGTCACAGCTCATTGGACATCTTTTAATTACTGTTTTGGCTTTGGCCAGCCCCTATACTCTGTATTATTATCTTACTGTTAAGCAGGCCTTCGGTAATCTCGGATTACTGGCCGGTTACGGTGCTAAACCCATAGGGGCGGGTTTGGGTCGTGACAACAAGCCAAGGAGCAAAAGGAAGGAAACACCCCCTAGCCAAGCAAGGCTCAAACCAACACTTTTAGGACTGAAAAACAGAGGGAAAACAAAGGTTTTTTTAGTTCAACACCACCCCAAAAACAGCCCCAAAGTAGTTGAAAACTATGGCAAAACAATAGTGCACAAAGAGCTTAAAAGGGATAAGAGGTTATCTTTGAAGCACAGCAGCAAATCAGCCTCTTTTCTGAGCCAAACAACCTTCCAACAGCCCAAAAATAGGTTCCAAGGGACCTCAGCCCAATGATATGCAACTTTGATGAAGGATGCCTAGGCAAACTAGGAGTATTTCTCTACTTCTATGCACAAAAGGGCAAGATAGAGTGAACTATAGAGAGAGAGGCAGAGATTAAGCTCTGAAAATTTTCTAGAGAGAGAGGATTTTTTAGAGAGAGAGGCTCCCAAGATTGCTTCAATGTTCTTCCCTTGAATATATGAGATATAGCTTCATATATAGCAAAAAGAGAGCATTTGGTTGAAAATATCTGAGTTAGGACAGCTAGCACAAGCTGGAAACAGCTGGAGGAGAAATATCTTCCAAAAAAATGAATTTGGGTCACTCTTTGGTCCAACTGGCCATCTTTGGTGCCGACCTGCTACTTGTGATGGCCGGCCGGCCATTTCCATGGCCAACTGTGCACATTTGTGGCCGACAGGACATTCTGCTCTGCAGGTCCAACTTCAAATAGGCATAAATCCTTTATATGTACTCTTTTTCAGATCATTTTTGTGTCCACATTGAAGCCCCGAAAGTAAGATTTCCAATGGTGGAAACCTCACATCAAAATTCCAACTGTGCAAAAAGTTATGCCTCTTTTAGTGAAGACTGCTCAGTTTTGATCATAACAGATTGATGCCCAACTTCCAACAACCATATCTCCCTCATCCGGACTCAGCTTTAGGAGATTCTTGAGTGGAAAATGAAGCCCCAGAAGTCTTCTTTCCAATGGTGGTGGCCTCATAGCTTAAATCCAAGTGTATAGATGGATAGGCCCGATTTAGCAAGGGCTGCTCGACTCTCTCTCAACGATTCATGCCCATCTTTTTCCCCAACTTGGTTTCTTCCCTCTCCTCTTCTTTTCTTCAACTCCAAACCCCTAAACAAGATGTTTTAAATATTTTTCAAAGAGTTCACCTCTCTTTCATTCATTTTCACTTTGTCCTTGCTCAGTTTACCGAAAAACGCGATATTTAACGAAATGTGAGCCTCGAAGCATCGCAAAAACCTTTTTCAAAATATTTTGAAAGAGAGGGTTTTAAGATCTAAAATCTTTTTGGTCCAACAATGGGGTGTGAGGTTTGGATTTGGAGTTCTCCTTGCCAAAGAAATCGAACCTTTGCATAGCATAGCCTGCATCACTAAGTAAGCAATCAGTGGCGCCCAAGTCTTAAGGGTGGTCAAAAATGGGGTGTCTACACCACCATGTAGGAGCAAGAAGATTAGATAGAAGAACTTTGAAGTCCTCGTCTATTAACATCTTCTAGGCTTATCTCTTTCCTCATGAAAATCGTTTCCTTAATTTCATGATAATATTCTTGTGTAAATCTACATATCAGATTTGTCCACAAAAAAACCGATATGCACTATTATATTGTGCATGACTGTTGAATATAGTAAATGGATTTTTAGGCTTATCCTAACCCTCTTGGCTTTAGGTATTACCACCCTTTGCATGACACCCCCACATTGGTAGAATTTATACGAAGGCTTTCGGCCTCTCCAAAAATTCATATAGGGTCTTTAAACAATTCCTTGTGTCACAATGATTATGAAACTCTCAAAATCATATTATAGAAAACACATTCCCAGACCGTCATCAACCAAATTAGGTCTTTTCTGAATTAAAGGCACTAAACATATTTTGTCTAACCTATCACTCTAAAGTCAATAGTCTTACTATTAGGAAACACAAAATCCAGTGTTCAATAGTCTACTATTCGGAACTTCATAACATGACCAGTAGTCTTATCACTAAGAATCACTAATTTCTCAGCATGTGGTTAGTAGACTTTCTACTACTAGGAATCACAATACTTTGACCTGTGATCAGTAGTCACTTTGCTACTAGGAATCATAACATCTTGACATAGGATCAATAGAATCTTTCATTACTAGGACTCATCATGTCTTGACATATGATCAGTAGCCTCTCCACTACTAGGAACCATCATGTCTTGACATGTGACTAGTAATATGTTCACTGCTAGGAACCACAATCTCATTGTGTAGCCAATGGTCTAACACCCCCTAGGAACCACCAGTTTTCTATCTCTATGACTAGTTGTGAGAACCCGAATATACAAATCTAGTAAATAATTAAATAATAATAATATTACAATCTCAAATATTTTGGTGGTAAATTCTAAAGTGCAAATTAAATATTTGGAAGGTCTTTTAATTAATTTTAAAACCTAAAATAAATTTAAAGTGAAAGTCTTTAATTTAGAGGCAAGATTTATAATAAATAAATAAATAATAGGGGACCAATTAGTTAGTATATTTTGATTTAGTAATACTTGTATTTTATTTAAATTAATGGGATAGAAAATAAAATAATATAAAGAGATAATAATTTAGAGCCTTTTGTTTAGATATATAAAGTAACCCTAAGTTGCCTAATACAATATATGACAACCCTAGGGTTCCTAACCTACACTATAGCAGCAGCAAACACAGCAGCCATGGGAGAGAAGGGTTGAGAGAAAATAAGAAGAAGAAAAAGAAAGGGTTGCAAACAAAGAAGGATTTTTTGGTGTGTGGTAGGTCTTTATCTCTCTTCTTCCTTTTGTTTTTGTTCGTTATCCTTACTCTATTATTATTTAGTTCATTGATGGAGAGGTTGTAGGTTTATGTATTTTGTATATATATATATACTGTTAAGAAATTTGAGGAGTTAAATTCATGTATAAAGAATGGGTATTATTCATAGTCCAAAAATTCTGCACAAAATCACAAACTTTAAAAATCAAGAAAACATATCAAACGGATGAATTTTACTCTGAAATTTTTACAGTGGATTAATTACATATTGAATTGCATATCTGAATTTTTTCATAATTTTTGGGAGTCAAAATCCATATAAACTGAGGTGTTCAAATCTGTCCAGAAAACTGGTTTTTAACAGTAAATTCGTGAGTGTTGTTCTCTTTGGGTATAAATCCAAAAATTATCAAATCAACGTTATTAGAACCAGTTACGAGTCTAGTTTCTTTCATTTTTTACCTTGCATTGATTTCTCATGTATACTAAGAGAACCATCAATTTATTTAAAGTGCTGCAGAAAACAACCTGTTTGGATATAATAAATTGTAGATAATTAATTTGATAAGCAAATCAAGTGAAACCAATTGGGTTTGAAATTTAGGATATATTAGTTGATATCTTGAGGGTTTTAGAATTTTTCGAACAACGTGGAGTGGGTTTTTAATTTTCAAAGTTAGCGAATAGATTGGGAAAACTTGTTTAAAACTCTGTTTTATCTTAAAGTTATTTTTAGTTAAGTTTCGATCGGAACCCATGTCTTGGGTGATTTTAGACCTTGAAGAACATGAATTTAGGTAATATTTAAGAGTAGCGGTGAGTTGGGTTGAGCCGTGTTAGTGCGCTTTAGCTTGGGGTTACTTAGTTTATTATTCCTTTTAGTATATTTGAATTAATGGTGACGTGTAGTTTTAATACTTTGTTCAGGGCACTAGTTGGACTTTCATACTTTATTCGATGATTATATTATTTTGGTTTCAGGTGAGTAGTTTCATGCTACATATTTTTATAAATGTTCCCCTATCCTGAACTGTTGAAAAATTAAATTGTTGTTTTAAGACTAAACTGTTTTGATAAATTATTATATTATCAATGGAATCAAATTATTTCTGAAACATGTGTGAACTTGGCATACTGTATACTATTTGTTTTGGTCTCATGTTTATTATGATGAACTACCATGTTTTGCGAAACTGATGTGTATTGATTATTGGGACCATGTGTGTATTTAGTCTAGGGAAATTATTCCACTGTGTGTGGTGACTCTGGCCACTAGGGAACAGATCTGGGTTAGGTCGTGATGACTCTAGTGCTCAACGATTGTAAGGAAAAGACCTTAAAAAAAAGCTAGGTGACCTTCAATCGGATCGCCTTTGAGAAAAGGCCCAGGTGCCACCCTGAGAATGACTCTTAGTTCGGTATTGGATCCAACAGGGCTTATAGCCTTGAGAACTGTGTGGCATATTATTTGTTTTTCTTGGTACCCAGAAAATTATTGGTGTTCATGTTATAATCTGTTTTAAGTGGAAAATGTCATTTATCATGTTCTTGCGAGACATGAGTATTTTAAGTGTTGAACTGTGAAACCTTCTTTTTTAAACAGATTGTATTTACCAAACTGTATGCCAATCTAGTTTCTGTGATATATATCTTATTTTGGAATTGAACCCTGTTTTCAAAACTGTATTTACTATCCATGTTGCTACTCACTGAGCTATCAGCTGACTTAGTTGTTTACCATTTCCAGGTATTAGAAGGACTTAAAGTAGACTCATGGCATAGCGAGGACTCAATTGCATGGACCTCTAGGGCATTTATTTAATTTGTTTTAGACTGCTTGTCGAGTTTTGTACATACATTGTGGTTGGGTTTTATTTAGAATTATTTTATTTTGTGGGCGGTTTGTGTCCCATTTAGTATATATATATATATATATATATATTTTTAGGAAGTTGGTTATGACTTGTTTTTCACTTGTGGTATGTCACTGGATTGAGTGTTGATTTATTTATTTCTGGGCTATCATCACATTTATTCTTTATGGTTTTGGGTTCATGTTTAAGCTGACGTATGCCTTGGGCTAAGTCCCTGTGGGCTATGGCCAGTCATGCCTGAATTTGGGGTGTGACACTAGTGATATTGTACTCACTAGGAGCCACCAATTTAAGAATATATTTAGAATTTAGAATTTAAAAATTCAAAAATATATTTACCCACCCTCACATGTTGTCTCATCTTCGCTTTCAAGCAAAGTCACATAACAATCATATATGCTATAATTGACACAAGGATAACATACTAATTGTCTCTGATTAATTCAGAGATATTATTATGCAATCTTATGATTTCCTTTACTCACAGTTGATCTCTCTAAATCTTCCTTTAAGAACCTTGTAAGGTGGAACAACATTTATGTTGTCACCTCTTAAAGCCATTTCTAAAAAATCACAACAGAATTTCACTATTTTGTTTTTCCAAAAACTAAACTTAATACTAGAAAATCCAAAGTCTGAAGTTTAATTCAAAACTGATCTTACCACTTATCCTAGAATCGAACATGGTCAGGAAAGTTTTCAGAAAGACTAGAAGGGTCACACCGGTCCCACTTAAGACCCCAGTTAACCTTAACTTCAAGAGCATATTGACTCCTAATCCATTGGAAACAAATTTAGAATTAAGTTTTTCAGGGGATAAACCAAGTTAAAACAAATCAATTCGCAAGCAAATGAAATTTGCTACTAGAATTACACCATTCATAAAAATTAACCGGTACTCCCAAAACTGAGCCCATTATTTCTGAATAAAAATTAGAAATATTTTAGCTAATCCTAAAATTTGGTTTCTTTTCCCGAAACAAAACACTTTGGAAATTATTAGATTATAACCAAAGACTTTCTCAAAACTTAGTTTTCCAACACTTTGGAAATAAAAGGATTAAACCCAAAGGCTTTCTCAAACCCCAAAGGTTTGAAACCAAATCCATCTTAGTTTCCATTTATGAACAAATCAGAAATACTCTTTAGCCAAGGTTAAACTTTGGTTTCTATTACAGAAAACCAAAACACTTCGAAAATAATAAAATTAACCCCAAAGACTTTCTCTAAACCCGAAGGTTTATAATTTTTCCTTTCCCCCTTTCCTTTTACTATTGTGAAACTATTACAAATTAGAAAATAAAAACCACTACAAATTGTCTAAATCTGCAAAGCAGAGTTCATGATTGCATCCGAAATCGTCTGTTTACCCAAAACCACACTTCTCCACTTGTAATACTTTTCTTTGTATAAAACACATTACAAAACTCTATCATCGTTGCTGCTAAATCTCCATGCTCATTGTTCATATACATACTTGGATACAAGATGAGTTAATGAACCAATAAAGTGAATATTACACAAGTAATTTCAGTTATAAGTCACAGTGTGTAATTCAAAGGCTATAGATGCATTGTAGTTACAAGAATGTCATGAGTTTCATGGCTATGAAATAACTACATATATAAGACTATTATGGTCATAACATTGGCATTCCAACCATCTAATTATGAGCAAATAATCTTATAAACAATAGAGTTAAACACCAACAATACACAATAATGTTTGGAGTAATTCACTTGATTATACACATCCTGACACAGAAAAACTCACAACCAAAACAACAAATAATTAATAGAATTATAATGCAAAATTATTTCACCATGAACTAATTCTCTCTTAGGATCCATCCACCTTATAATACAACATAATTATAAGCAAACTAAAAAATAAGACCACTATATAGAAAAAACCGAAATTATTTTACTAAATTTTCTCCTAAAACAAACCTATTTGGAGATTATACCATCGGAAACCTCTCGACTAGCCGAATCTCTTAACATTCTCAAAATCCAGCACTTTGTTTTTTTCAAAAATTTAATTAATCAAATTAAATCAAAATTGTTACCAAACTTTCAAAACAACAAATAGAATAAACCCGAAATAAAACTGAACTATAAAGTGAATACTTAAATTCACTAAAATTCTGAAGGTCCAATATTATTCCTTATTCCACGCAAAGGTAATCATGTTCAAATAAAAAATTAGTAGTCCAATTTACTAATTCCAATTTATTTTATTTGTTCGTATTATATATCATCATTTCTCGCTTAGATAAACTTGTAAAGAAAGTTACCTACAAAAGAAAACAATTAAACAAATCAAATAAAATAGTAAGAATCTTACATAATAAATTTTTTTTTTTTTATAAACTCCTACCAACTTAAACACTAACAATCAAGTAACTCATGCAATAACAACTAACTAACATAAAATAAATTGCATGATAAATTATTAGAAATAAACTATTCAAAACAATCCAATAACTCTAGGCAATTAAATTAAATTTTAATTCCAAGAGTCACTAGAATAAAATTATAATAAAACTAAATTGTTTTTTTCAAAACTATTTATAAAAATTTTGTTTTAAGATTGTTGGTATTCTTGCATAATAATACATGAAAAATATATAAAACAAATTAAATATAAATGACAAAATAATTTTTTATTAAAAGAATGAAATACAGAATAAACAACACAACTAAAAATACATAAATGAACTAGATTACATTACTAATAAAACAAATTATTAAAAGATTAGAACTCATCAAATTTAAGAACAAATGCTAAGAAAAAAAGCAAACTGAAACCTGTACTAGACAATTTCCTTAAAACAAATTTGTCGTCTCCCGATGGATGCTGGAGGTACGCCAGTGTCTGTCTCCCAGGATACGACAGTTGAGCTAATATAGAAGCACCTTTTGAATAGCTTCGGCGAACTTGACAATGAATGTACTCTCTCTGACAAGAACCAAAGAAGATGCTAACAAAAAAAGATAGGAAGATTTTTCTTTAGTGTAAAAAACCATCTCCAACTTTTTTTCTCAAAGCACCATCTCATTTTCCATCACAAAACCTCTTTAAAAACAACCTACTAAGTTGGAGGAGAAAGGCCTCTATTTATACTAGTACGGGAGAGCCTTAGCCATGAAGGCTAACACCAATGGCGTCATCAAATGTCATCAACTCTAGCAATTAGGACTAAAGTTACAAAGGTTCAAACTCCAAAACCATTATATAAATCATAATGTGTATATAATGCATAAGTTTTGAGAATTAAGCTAGATGGGTTGCAAAATGGATACGGATGTTGGGTCACAACCCGGTCCAAGCCCAATCTCAAACACATGCACAAACTAAGCCCAGCACAGCTCAGCCCAAAGCTCAAGACTAGGTCCAAGTCCAAGTCTAAGACCAAACCCAACACATGCACAAGTACAAGTCTAGGTCCAATCCAAACCAAGACTAAGTCCAAATCTAAACCTAACTTTATTGATGCCCACTTTATGAGACAATACTCATTCACAACTCAATGGTTTCGGCTCATTATTTTTGTATTACAATCTTCCGATTTAAGAGAATATAAAACCACTCAGACCCACCTCAACCGGCGGTTGGATCCCACTTTAATTTTGAATTAAAGTTGCCAAAAAACCATTATTTTCCAATACTTCCTTGCTTGACGAAGAACCAATCTGAAGAACATTTCTTGCAGTGAAGAAGCCAGGCTATTTGGCTTGAGGCAATGCAACTTCACTGCCCAACATCAGAACTACATATGACATGCTTGGCCTATCCTCTAGACTTTCTTGTACACATAAAAGACCTACATGGATTGATTGCAACATTTCAATTTGGTAGCATAAGTCCCATAGAGCCTCATCAATCAATTCCAATGACTTGCCTTTTTCATAGAGTCTCCATGCCAGAATAATCCACTATAATATTAGTAGTACGAGACACAAGATCCTCTATCTCCATATTTCTCTGTTCTCCTTTCTCAAGACACTCACAATTAGATTATGCCTCAAGATACCCGTACCTCAAGATTCTCAAGGATCCAACGACTGAGTGTTTCGGAACAGAAGGCAGAGATAATTTAGAAATGAAGGATCTTTTATCCTTATTGGAACACGTGCATAGAAGATTACTTCTAATTAGTACACTTACATGGCCAAGTAGGTTGACGCGATGCCCTGGATGATAAAAACCTTTGTTTTTCTTCCCAGTCACAATCTCTAACACCAAAAGGCTAAAGCTGAATACATCCAATTTTATTGAAAATAACCCATCTATTGCATACTCTGGAGACATGTGCCCACTGTAACAAAGCACTGAATGAAAGATTGGATTTTGAAGCAACAATATAAGTGAATTAGACAAAACATATTATAGAGATTCTTACTATGTTCCAATCACTCTTTTTGTATTTGCTTCTGTCTCATTTCCTCCAAAACTTCTAGCTATTCTGAAATCTAATATTTTTGGGTTCATGTCAATATCTAGCAAAATATTGCTAGCTTTGAGATCTCTGTGAATAATTCTCAGCCTAGAATCTTGATGAAGATAAAGAAGACCCCATGCAATTCCATTGATAATGTGGAAGTGCTTTGACCAATCCAGTAATGTGCTTTGGCTTTGATCTGTCCAAAATTTTTGTCTGATTTAGTCCACACTCTTGCTAATCCGATGGATGAATTTAATAGGATTCCTCAATGGAAAATCCCAAAATTTGGAAGACCAAGTTCATGCAAATGCACACGTAATAAAAACCACATATAATTTCGCTCCCATTATCAAATAAAGCACAAGGTTTATATGAAATAAAAAATAAACAAAAAAAAAAAGTATAGGAAAAAGGAAAGAAAGAACGACTGCTAGTTGTGGTCTCAGAGTGGAATAGTTGCAGTATATATAATATTATAGTTTTGAAGAGAGCCAAACCAAATAAAAAATAGTCCAGGCTTTTGTTGGGCATCTATTCATAGATTAACATCATTTATTCTCCTTGAATGCAGCATCCTAGAAGCTTCACGAGATTTCGGTGCTGAAGTTTGGCAATATAGATAACTTCATTCTTGAACTCATCAAGTCCTTGGCTAGAATTCTTTGAGAGCCGTTTCACAGCTATTTCTTGTCCTCTTTCCAGTGTACCCTGAGAATTACCATTATAATTGATAGAATGATCTTCTACTAGAATTAGCTTGAAAGCAAACAATTTTTTTTTTTTTTTTTTTGCCATTCTTATTAATTGTATCTATACTTACTGTTTTTATGTTTCTCTAGCTAACATTATTCCAACAGGTGTAGCCATGACTAGTGATTTATGTTACAACTACTTAAAAGACAAAATTGCACAGATTTATGAAGTTTCATAGGGAGAAAGGATGCATCAAACTAATTGTCTTCCTTGAAAGCTGAAAGAAAAATATAAAATTCCTCTTCTCAAAAGCAAGCATATTTATAAAAATTTTACCTTCGGAATAGTGGGGTCTGTATTAAAAGATTTAGTAAGTTTAGGAACACAATTTTTATTTTTTTAAAAAGTGGGGACCCAAACATCAAGATGAATGCAGTGTTGCAGCCTACAGAACAACATTCTATGCACCTTTTTGTAGAAAAATTTATGTATTTGTAGCATTACTATTTATGAAAAAGCAGTGATAAAAAAGTTGAATGGTTTTATGGCTTCTGGATAGGCTGCACGAGATTGGGCATCAATCATTTTCCTATAGACTACATAAGAGTGTCTTTACATTGTTGCCTTGTAAACAGGTCCAAATCCACCCTCTCTAGGCTTATTGTTGATTGAAAAATTATTTGTGGATTCAGGTATTATAGTTAAGTCGAACAATGGTAACTCTAGATCTTCATGTTGGGTTTTGTCAGTGTAACCATGTTCAGACTTGTGCATTAGAATTCCTGCAAAGTGGAGACAAAATAGATATCAATATGACAAGTAGTTCCAAAAATGTAACATACCAGTACATAATTTAACACAGAATGACATGTATGGATATATACCTTCTTTGTTTAGCTGTGAATTCTTCATTTTCCTTTTTCGGAGATACACAATCGGGCTTATACCCAGTAGAAGAAGTCCAATTAATAATGCCAAGGTCATTGCCATTATCTCTCTTTTCTTGCTATGGAGTGTTGAATCCTCAATCCATTTAACAAAAATGGTCAATTGGTCAGTTAGATAGTACAATCATGAAGGCACAAACTTAAAAGGATTGCTTTAGATTTCAAACCCTTGATCACGCTCCTATGTATTGAAATTGTTATGGCAAAAGGGATGAATAAAGCTAAACAAAACAAACACACAAGCGTGCAAGAATTTACAAGCTTACACAAGGGCAAACCCAGAATTGTGACTTGGGGCAGAACCAGAAGAAAGTATTTCCACCAATGAAGGCAACTCAAGATAATTTGAGGTCTAAAGGGACAATTTTAAATGAGGTCTTTACAATTTTCAATATTGTTTTCTTTATTTTTATTTAAAATTTATTCTCTCTTTTTAAGATGGAAAAATAACTAATAATTAAAACTTATATTCAAATTTCATTAATATATTATTTTCACTTGATAATATGGCTAATTCACTTAATCTTTATTGTGACAAAAAATTTTAGCTAGAATTTTATCATTTTTAATTTTAAAATTGCTATTAGCAAATATTTCTATATAAGATAGACATGAAGTTATAAAAATAATATTAGTAAAATATCTCAACAATATAAGTTCAGTTGTTTGATGATGATAAGGTTTTGACAATTTATTTTGAGACTTAAAGTTGACCAAAAAGTTACGTTATATGGACTCGGGTATGAGTATCGGGTGTGGGTGTGTATTCAAGTGTCAGACCTTCATAAATTTAAATCTTAGGATCTTGGGGTATGTATCCAAAATTGGGTATGGGTATGGGGACACGTCATATGCACATATATATTGCATATTATATAATATTCTTGGATTAAATATTAGAAATTAAATAGGATTAAGAAAAAATATGAAATTTCTATATTTAATTCATGAGCCTAAAAATATTGCTTTACCAACAAATGTGAGTTTCTTCTTCTTCATGTATTGTCACAAATTAAAGGATATGAGTGTCTAAATTGGGTACGAGCGTCGGACACATATCCCACACCGTTACCCATGTCATATTCAGAGGGCACGGGTACTGTGGGGGAAATAGAAGAGTCCACATAAAAAAAGAGAGAGTTCTGTAATAGAAAGACAGTGTTGGTGCTGATAAAAGTAAAGATGGCAGCTGATTGGACTTTTTTATCGCTATTCTTGTATTGATAAATAAATCTGGTAGTCGTGTTTTTTTTTAAAAGTTAACTAGCTTAGTTGATTTTCAGCCATCCTTTTTAAACCAGGGTCTTCGGTAAAATAAAAGACTAAGGTTGTATTTGGATCAAGAATTTGACAAAAGATTTGTGGAGAGAAAGTAAAAGGATAGTGAAAAATAAATGAAATATAAGCTAAATATTTTACTTGCCCTTTTCTTTTTCTTCCTCTCCACAAATCTGCTTCAAATTCTTAATCCAAAAACAACTTTAAGTGGACGTCACGGGTCTACGTTTTTTTGAAAAAATATAAATATATTATATTATTTTATTTTTTAAATGGGGGGAGCCACGGCCCCCTCCCGTCCCTACACAATTCTGCTGCCAAGCCTACATCCATGGCGAAGAATGATGCAGTTTCACTTTGAGCATAGAGATCAAAGATCATCATAACTCTAGAACTCTGAAATAACACAATATATAAAAAACAATCCAAAAGATAATAAAACCGAGATCAAAATAGGCTCAAATACAAATAAGAGTCGGACCAAATTGAATTCCCACAACAAAAAATAAGGTTCAAGATAAAATCAAAATGAAGTCTTTTTTTGCTAAATTGTAGTCAGATATAGAAAAAGTAATATAGTGAGGAATCTTTTTAAGGAAGAATTCTTACCTATGTATAATCTATTCTTACCTATCTGTGTTTGGTATGAATTCTTACCTAACTCAAAGGAAGCCATCCTTATGTAAACGTCTTGCACATTTGCATTTAACTCTTTCATATCAATCAACTCATCAAACCAAAACAAGAGGGTGTTCAAGCCCGATTGTGTACCCTCATTATTCAAACCCATGGTGTATGTACCCTCATCATTCAAACCCATGGTATGTGGGTAAGGACTTCAATGAGATCAGGTTCATGAGTGAGAGGATAGGGTGTTCAAGAAGAGAGAGAGAGGGATGAAGGATTTTAATGAGTTCATATACAGATTAGAATTTTCTGATTTGCCTATGCTAGGTAGTCAATTTACTTGGTGTAATGCTCTAGATGGGGAAAGATGGAGTAGAATAGACAGATTTTTGATGGATTCAAGATGGCTAGAAAAGTTTTCTTTCAAACAGTGGGGTCTCTCTAGAACCATTTCAGATCACTGCCCAATTTTGCTGAAGGAGGATGATCGGGATTGGGGTCCTAAACCTTTTAGGTTCTTAAATCCTTGGCTGTCACATCCTTCCTTCTTGCCTGAAGTTCAACAGATCTGAGGGAATAGTCATGTTTCAGGTTGAGCAGGGTTTAAACTACTGAGTAAGCTAAGAATTTTAAGATCTCACTTAAAGGTGTGGAACAAGGAGGTGTTTGGTAACATTGACTCTCAATTAAAAGTAGCCGAAGAGGAATTGCATGATTGGGACTTGAAGGCAGAAATCAGGCCTTTGACTGATGTGGAGCTTCGAAGTAGAAAAGAAGCTAGAAGTTTGGTGTGGAATCTAAGTAGAAATAAGGAGAGTCTATGGCACCAAAAGTCCAGAATGCTATGGGCTCGAAATGGCGATAAAAACACTAGATTTTTCCATATCATGGCCAGCAGGAGGCAAAGAAAGAATTTGTTAGACTCAGTCTGTGTGGAGGGGGTGAATCTTGAGGACCCTACTCTAATTAAACAAGCTGTAACCAGGCACTTTAGGCATCGGTTTTCAGAGGATTGGGTTGTTAGGCCTAAGTTATCAAGTCCTTTTGATGTAATTAGCTCTGAGGTTGCAGCTAATCTGGAAACATTGTTCTCCGAGGATGAGATTTGGGCAGCTCTTAAAGATTGTGATGGGAACAAGGCCCCTGGGCCAGATGGATTTAATCTCGCATGCATTCAGAGGTGTTGGTCTACTATGAAAAGTGAAATAATTCAATTTGTTCAGGAATTCCATTCAAATGTAAAATTATCAAGCGGGATAAATAATTCTTTCATTGTGCTCATTCCGAAGAAGGATAGCCCTGTAGGTTTGGGTGATTATAGGCCTATTAGCTTGGTTAGCTCTATTTACAAGATCTTGGCCAAGGTTTTATCTAGTAGGTTAAAGCAGGTGCTTCCAGCTGTGATCAGCAAGGTGCAGTCAGCTTTTCTAAGTGGTAGACATATTTTAGATGGTGTATTGATAGCCAATGAAGTTGTAGATGGGTGGAGAAGAGCTAAAAAGAAAGGCATTATACTAAAGTTGGATTTTGAGAAAGCCTATGACTCCTTAAATTGGGAGTTCTTATTGTCAATGTTGGGTAACTTCAGCTTTGGTGCAAGATGGATTAGGTGGATGAAAACTTGTATTTCAACAGCTAAGGTGTCTATATTGGTCAATGGCTCTCCTACTGAGGAATTCCAACCCCAGAAGGGTTTAAGGCAAGGGGATCCTCTAGCCCCTTTTTTGTTCATCGTGGCAGCTGAAGGTCTCAATCTGTTATTGAAAAGGGCAGCAGAGAAGGGCTTGTTTAAAGGTGCTGTAGTAAGCTCTGACCAATTGGGTATTTCACACCTACAATTCGCAGACGACACTATCATTTTTTGTGAAGGTGGTAAGGATGAAATTTTGAATATAAAGAGGGTGTTGAGGTGCTTTGAGGTGATATCTGGTTTAAAGATCAATTATCATAAGAGTGTTGTGTGTGGGGTGGGCTACCAGGATGATCAATCCAAGGAGTTTGCTAAGATCCTGAATTGTTTTTCTAAGAAGCTACCGTTTAATTTCCTAGGCTTGCCTTTAGCGTCCAATCCCAGCAAGAAGATCACTTGGGCCCCAGTTGTGGCTAAAATTCAAAAGAAACTTTCATCTTGGAAGAGAAAGTTATTATCCTTTGCTGGTAGACTAACTCTGATTAAATCAGCCCTATCCAATTTGCCGATCTATTTCCTGTCTCTTTTCAAAATGCCTAGAGGAGTAGTAAAGATTATCTCTAAACTGCAGGCCAATTTTCTGTGGGGAGGATCTGCAACCAGTAGGAAAGTGCACCTAGTGAAATGGAAAGAGGTTACCAAGAGCAAGAGTCAAAGAGGCTTGGGAGTGAGGGATCTAGGAGAGGTAAATGAGTGTCTTCTATTGAAGTGGTGGTGGAGGTTCAGTAGGGATGACAAGGCTCTGTGGAAATCTGTGGTGTGCTCTAGGTATGGTAGGATCGGCGGGGGTTGGAGTCCCCTGGTAAATCAATCAGGTGGAACTTCAATTGTGTGGAAGGACATCTCACAGCTTTCTGTGGTCAATCAATAGCTGGGTGCTTTTTTTTTCTGATCAGGTCAAAATCATCATTGGTAATGGGAGGAGAATCAACTTCTAGCATGACGCCTGGTTGGGTAGCAGAGCCTTGAAAGCTGAATTCCCCAGATTATTTAGTTTATCAACAGAGAATGAGGAGTCTCTGCAGCAAATCAGTGCAAAAAAGAGCACTCCACGAGGGTGGCAACTTCAGTTTAGAAGGAATTTACTAGCTTGGGAAGAGGAGGAGGTTCAGAGGCTTCTAGGGATGTTGGTTCTATCCCCTCCTCTAAGATCTGATATTGAGGACTCCTGCTCCTGGGCAGCAGAGAAATCAGGGCAATTTACAGTTGCATCTATGTGGAGGTGGAGGGTCGCAGCTAGGGGCCTTGGTCTGGGTGTTCCTCCAGGGGTGTGGGTAAGCTTTGCTCCTCCAAAAATGCAGTTCCTTTGTTGGTTGGCTTGGCGTGGTAGGGTAAAAACTACTTCCTTCCTTCAAAGAATAGGGGTTATTGATACGAATGCTAACATTCTCTGTGTTCTCTATAAAGCTAAGGTGGAAACTGTTGATCATGTTCTTTTGTTTTGCCCTCTAGTGTGGAAGTGTTGGTCTACCATGGTTGACTGGTGGGATCAGGTTTGGGCCACACCAGGATCAGTAGCAGATCTGCTACATTGGTGGGCTGGAGGTAGGTTCAAAGGCTGGTTACTCAAAGCGTGGCAGATTGTCCCTGCTGTTGTGTTATGGTCTGTTTGGAAGCTGAGGAATGACTGCGTGTTCAAGGGTGCTCAACCCAACATTCAAGATTTGTGCGAGAAAATTAAGGTGCAAATAGCCTTGTGGATCAAATGCCATGTGGTGGTGAATTATTCAGTCCATGACATCGTGTCCAATCTTCATCAGATCAGGTCGGCCCCTTGAGGCTTCAAAATTGCAGACATGTGCAGAGTGTGTTTTGGTTTGCAGCAACATCTGTATTATTACATTGGGAGTTACTGTTGTTCTGGGGCTTTTGGTTCTGTTGGTGGGGCTTTTGGTTCTGTTGGTGGGGCTTTGATTTGTTGCAGCAGCACTCCAATTGCTGGGTTTGGTTTTTGGTTACTACTGCATTGGTTTAAAACTGCTGGGATTGCTATTTGATTACTATTGCATTGGTTCTGTTGGTGGGGCTTTTGATTTGTTCTGTGACAATCAATTCTGCATTGCATTCAAACTTGACCTTGGTGAATTGCTCAGGTTTGTGGTGAATTGCTGGGTTGATTGCTGGGGTTAGGTTGTTCTGGTTCTTTTTGGCTGCTATGCATTGGTTGTTATTTGGCTGCAGTATAGGTCAGGTTTGGTCAGGTCTGGTTGCTATTGACTGATCATATTGCCAAGGTCACTAGCAAGGCTTGTTCTAGTTTTGTGCTAGGAGTGTTGGTTAATCCCTAGGTCAATTGCAGTGGGCTGGTTGTTGTTCTGTTCTGCTATTGGTTTGATGTTGGTTTGCTTTTGGTCTGTTGGTTTTCTTTTGCTGTTCTCGTCTTTGTTTTGTTCTTCTTCTTGGGTTTGGTTCCTCACCAAACTCCTCTTCCTCCTCTTTTGTTGATGTAATCTCTCTTCTTGTTTGGTTTTTGCATCTATAAAGGTTCCTTTTTGCTGATCAAAAAAAAAAATCTTTAAAATTGTGGACTTCCATAATAAATTTATTTATGATTTAAAATTAATTAAAATGCCCTCTAGTAATATTTAATTTGCACTTAAAGATTCACAATAAAATATTTGAGTTTTGTAAAATTATTATTATTTTTATTATTTATTTATTTATCGGGTTCTCACAAGAATCTTGTGAGACTGTTAGGCTGTTGCATTGAAGGAGATGAAAAGATTGGGGTCTATGAGTATATGCCCAACAAAAGCTTGGATTTCTTCCTTTTTGGTTTGTGCCTTAGCAAACTTGAACACATTATTCTTTCTGTTATTATGTTTATTCATACTTATGTACTACCGTTTAATTTATTAATTTGGTGTGAAATTGAGACAGATCCAATCAAACACGGGATACTAAATTGGGAGTTACGCATTGATATCAGTTAAGGAATTGCTCAAGGGCTTCTCTATCTTCATCAGAATTCAAGGTTACGAATTATTCACAGAGATTTGAAAGCTAGCAACATTCTGTTGGATATAGATATGAACCCAAAAATTTCTAATCTTGGGTTGGCAAGAATTTTTGAGGGAAATGGATCACAAGAAACAAATCGAATTGTTGGCACTTAGTGAGTAAAACATAATTTGTGCGCCTTTCCTTCAAAACATCTTATTTTTGCATACATTCATATCTTTGAGGATACTGATTCAATTTAATACTTGAATTCAGCAGCTACATGTCATCTTAGTATGCTTTGAAAGGCCTCTTCTCCATCAAATCCGACGTTTTCAATTTTGGAGTCTTGTTGTTGGAAATTTTGAGTGGCAAAAAGAATACTGGCTTTTATCATACTGGAATCTCTTAATCTTCTTGGATATGTGATTACCAAAATGATACTACATTTATTATCCCCTTCTTTTTCCCTTTTCTCTTTTTCTTTTGAAATCTCAAACCTTCTTACCATAGAAACAACCTCTTTGCACACCGGCATAAGACTGCGTGCATCAGACCCTTCTTAGACCTTGTAGTGATGGAAGCCTAGAACTGCCTTGAAAATCTTAATTCTTCATATAATTCGTCTTTGAAGGATTCATAATGAGATATACTTGTCATCTTATTTTTCAGGCATTGGACTTGTGGAAGAGTGGCATGGGACAAGACATGAAGGACCCAATACTATGAGATATATCTTCTACACATATGTTGTTGAGCATAAATATAGGGCTTCTTTTTGTTCAAGAAATTGTAGCCGACAGGCCTACCATGTCTAGTGTTGTGTCAATGCTTAGCAATGAACTTGTGTTTCTACCCTCTCCGATAACAAACCTACATTTTCAATTATGACAATTGTGCCTCATCGGACTTCATGCAGAAGCACAAAAATATGTTCACTGAACAATGTGACAAATTCAATTCTGGAACCCGGTAACAGTTCAGTCTTCCATGTCAATTCATCTATTGTCTTTGTTTTTTCTTTGTAAACTCACTTTTTTTTTTCCTTCCCCAATAAAAGAAGTGTGCCTGAAATGTACTAAAATAGTGTTAACAATGAAGAGTGACAATTAGGTTGTGTGATTTAGTCTGTAGACAAGTTTGCAACCCATATGTTGGAACAAGGGAGATTCAACTCATTTAGACTGTAAACTAAGTTTGGTGACTTGGTTTATTGATACAATACTGCGGTATCAACAAATACAACACAAAATATTGTCGACAAAATTAGGAACCATTGGTGAACTCTATCAAAATGTTGTTTATTTGGAAAAGTTGTGTAATCATTATAAATTTTGAAAACGGCTCGACTAATAGGGCAAGTTTCTTGGTTATGCTCGTGAAAGACCTAACTCAAAGATCAAACAACAAATCTTGTCATTGCTGTCCAAAAAAGAAGTTGATGAAAGATTAAGAAAACACTTGTGTTTGAGTTTCGTATGTGTTTTTGGTTTTGCGTTTTATATTTTCATTTTTCAGGGAAACAATTGTCCTTGTTTGGTAACATTTGTGTCTTTATTTTCTAATTTCTGTTTTGTTTTCATTTTATTTCAAAATTGGTAACAAAAACTTGGTGTATTGTTTTTGTTTTGAGAAAAATGTAGATGGTTAAAATTTCAAAATCTAGGGTTAAAGAAAGAGTAATTCTAGGGACGATCTAGTGTTATTGCTACTCTTACGATTGTCCAACGACGTCGCTAGCAACATCGAGATAGACATTGCCAGCGGTATCAAGATATGAGATGTGTCACCAACACCGCCTTTTTCACCTTCGACACTAACAACATTTTCTTCATCTTGTTGCTCTTCCATCTCATTTGTTGGTCCAAATCTATGCATAATGTTTTCTATTTTTCTGATTTTCTTTTAAAAATTATGTCAATTTTTTTAAACTTTTCTTTTCTTCTTAAGAATTTTAAAAGTAACAAAAAAAATTTAAAAATTAAAGAAAAAATAAAAACAATCCACTATTTTTTGGGTCATTTCTTGACTTTTTTTTAAAAAATTTAACGGTCCGTCTAGTGGGTAGAACTTGGAAAATTATACCATAAATTTGTAATAATTTTTATAATTTACCAATAAATTGTAACTTCCTTTTTTTCGGGAAAAAAAAATTCCGAACAATCCTCAATTTTAACATTAATAAAAAAAAAACATTTATAATATTTATCAAACATAAATTGGGCTCCCAAATTCAGTTGTGTTGCGTCATTGGCAACGCACAGTGAGCGCAATCAAAAGTCCGGTGAGTGCGAACAAGCATATGCTATGGACTCTTTGATGAATGTTCTGCTGTACAAAATATGTTATTATAAAGAAAAATCATGGTGATTCCTAGGTGGGTTTGTGAAGTGGACATATATGACAGAACACTTGCGGAACTATATTAATTATTTTTCTACATGTTTTAATTCAGATGTTGGCTTGTTTTGAGGGAAACTTACAAGCAAGAAGGGGTAAGTGAAGGTCATATTAACCTTTTTAAAAATTATCTCCAAAAAATTTAAGCTGTTAGGAAATGCGTCCACCATTGTATATTAAGCACTAACAAGCATATGCTATGGACTTTATTTATTACGAGCTCGACCCTCAAAATCTAATGGCTAACACCAATAATCCAAGGATGAGAACATTTGCTCATCTTGTTTTCCTATTAATTTCTTCATGTTTGCTGTTTGTTGATGCCTCAACAGATAGAGTCTTACACGGATAGTCAATCACAGCCTCCAATACCATCATATCTGCTAGCAATCACATATCATCAAATGGTAACAATAGTGCTACCCTTTTGGATTCAGGAAATCTTGTTTTGAGAGACAAGACATCTGGTGAGTTACTATGGCAAAGCTTTGACTACCCTTCACATACTCTCTTGCCTAGAATGAAGATTGTTAGAGCATCTCCAGTGGCAAGCTATTTGAGTTGCCATTGCCAAAATTTGACAAGAGTTTTAAAAAATGTTGCTCCAATGGGTTGCTATAACTCCTGCCAAATTTGGCAAATGCCATTTCATCTCTCAAATTTGGCAACAAGTTTGGCAATTGCCAAACTTGCCACATCATCCAAATAAACAGACTTTGGCTCCAAAATTTTCATGGAAAAAATAAACACAATGGAACAATAATATACCAGAGATGGAACAATACTATTAAAAAAACAAAAACAAAAACAAAAAAACAGTGGAACAAAAAAATTTCCATTACAATAGATTTTTGGAAAAATTATTACCAGAGATGGAACAATATATTCCAACGTTCCAAATTTCAACATACCAAACACAAAAACACCAAATTTTCAATTTTCCAAATTTCAGTTTCACCAATTTGAAGCAAACCAAATTTTAAAAAAAAAATAGAAAATGAACACAGTGAAGTAAAACAAAATACCTGATGGTGAAAAGGAGAAGAGAGACAGATGATCTTCTTTGTGTTCTTTGATACAGATGATTCTACAGATGATACAGATACGTGATCTTCTTTGTGTTCTTTGATACAGACGATACAGTGAGAGAAACAGAATTATGGGGGTAGACGGCAATGAGAGGGAGAGGGATAGATTTGGAGGTGGGTTTGTGAGATTTGGAGACATGGATGATCGATTCAGAGGGAGCTGGTGATGGCGGAGAAGAGAAAGACGGAGAGCAGAGAGAAGCAAAGGTGATGGATGGAGAAGAGAGAGACGGAGAGCAGAGAGAGAGACTTTCGATGATGGAGGGAGAAGAGATGATATTTGAGAGTGTGAGAGAAAGAGACGAAGACTGAGAAGGAGGAGGTGATGATGAAACCAAATGGAGAGAGACAAAGACTGAGAGTGAGAAAGAGAGAGAGAAGAGACACATGGACGGTGGTGATGGAACCAAATAGAGTCGTTGTGCACTGTTCGACTAAAAAAAAAAAAAAACAAAAATAACAACAAACATGTGGACGGTGGTGATAAAACCAAATAGAGCCGTTGTCCTCTGTTTGGCTAAAAAAACAAACACCAGTTTGTGTCAAAAATAAATATGTAGTAATATGTTTTTGGGTGGGGTGAATTATATTTAATTTTTTTCCCCAATTTTTCAATTTTTTTCATTTTTTATATTTGTCTAGTCGGGAATAATATAAATATATATATTTTTTTACAAATAGTTAAAAAAAGGTCACAAAAGACAAAAAATAAACAAAAATAAAATCACAAAAAAAAACTATATTCAAACAACACTTACAAACTTGGAGGGAAAGTTGGTTGAAATTTGCCAAAATAGCAAATGACTATTGGAGCACCATTGCTATAATTTGACAAAATAGCACTATTCATTGCCAAATTATAGCCATAGGAATGATATTATAGCAATAATAGTTGGAGATGCTCTTATAGTGTGATTAATAAAAAAACCTGGTCTTTGATATCCTAGAAAAGCAGGGAAGACCCTGGCCCTGGAGTTTTCTCTCTGGAATTTGATCATCAAGGCACGCCCCAGTTCTTCATCATGAAGGGATCTCAAAAGTATTTGTTAGAAATTGGGCGCCCATGTGGCATGACCCATGACCCTTTTGAACCTTATCCATGTAAGTTTGAATTTGAATTCAAAACCTATTTGGATAACCCACTTATGATATCTATATCTATCATATCAATTGATATGGATAGATGATATACTTAGCCTATATATCTGATATGATATATGAGATATGAGATGAATCAAATAATGTATGTTTTTTCCCATACTGACTCTCTCCCATTAAAATAATGATCGAGCTTTTTGCACTGTGACTTGTGTGGGTGATACTCATATTGTCGTATCACTCCACTACTGGGTGTTCGTTATTTGCATTTTTAATGCACGTGATTTGCCCACAAAATTTTTTGCTTCAAGTTCTATCACCTAAGGTATGATCAGATAATTTTTACCCGCTGTGTTATACTTGTTTTACATTGGTATTAGAACTTTAATGGGTATTTTCGTGCTTTTTTTTATGCATTAAAATAGGTGTATAATTTTATAAAAATATATACACGATATATGCATGAAAATTAATAATTTTTCAAACTATCTCCGATCCACCTAAAATTTATATATATAGTAGTATATTTAATGTAGAACATATCTGCAAAGTTTCATGAAAATCCAACGGTTAGATTTCAAGAATAATGGAGACACATTTTATATTTTCGAAACTTTACATGCATAATGGTTTTACATGCTTTAATTTCAGTCTGCAAATCTTACATATCTAGAATCCTTGTTTCGAGACTTTCGAGACCATATATTATTTGTTAGATTTGGATTTACGATTGATGAGATATAGCAAACCCTAATTTGGGTTCGTTTTATTTTTTGGTGGCTTAAGGAAGAAGATGAAGTGCAGAGTTTCTGCACTTCCACTCTCATTTGAGAGAGAGTGTAATACACACTATTATTTGGGTTTGTTAAATGTAATTTTTGATATCACCATTGGTTTTATTTTGAAAAATGGAGTTCGGCAGTACCAAAATCGGACCAGAAAATACCTTAGAAGGCGGCGCATGAGTCGCACTCGCCATCTGACGACGTCAGTGCCGCCACACGTCATCACGCGCTAGGCACGCTTCCCACGCACCATCACGCACGCGTCAGCCATGCTGTCTACGCGTGCGCTGTCTGCGTCTTCTACGCACGCATCTTGCACCGTCCACGCGCGTGCCGAGCCGAGCCACGCCGCGCCGCTTTTCACGCAAGCTTGGCTAGTTTGGCAGCTGAGTATAAGGTTCTGCTTGTTTGTTTTAAAAATTCAGAATTGCTTTAAATGGTCATAAGTAATTCATTATAGCTTTGTTTTAAGCGTGGTTGGTACTGTTAGACTCAGAATTAAATTTTCTATCTTCTGTAAAATTTTTAAAATTTTATAAAAATAAAAAATATTTTTCCTGAAATAATAATTCATTATTTTTGCTTTAAAATGCATCTAGTGTTGCATGATTAAGTTTCTAGAGCTGAAATTTTTACTATAGACCACTGTAATGGTTTACTATTTACTAGTATGGTTGTTGCATTTTCCCAGATTCTGGAATGTTTATTTATGATTTTATGTATGTTTATTAATTATTTAAAATTTCAGAAAATATCAGAAAATTTCAGAAAAATTTCAGAAGTGATATACTTTTTGTTATGGCATAATCTGAATATTAAACACAACACATTGTTATTTTTTGCCTAGAGTTTCTAATATGTTGTAATTACAATAGCATCATTAATTGTTTTCTATTTAAATTCCATTATTAAATGTAACATAGCATGAGTTGATTATGAATCTACATTAAGATGTTGTTGTATGGAATTATAATATTTTATCATACTTTTAGACATGCCATAGTCAGTGGGAGGTTGTTCGGTTGAGAGAAATCTTTGTAGATTTACTCCTGAAAACTAATATTTTGCGTATGAATTAAATTAAATTTTTGGATAATTGTCACCTGTGGCGCAAGAGATGATTACAAGCATAGTGGATTTTCGATCTTGCGACTTGTGTAATATTGTCACTATTTAATTTAGATTTTTTGTGGCAAAATTATATTATGCTAATCAAATTAATCTCAATGCAAATTTCTCTCTAAATTGATTTAGTTTATGGAAGTTAATTTGGTTGACCTAGACTTAGTAAAGATGTTCAAATGTGAACAATGTAATCCTTTTCTTTAGATGAGCAAAAGTCTTGGAGACTTTAGGTCAGACCTTAATCAAGCCAAAGTAAGGAAACATGACTCAAAGTCGCCGTGGTTTTGTTGCCTTGTTTGGCATAATAAAAGTTGATGTGTGCGCTATGGTTAGCGGCACACTATGTAGTTTTGATTGGCGAGTTTTGGAGTTCTGAAATTAGTAAGCCCTCAGTAGATCTGTATATGACTTGACTATTGAGCTGCGCGGATTGACTTTGTAATTTGACATGTAATGATGTTGCATTATTGGATGAAGTAGCATTCAAGAGTCACGTCATCCAAGAAATGCGAGCTTAAATGAGTTAGTCATTAAGTGTAAGACGAGTAGCTAGTATGAGCAGTGTTTTGCTCTCTACCCAACTATTGGGAGTGGATGGAGCAAAATTTCACGCACTATAATAGTGTGCATTGAAGTATCACTTGAAGTTAAAAGATTAGCGCTTAGTAGAAGCAAAATCTATTAACTCTAAGTGAAAAGATTAGCACCAAGTGGCTATAAAATCTATTAGCATTGCCAACTTGTCTAAGTCTGGACACTTATTGTTTGCCCAGTTAAGTGTGAGACATGATGAGGTGCTTCTTTGTATGGTTCCTTAGCTAGGCTAACGTTTTTGAATAACGTTTACCATTAAGCGCAAATGTTGTAACATAGTGTAGACGTCCCCGAACGTCCCGGGAGGGAATCCCGTTTTGTTCATTGGGGCTCACTACAGTTCAGGACTCAATGTCACACTCCTGTATCTAATCTCGCAGAGTGCAATGCAAGACCGATGAATCATCAAAGAGTCCAAATCCGGCAAATCGTTTTTGAAAACATATTTTTTTGAAAGAAGTGCCAAACATGGACTGCTTTGCCAGATACAGAGTCGCTACTTAAATATTTTATTTTTGGAGAATTTAGGAAACCCTGACTCATTTGCCTAAGGCCACATGTCCGTCATCACCAAAGTTGCCTCGGCTCGAGAACTTGGGTACGATTGGGGAAGGTCAGCTATGAGCACCCCCACTCGCCCGATCAAAGATCGGCCTCTACTAACCATGATATCTAGTTTTGAAAACATTATGCATTCTTATTCCGGTTAATTAGCTAATCTTACTATGTGATGCACACAACACAAAAGTATAGACTAGATCGCCTAATTTGGAACAAAGCATTGCGTATCCGCTTGTTTGAAAGACAGTTTGAAATTTGCTACTCGCAAGTAGGCTAAAACACGGATTTCAACGAGTCGTTCCAACTCAAACAATCCAACCTTCACCCGCAGGCATTCAGGCAGTAAATCAACTAAGCAGTTAGCCTCATGGCAAGCATGCTTTCATGTTAACATTCACACTCATGCGAGATGCTAAAGCATAAACACTCACCTAGTACTCCAAGCCAAAACAAGGAACATGTTAGTAATCAAATGTATGATCCAAGTCCATGTTAAGATGGCTAATGCATCGCAAGCAAAATGCAGCTAGAGTAGGCTCGGATAATCTATGGATGGCATGTGAAATGCAGCAGATAACATGTACTCAAGTTAGATTTGAAATGCTATGCAATTAGCATGATGCGCCGAGCTCGGTGTATGCAATACAGATGAATGAATGCATGCATGCGTAGCATAAGGATGCTAATTGAAATATGCCCTAATACTAACCATCAAAAGAAGGTAAGTAAAAGGGAGAAAGAAATGGGGGTTGGAAGACATGCATGACACACACGCACGCTTATTACAAATTCGCCCTCGCTCGGAGGGACCGAAAGAATAATACAATTTAATCAACTAACAAGCTAATTAAATAGTTACAAACTAATTAACTAGTTAAGAAAATTAACTAAGCTAATAAAGCGATAAAACAGCCTCGGGAAGAGGGTCCAATGCATGCATGCTCGACTCCGCTCGGAATTCCACCACCATGCACAAGCTGTCTCTGTTTTCACTGTTTTATGCCTCTGAAAATTGCACAAGTCCCAAGGAGCACTCTCTGAACACTATGGAGCACTCTCTGAACATTGTGGGGTGCCACCGGCCATGAGGAATGGTCACCGGCCATGGGAAAGTGGTCATCGACCATTGGTATGGCTATCAGCCAGATATTTGTGGTCGGCCGGCACTCAATGTGGTCGGTCGGCCATCTATGCCTGCAAAATCCTGTTTTGACAGCAACAGAGGACAAGACAAAGCATGGCAATACATTTCAAAGCAATATTTGCACCACCAACCTCCCCATCATGTTATGGACTCAAGGGAATTTGGTCTTCGACCCTCAGACCACCAATCGCGTATTTCAATGCGTGATGGTCCAAGAAGTCAAGTGTGCATTTTCAATGTCAAATGAAATGCACACAAAACAAACAAGAGGCCCAACCTCTATCATGGTGATTCAAGAGGCAAGGTATGCATGCCAAATGCAATGCAACCTAGGCATATGAGCTAGGTATGCAACATAAACATAAGGGCAAGCATATAAACAACTCAAGCATGTGGCAAGTATGAAAGCTAACAAGCATGCGAGATGCAACTTAAGCATACAAGTATACAAGACATGTAACAACACGTTAAGCAACTTAGCCAAAGATGCATGCCAAATGCGCAATTAAGCATGCAATAACATGTTAGTAGATCTATACATAGCATGCAACAACATGTGAAAAGGGGGGGGGACAAGTATGCAACAAGACACAAGGTGAGCATGCAACAACATGCGAACAATGGACTTACACCAAGATGGACAGCTCTCTACTAGGTCCAAAACAGTAGCCAAATGCTATGGAAATGAGGTCAAATTTACATACAAACATGCATGCAAACATGGTCCAACACTTGGACATCAAAGAGAAACTTTTAAGCACACTTAAAAGGGACAAAACATGGACAAATGGCATACATAGCAAGCTCTGAAAATACATGAGGGATGATGCCAAATCAATCTAACAATGCAAGCAAGGCATGCAACCAAACCCAAGGACTTAAACTATGGCCATGTGACACATGAAGCAAATGACCAAAGGGCCATGGGGACTCAAAATCACCCCAAGGCAGACCAAAACAAGGTCAAAGGCACACCTAGATGGCATCTAAATGGCCTAAGTCTAAAGGCATGCACAAAGGTCCAAACATGGAGCATAAGACACAAGCCTTTTAAAGCATTAAAGGGGCATCAAATGCAAGCATACCACAAGGACTGAAATGGTGTTATAAGTGGTTCCAAACCATTGAAACAAGCCAAGTAATGCATGCTCAACACTCACACACCCAAGGCTAACAAGCCAAAATGCAAGGTGGCTATACAAAGCATGTCATGGATGACCAAAACAACCACAAACAGACCTTAATCATACTAAAACATGCATAAAAGCTTCACAAAGCTTGGCCAAAACAAGTAAGCATAGTAGTCTCAATGCTAAGTACATGTTAAGGCAAATAATGGCATTACAAGACAAGTATGCAAGGCAAGCATGGTGTGTCTAAACCAACTTAAAACAGTGCTATATCATGGAAAAATAAACACAAATACTACTTAATACATGGCCAACATGAACTTAAACAAGGTGCTCACACATGAGGCTAAAATGACAATTATTGAAGGCAATAAGGAGAGGGGATGACCCTCTCCTTCTTAGGACCTTAAAGCACCATCCCCACCACTAAAATCCCTCTAGATTTCAGTGGTGAGGAGGCCAAGACAAGGTGGTTCCGGAGCTCACCAAAATAGCACAAAAATGGGGCCAAACAAGGCCTAAGAGGGGTCAAACAACCCCAAACACCAAAGCAACCTTAAACAACTATTTTAAGCACTTAAAATTAGAACTTTTATATGTTATAAGTTAAGCTTAAAAATAGATGCAAGGATGGCTAAAAGCCTATGCAAAAAGGGGGTATTTAAAGAGAAAGTTCTTACCCTTGTAGACCTCTTCAAGAACAATGCTCTAGCAGCCTTCCTTAGGTCTAAACCAGCTCAAAACCTTCAAGAATAACCCTTTGGCTCCTCAGCAACCAAGGTAAGGTGTAGAACTAGGTGTCCTAGTGCAAAACTAAGAACAAAACCCCTTTAAACACACATAAAGAGCAAAAGAGATGGAGAAATATAGATAGATAGATACACTATTTCTAACCCTAATCCAGACCTCTGGAACTTTTTTGTAACCCTTGAGGAGGGAGGAGAAGCCATCCTCTTATAGAGATTCACTCTTGCAAAGCTTACAAAACAAGCTAAGCAAGAGGGAAATCCCTCCATACACGTGTATGGAGGGGGTGCAAAGTGGGTGCCAGCTGTGCCAACTGGCACAAAATATCTGCCAAAAGCAGATGAACAGTGGTCGACCAACAAAAATGGCCATTTGACCAACAATGGTGGCCGACCGACCACCAAGAGTGCCGACCGGCCATCATCAATGGCCGGTGGCAAGAAAACATGGCCGGTGGCCTCAAGCCATGGCCGGTGAGGTGTGGGGATGGCCAACAAGCTATTTCCCACCCTCAGAAGCAAAACAACAAGTGTTTGGTGCAAAACCAAACACAAAACAAACAAGTTGAGAGATCCTAAGGTAGGGCGCGTAGCCGAGACCTTCGAGAACTCAAAACGAACACAAACATGGATGATCACCGAGTATTCAAACGATGACATCCAAGTCTTGAGGACGGTCAAAAATGGGGTGTCTACACATAGTAATGAAAAGGTCAAGGCCGACAAGGTTGTTATGATTCTAAGAATTTGACGCATGGCTCGTGAGAGCATTGTGTTGAATTAGACTCTTTAGCCTATTTCACGCTTAAGTTACTTCGGGAGTTGTCATAGATTGATAGCTTATTCTCTCCTTCTTATGGATAGTAGAATTAATTGCAAGTAACTATGAAGCGAGAAACAGAGATGGCAAGAGGAGTATCGTCATCTTTCAACTAGATATAGTAAAGTGTATGGAGAATAAAATTGACTTGAAAGTGCTGGGGATTAGCACTTACTAGTTAAATTTGCGACTTAGGCGCACTTGATATCTCCATGACATCCTTTTATGATCTAGTGAATATGAATTAGTCGTGAGTCATTACCTAGTTAGGCCTAAACCTTTAAAACTTGTCTTCAAGAACTCACATATTAGGATGATTAGAATTAGTTTATGACATTGGTCATGAATTGGTGGCTTATTATACTTAATCGTATTAATGAGAAGATGACATGAATGGTTTTAGTAGGCCCTCTCGGGCCCACTCGCTTGTGACATTCAGCTCTCATGTGAATGTGTAACTTTGTTCACAATGGTTATGCACAAAATAAGTAGGAAAGCCGCAGAAGAGCATTTGTATTAGCGCATTTAGTCCACTATGATATTTGTGATTGGATATGTATAAGGGTATGATAGCTAGCCCCAAATCTTGACACATTTATAGATTACGATACGCATCTTAGTCAAGACTATTTGATCTCCCATAAGTCAAAAAGTTTTGAAATGATTTTTGACATTGCACATATGACGTCGAGATCAATTAGATAAGAGCTTTCGTGCTTTTAGTTTTGACCAAGGTGGCGAGTATCTATTTGAGTTATTTTTTAGAAAGCTCTGTGAAGAGAAATGGATGCTTAGAAAATTGATTATTCCTAGTACTCAGCAACACAAGAGTGTAGTAGAGATAAGGAATTAAGTATTGTTAATGTTAGGTGGACGATGGCGCAAAATGTTTCCCAATTGGGAATTGTACTTTAGTTTGTTGCCTATATCCCTGACTAAGTGCCCTCCATATCAGATTTTACACTCCATTTGAGTAATGGGTTGGCGGAGAGCCATCTATGGGCGATCTGTAACTGTTAAGCAGCTTATCTTTATTTTACTTCTCACAAGGTTGCGAAGTTAAGACCTAGGGTTCTATAACGCATTATTGTATGTTGTCTTGTAAACACATAGGGTCATGTGGCACATTATTATATGTTGTCATGTAAACCCTCCAGGTCATGTGCATATAGGTAAGCAGTTTTGTGGTAGTGTAACTAAGTCACATAAAGTTTTCTTAGTAAAGGTGACGTGAATAGAGTTTTGGAACTCTATAAGATAGAGAATTCTAAGCATAGCGCTTTATGTAGCCTAGTTGAGAATAGAGAGAAATTTCCAATATCCTAGGGACAGTGGGAGTGATGTGTCTACTAGTGGATTACTCCATTAGAGAAGAATACTCTACATTCTTTGTTGCGTGGTAGCGAATGTGAAAATTTTCCACGTCATCACTAGGTGATTGAGAGGGAAACATTCATGATTACTCCGCAAGATGATAAAGAGCCTAGGATAATGCCAAAGGCTCTAGTCCCTTGTTTTTAGAAAGTGGATCAACGTTGCGCAGTTTAAGACAAAGTCTTTGAGGATTAACCATTTCTGTAATTTGGTTGACTTTCCATTATGACACGAAACTGTTCTAAAGTTATGCGCAATTTGGATAGTCATTGTTGAGGCATAAGGCTCGCTAGATACTGAAAAGTCGCACCATTGAGAAAAGTGTAGACCATGAGAAGACTTCCTCCTGGGAAGTGAGGTTATTTCGACTTAGGCTATGATTGACATAAGTTCGGAACATTGATTTGTGGACGTTGTGACCCAACTTCTCGTTGGAGAATTGGATAAGTAGATCCATAGGGATTTACCTTCTGCTTTTATGGTAAAAAGTTAGGAGTGCAAAAAGGTTGCTAGTTCCAATAAATCTTTTACAGCCTAAAACAGTTATCCAAATAGCAGTTCTTAGATTTCGTCAAGCCATGATAGGCTAACGATGATAGATGAAGACCACTGAGGCATGATCAATGGTCCAAAAACAGTTTTTCCTTACTTAGTCATTATGAGCCAGGAATTTATAAGGTTGTCACCACATAGGGTGGGCGGTCCTCTGTTTTAGATATGATGGACATGGGTGATGTAATTTATATGCTCGGATGTACAATCCTTAGGGATTGTTTTGGAAGAATTCCCGATTTGTCTTCAATGACTTACATAAGGAATATCCTAGAATGATTTTAGATGCAAAATTGCAAACCCATTAACTTACCTATCACTAAAAGCCAGAGCCTTAGCTATTGAATGAATCCTCGGATTGTTTTTGGGATAAACAGATGACCTATATTCCTTGGTTTTTTTGTTGTGGAAGCCTGAAGTACGCTATGTGGGTGTATTCGGCATGATAACTGTTATCTTTGGTAAATGCTCAACTGAGTTGTTTAGACATTAACCTTGCTCATTAGACTGTGGATAGAATGCTTTACTAGTAGTATATTAATTTGCTCCTTGTAAGATTCAATGCGCTAGTTGGGCGCATCTTGAATGAATACAGATTGGTCACCAAAATATCTTTAGAGAGGTTATTGCGCAAGAGGTAGTGATCTTGAATCACTTCATGTGAGGCGTACATGGTGGATTCCGTTGTATATACTTATTGCAAGAGGTGTTGATAAGGCTTATGTTTGGAATCTAAAATTACGCAAGCTGTGGTCATTTTTTTTTAAATCGATCACTTATTTGTTGTGAGATGATGGGATGTTGACACTATTATGGTTTGTGTCATAATGATTAGCAGATGATAATGTCAGCAGGCAAGATTGGCTCACTCATACGAGCAATCGCCTTTGGTGCTTAGGAGCGAGCAAGGATGAGACTAGTGGTTTATTTTTTTTTTGGAGCCAAGAAAGGCTTAAATTATCCACTATGTATGTCGCCTTGGTTACAACCAAGATGAGGTCGTGTTAAGGACCAAACATGGATGTTAGTACCCACTTTCCATGTTGTGCCTGTTATGATTTGCCAGATGCGAGATCTCATTTGGCACCTGGAAGGCGAGCAAATAGAGAATTCGTGTTAGGCGCTAGAAAGCGACTAGACTAAAACCTATACGGTGTATCGAGTATGACATCACTCTTTTGGAAGAGTTACTCCACCGTAACATGTATTCATACTATATGTGCTTGGCGACCGAGTAATGACGTGAGAGAATGGATCCCTGTTTCCTCACCGTATGAGTCTTACGTGTCATTATTGATATGACTTTCATTTATGTACCCTTTGTGACCTTTGACTATGTTATAAGGTAAGGGGTTGATGTTCTGCTACTTTGGTATGTTACCTGCGGCCATGTATGATTCGGCTTTAAGGGACATCACTGGAAAAGCAGTTAATCCTAAACTAAATGGCGTGAGGGCAAAGGGAAGATCATCTAGTATTACACCACTGTTGTATATTCACTGCCGGCAACTCACACCGCTCTGTATGAGAGGTGGATTGAGTGTGAATATATTGCAAGAATTGAGAGGGTCAAACATGCTCTTTTGAGGGATTAGAGATGTTTTTTGGACCAGTGTAATTAGATCGGTCTGGGGTATATGAGACATTATTTTTATTTTTGGGTTGATGTCTCTATGTTGGCTCATTTTTTAGTTTCTAGTATAGAGCTCCCACATGCAGGTGTTCTCAGCGGTCGCACAGTGCATTGGCTAGTATGAGACTATTCATTTTTTTAGGGAGATTGAGATAGAGATGTGGCAGTGTCATGCCAACTCATGTGCGAGTAGGAGATGTTAGAAATTAGGCGCCCATATGGCATGACCCATGACCCTTTTGAACCTTATCCATGTAAGTTTGAATTTGAATTCAAAACCTATTTGGATAACTCACTCATGATATCTATATCTATCATATCAACTGATATGGATAGATGATATACTTAGCCCATATATCTGATACGATATATGGGATATGGGATGAATCAAATAACATATGTTTTTTCCCATACTGACTCTCTCCCATTAAAATAACGATTGAGCTTTTTGCACTGTGACTTGTGTAGGTGATACACATATTGTGGTATCACTCCACTGCTGGGTGTTCATTGTTCGTATTTTTAAAACACGTGATTTACCCACAAGATTCTTCGCTTGAGGTTCTATCACCTAAGGTATGATCTAATAATTTTTACCCACTGCGTTATACTTGTGTTACAGTATTGGACTAGTGGGGTATGGACTAGACAAAGTTTCCCAATGATCCCTGATATGAGAGCTCGCAATATACACATCACCTATGTTTTCAGGCCGAGGTGGAGCAATTTCACTTACTCTGTTACTGATGCTTCCGTGACGAGTATATTTGTGTTGGATGTATTAGGGAAACTTTAGCTGCTGTCGTGGTCTGAAACTACTCATAAATGGGGTTTGATTTGGTCTCAACCGATCCAACAGTGCAAGGTTTATGCCTACTGTGGGGCTTTTAGCATTTGCAGTCAAAAGGCCCTTACATTTTGCCAATGTTTGCCGGGTTTTGAACCCCGTTCTGTACGAAATTGAATTGCAGGAGACGTGTCGGGAGGGTGCGTGAGGAAAGCCCCTTTACAAAGTGGCAATGATAGTTAAACCAATGGACAGACCAGTTTATTTGGATACCTAAAGTAAGACTCCCTTTCAATCCGATAGTTTTGCAAGATAAAGGTGCTTTTCAATATCTGCTCTTGCTCTGCTTTTGCTTATGGTAGTGATGGGTGTTCAATATGGAGTGAAGATCTCTTTAAAGTTGAACAACTGAAAGATGATGACCCTGATAGGAGTGATTTCTATCTAAAACTTTCTGTTTCTGCATTTCTTAGTGAAGGTAAAAATAATGGGATTGTTGCAATTGTTTTGGTGGCATAGGGACAACAGTTAATTACATTGTTTTTGGAACTCTTTTTGCAGATTCAAGAAGGAAGAGGTGGAAATGGTTTATTCTAGCACTTGCAGCTTCTATGACACTGTTGACTTCAACCATGTTTTATTGTATGTTGAAGAGGATAAAGTCACAAAACAAAGGTGTGAATTTCACTCTTAGAACATAAAACTAAACCAATTCAAGGGACTGCATTTTTATTAGTAACTAAAAATTAGTCATTGTGCTTCTATATAGGTTCAAATGCCCTAATATAATTCAAAAATAAAAATAAAAATTAGCCCCTATATTTTTTACCAAGCAGGGGAGGATTTACTGTTATTCAATGTTGGCACAAGCATTGGAGCTGCCAACTGCACAATAAATGATGCCAGTAAGGATCTTATTGGTGGGAAGAAGGAAGTTGCTTTACCGTTGTTCAGTTTCACTAGTGTATCTTCTGCTACCGATAACTTCTCTGATGCAAATAAGCTTGGAGAGGCTGGTTTTGGACCTGTTTACAAGGTAACATTCAACATCACTAGCTGTGATGCTTTTGGGATGTTGAACACTACTAAGTAATGAAGTCCCAATTGGTGCATAGAGTTTTTTATACTTAAAATATTACTTTCAAATAGTATTTGATGTTAGTTTTCCAAAGAATACAAAGAAAATTAATGAGGTTCCATATCAGGGAAGGTTACTAAAACGATATGAGGTGGCCATGAAAAGGCTTTCAAGAAAATCTGGACAAGGATTGGAGGAATTACAGAATGAGGCTATGCTCATAGCAAAACTTCAACACAAGAATCTTATGAGACTACTGGGCTGCTGCATTGAAATAAATGAAAAGATTTTAATCTACGAGCATATGCCCAACAAAAGCTTGGATTTCTTCCTTTTTGGTTTGTGCCTTGGCTTTCTTGACTATATTTGATTGTTTTTGTTTGTATCCATACTACCGTTTAATTTATTAATTTGATGTGAAATTGAGACAGATCCAATAAAACATGGGATACTAAATTGGGAGTTAGGCATTAACATCATTGAAGGAATTGCTCAAGGGCTTCTCTATCTTCACCAGTACTCAAGGTTACAAATCATCCATAGAGATTTGAAAGCTAGCAACATTTTGTTGGATAAAGATATGAACCCAAAAATTTTCGATTTTGGGATGACAAGAATTTTCAGTGGAAATGGCTCACATGCAACAAATCGAATTGTTGGCACTTAGTGAGTTCATAATTTATGTGCCTTTGCACCAAAACATCTTTCTTTCTTTTTTTTGTTATTGTTGTTGTTGTTGTTGCATGCATTGATATCTTTAGGGTTACTAAACGATTCAATTTAATACATGAATCCAGTGGTTATATGTCACCTGAGTATGCTTTGGATGGTCTTTTTTCAATCAAATCTAATACCTTCAGCTTTGGAGTCTTGTTGTTAGAGATTTTGAGTGGCAAAAAAAATACACGCTTTTATCTAACTAACTCTGTCAATCTTCTTGGATATGTGAGCACCAGAACACTATTGCATTTATCATGCCTTTTTTTACCTTTCCAATTTTTTATTTTTTTTTAATTTTTTTTAATTTTTAATTTTTAATTTTTTAATTTTTATTTTTTATTTTTTGTCTTTGAAGGATTCACAATGAGATATACTTTTCTGTCTAATATTCTTCAGGCATGGGACTTGTGGAAGAGTGGCATGGGACCGGACCTGAAGGACCCAATATTGGGAGACATACCTTCTACACATATGCTGTTGAGGTACATAAACATTGGACTTCTTTGTGTTCAAGAAAGTGCAGTTGATAAGCGTACCATGTCTAGTGTTGTATCAATGCTTAGCAATGAACTTGTGCTTCTACCTTCTCCAAAACAACCTGCATTTTCAACTATTACATGTGTGCCTGATTGGACATCATGCAAAATCCCAAAAATATGTTTGTTGAATGACGTGACGCTTTCAGTTCTTGAAGCCCAGTAAGAGTTCAGTCTTCCATGTCGATTTGTTGATTTGGTGTATTGATACAATGCAAAAAAAATTCAACAATTTCAAGATCGATTCCAAAAGATCAGGGAAACACTTAAGTTTGAGTAAAAGTTCTTGTTTGGTTGTGTTTTTGTTTTTTTGTTTTCAATTTTTATTTTTTAGAAAAACAAGACTTTGTTTGGTTTGATTATTTAAAAACTGTTTTTAGACTATTTTCTTTTGTCTTTAGTAATTTTTTTATTATTATTTATATATTATTATTATTTTTTAGTTACATCTAATTTATATGTTTTTAAAAAATTTTAAAAAAAATGACTAAAATATGAAAAAAGCTTGCTGAAGACCAAAGAAAAACTCCTCCAAAACACACATACAAGTTTTTGTTCCAATTTTCTTTTATTTGTACCATTTTTTTTCATTCATATTTTAGTCAATTTCCAATGCATACCCTCAATTACTTTGCAATGTGTTGGAAGGTAAAGTAATGCCTTAATCACGTTGTGTCATAATTCCAAGATAACTCTTGATGTGCTTACTGTGATAACTTCCACATTGCATCATAACAAAAATTACATCGTATCATAGTGAAAAGTGTGTGTGCATAATTATGGATGGAGAAAACTGAATTTGTTCACACATTTTTTTAATGTGGATCTCATATCTAAAATGTGTAATTATCCCACTCAAAATTGACCCCCAAAAAATAGTATTTTAATCATTATATTCAATGTAAATATATGAACAATGTCTAAAATATCATTTTCATTCAGTTTAATGAGTAAAATACTATTTTTTTTTTCATTTGTTTTACTTAACAAAATAGACAAATAGTTTAGATTGAAAACAAATCAAAAAATTAGGACTAAAGTGGACAAAATTAAAAAATTAAGATTTATTTTGTTACAAGACTCAAATTTTGAGGGTTTTTTTTTTTTTTTTTTGTAATTTCTTTTAAAATTATTTACGATAGACTTGACATCAAAAGCTCAAAAAATGTGATTAATATAATTTTTTTAAGAAAATTATCTTACTAATTACTATGAAAATATTTTAAACATTTCCCTGAAGAACCCTTATTGTGATTGCACGTGATAACACTAATTGTCAAAGGCCGATAAGAACAATTGAAAACTTTTTAGGTTCTAACATTAAAGAGAGATTTCTTATAAAATTTTGTTAACACAATCATATAGTCTCAGGAAATGACAAACATAGAGACTTTTTTTAGCTTTCTTTATTTATTATACATTCTTAATTCTTTTTTACTGCATCAAAGCCAAGCCCACCCATTATGACTTGGCCATCCACTCTCTTTTTATTTTTCTATTTTTTTAAGAATATTTTTTTTCCAATTATTTCTACATACAAAAAAAGAAAAGAAATTAGGCACTTTCGAACGATTATGTAATATTATTTATGTGATATTTCTAATAAATAAGAGACTGTAACACATATTAATGTTGTATTTGAATCATAGGAATTTAAAAAATACGAATGAAGTACAAGTTATTTTTTTCTCTATTTCTTGTGTATTATTTTTTTAATTTTTTTTTTCTTTCTAAAATTCATATCCAAATATGTGATCCAAAGTGAATTATTCTTTGTCTCTCGACTAACCAACAAAAAAAAGTCAGCATATTGTAAAATATAAGATTTTTTTTCTTTTTTCTTCTTTTTATTTTTAAATCTGATCTAAACAGAAGTATAATATTTATTATGTATTCAATTCAATTATAGTCCCTTTCCACAAAGGCAAGTTGAATTTGATAACCAACTTACACCTTTAATTGGGCACCAAAAGTGGACTGAGTTTTTGTAGAAAATAACAATTCAGGATATAAAAAAATTAGCAAAACATAGGAGGTGTAATTCTTTCTGTGGTGGCGGGGTGCAACTCAAAAGTTTGTGGGAGTGCAACTCTGAGTTGCACCCCACTATGTCTCCGTAATTGTTTTTATTGAGATGTAATTTCCCTTAATATAATAGTTATATGATGAGGACAATCACAAACACCAGCACATTAATGCTGTTTTTGGTTGGGGGATTTAAGGAGAGATTTGGAAACAGAAAGGGAAAAGGTATGTGAAATTAGGTGAAATGTAATTATATTTTATTCACATTTCACCTAACTTTTCTTTTTCTCTTTCCAAATCTCTTCTCAAATCCCTCAACCAAACACAGCGTAAGAGAAATTATCGTATGAGTCCAAAAACTCCACGTAGTCATATATTTGTTGAATGGTATTTTGTGATTTTTCTACCTTTTTCTTATTTATCAGACTATATAATCATTTAACCCCTAATATTAAGTAACACATAATTAACATGAAATTCTAAAAAGACCTAGAAAAAATACTTGCAGACTATACAGCAACTCAAATAAATGAATAATAGAGGGCAAAATTTCCAATGCACACCCTCAATTACTTTGCAAATGTGTTTGAAGTTATAGCGTAATGTGTTTAAGGTTACGACTTAATCATGTTGTGTTGTAATTTTAATAATTTATTGAGACGTTACTCTTGATGTGATTAGTGTCAAAACTTTAATCACAATGTATTGGAATAAAAATCATATCGTATCATAGTGAAAAGAATACGCATCACACACAAACTAATTATAGATGGAGGAAAATGAAATTTTTTTTTTTTTTTTTTTGGCTATACAGTAGGATGTTAGGGAGTTAGTAAGTTAAATTATAATAAATTTGTTTGTATATTTTAAAATGAATAATACACTAAAGATGATTGGTCCAAATTTGTGAACCCTATATTTAAAAAGTATAATGAGTTAGTGGTACTACATACACCAATTATTATATTAATAATTAGTGTATTAGCATATGTTATAGTATTGCAACTTCAAAACTATAGACCCCGTCCATTATACAAAATAGAAAGACTCAAAACCAATAAAATTATGCCACATCATCCGTTAGTACACTAATTGGCATACTAATTAGTATATATAACTTTATTCATAATGACCAGTAGTGCTACATACACCAATTACTATATTAATTAGTGTACCAACACATGTTATAACATTACAATTTTAAAACTATGGACCTATTTATTATACAAATTATAAGGATTCAAAGCCAATAAAACTATGCCATATTATTCATTAGTATACTAATTAGTCCGAATAATGTTATATGTACCAATTAATATACTAATCAGTACACTAACCGATGATGTTGCATAATTTTAAAAGTTTTGAGTATTTGTAATTTGTATAATAGGTGGGGTCAGTAATAATAACATAACATTAGTTGGTATATTAATATATATATTAATTGGTGCATGTAGCACCATCGAATCAGTCCACAGGTCTTACTATTCTCGACCAATCAAAATGTATGTATTAATACTAAAAAAATGTGTGAACAAAATTAGATAGGTGGATGGAGAATAGTCAACAAACTGTACAACTCTTTAACATCCCGTTTGTTTTCAGAGGTAGATTGGAAAAGATTGATAGTGAGGGAATTAGTAAAATTGTGTTTATTTTAGTGATAGTTGGTAGTGTGGGGATTGTTAAATTATTTTTATATAAAATAATAAAACAAATTAAATTATGATTTTTACTTAACAAAAAATATAAAATCATTAAACATTAATGTTCAAAAAAAATGCCCAACATATAAAAAAAAAAAAAATTACAATTGACCAGATGACTGGCCGGATGTTCCAGCAAACGACCGGTAACTCACTAAGCTGACAGATTATTTTTTAATACCACCTCTTCGCCCAGACTACCAATCTGCTTGCCCAAGGCCTATCCTAATTCAAACAGACTATCAATCCGGAAGACCACAAACAAAACAAACGTGAGCTAACCTCACTGTTCATCCATTACAGTCCGAAGTGAACTGCTACTCCGAAAAACAAACTGGGCTAAAGCAGATGCTATTTGTCCTATACAGTCTAGTTCATTCACATTATTTAATCTTAGAGTTAGCAGTTTTTCTTAGGTGGAAAAACTTTTATGTTATGATATGTTTGGTTGGTAAAAATGAAAGAAAAATAATGCAAATCCCAATATTATAAATCTTATTGTTAATAATAAAATTGCAATTCAAATTAACCTACTGCAATTTTACTGTTGGTAATAAAATTTTAAGAATAATGAAAGTTGATTTCAACTTAGTTCCAAATTAAGCAGAAAATTTAAATTCGTAATGTTATTGGGTTTCTTCTAAGATTTTTTTTACATGTAAATCTTGTTTGGTGTATCTTATTGAGCTGTTTATAATTTGTTTATAATAAAAAAAAACAAGAAGCATGTGTTAAAGTGTTTGCTGTAGGTTTTGCTTTTAGCTTATGAGATAAAATAATTTAAATAAATTAAAAAAATAATTATCTAGAAACTAAAAAGATAGTTTTTTTATTTTTTTATTTTCTAATTATCAACTTTTCAATTTAAAAAAAAAAAAATCATAAACATTAGTTGAGACTGGCTATTCAAATAGCCTAATGGCCTTTTTATGCATAATTTACTTTTAAGTGTGGATAGACTTTCCAGACAAAGAAAGAAGTCAGTTGAGCAAGGCAATCCAAACACCCAACCTAATATAACTGTTTTAGTCAATACCTGCTAAATTCACATGATGATGATGAGGGCATTCAATCCAACACATTAGTTAAGGTTCTAATATATCAATGAAGGTTCTAACATTTTGAAAAAAAAAAAACAAAAAACAAGAAACAAAAAGATCCAACACATTAATTATATATATAGTAATCATCATAATTTGAATAATTTAACTTACATATTTTGAACACCCAACTCAGCTACTCCAAACTTTGCACACCCACCTTATAACAGAAAAGGGTCCATGATTAGTTAAAGTGATTATTAACATATAAATATAAATAATTATTACATAATATACATATAAATATTTAATTTAATCAAATCTTATTTCTACCATTGAATCAAATGAATTAAACAACAATATCGGTTGTGGTACTTAATGTTCATTTTTCAGACTGCACATATACACTAATACAACCTATTTTAAATATATAGAAGTAACATTTGACTGTAGATTTAACCTTTCCAATACTGATACTAATGCCCAACATGTCTAACATTCTTCAGAATTCTCTTCTTTTGTCTTGAGAAAGCAATGGAGAGCCAAGCTTTCTTCATCTTCTTCTTCTCCTTTGCTTCACTACTTTCCTCAACCTTCTTGAAATTCTCCATTGCAGGTGATACCTTAGCTTCAAACCAATCTCTCCGGGACGGCGACACTTTAGTTTCCACCAGCCAAAGGTTTGAGCTCGGCTTCTTCTCTCCCGGCAGCTCCAAATTCCGGTACTTGGGAATCTGGTACAAAGCCACCCCAGATACAGTTGTGTGGGTGGCCAATCGAAACAATCCAATAACAGGTTTACAAGGAGTCTTGACTATCAGTGGTAATAGATCACTGGTTCTTCTCAATGGAACACAGAGCATTGTCTGGTCATCTAACCTGTCAAGAGTCGAAGAAGGTCCTGTGGCACGGCTCTTAGATTCTGGAAATCTTGTTCTGTTTGGCAAGACAGAAACAAATTCTGATAGTTTCCTATGGCAGAGCTTTGATTTCCCGTGCAATATGCGGATACCTGACCTGAAGATGGGAGAGAACAACAGAACAAGTCTAGATCAGTACTTGACATCATGGAAAAGCGCTGACGATCCATCTCCGGGAGAGTTTACTTACAGAGTTGATAATCATGGGTTGCCTCAACTAGTACTTAGAATGGGATCAATAAAAAAGTACCGGTCTGGGGTAAAACTCACATTCATTAATCTTCCCTTGTACAACAATCCGGCATTTAAAACAATGTTGGAGTTCAACAACAATAGATTGATATATATCTATGAACCATACAACAGCTCTGTCTTTACAAGATTAACACTAAACGAGTCGGGGTTGCTTCAACGCTATATACTGAACAAAAAGAACACTTGGGATCTTATGTTCACGGTTCCACGTGATCTGTGTGACAGTTATGGATATTGTGGTCCTAATGGTATTTGCAGAATCTACAAATCACCATTGTGCGAGTGTTTGAAGGGGTTCATTCCAAAATCCCAACAAGAATGGGATGTTCTTGATTGGTCCAGTGGATGCGTAAGAAGTGTGCCATTAGATTGCCAGAATGGAGAAGGGTTTGTGAAGGTTGTACAGGTCAAGTTGCCTGACCTGTTGGAGTTTCGGTTAAACATAGGTATGAGCATCAAGGAATGTGAGGATGAGTGTTTGAAGAACTGTTCTTGTATAGCTTATGCTAATTCAAACATTAGTGGAGGTGGCAGTGGTTGTTTGATGTGGTTTGGGGTTCTGATTGATACCCGGGAGAGCTTCCAAGACAATAGTTACCAAGATATCTACATACGCTTGCCAGCTTCAGCAATAGGTTAGTGCATGGCTATGATCTACCAGGTTTCTCTTAACCTTCTAAACTCCTCAATACTTCAGCCCTTTGTTACTTGGAACGCGAATCGTTTTGGTATTCTCTGTTTCAGAATTTACCTAGTACTTCAGTTCTTCATATTCTCTGTTTCAGATTCAATTCATGATTCAAATAATAAGAAAAGACTTGTGAAGATCCTACTGCTATCAGCAACTTTAGGAATACTTACCTTGGGCACAGTTTGTGGGTGCATAATAATGAAGGTAAAAGCAAAGAGAAGAGGTAAGCATTCCTTATCCACTAAATATTCTTCAAATAATCATTTCTGAGTTAAATCATAGATCCCAAGCATTAAACTATTACATAAAAATCATGTATAAAGCATTTCCCCAAAAAAAAAGGTTAACCCGACAAGCCCTGTTAACAGCTCTAAACGGGAACAAAGAAAGCTTGGAATTACCTTTATTTGATTTCACAACTATTGCTGCTGCTACAAGCAACTTCTCCGATGCAAATACGATTGGAGAAGGTGGCTTTGGTCCTGTTTATAAGGTAAGATATGTTCAGTCGTGTAGTTAAGAATAGATCATATTGTATTGTTGTGCACCTTATATATGACACCTACAGGGCAAATTGTCGACAGAACAAGAAATAGCAGTGAAAAGGCTGTCAAAAGGTTCAGGACAAGGTCTAGAAGAGTTCAAGAATGAAGTTACCTCAATTGCCAAACTTCAACATAGGAACCTTGTCAGGCTTCTTGGATGCTGCATTCAAGGAGAAGAAAGGATGTTGATCTATGAGTACATGTGCAACAAAAGTTTAAATTATTTTATTTATGGTTTGTGTGCCTCTAACCCTTCATATTTTGGATTTGTTTGGTCACCCGCATATCACTTTCCTACATGGTCACTAATGCATCTTAAAATTTACAAAGGGTCAAAATGATTTGCAGACCAGAATAGAAGTGCATTACTGGCTTGGCAAAAGAGGTTTGACATTGTTATGGGGATTGCACGGGGACTTCTATATCTCCACCAAGATTCTAGATTAAGAATAATTCATAGGGATCTCAAAGCAAGCAATATTCTGCTAGATAATGATCTGATTCCAAAAATTTCAGATTTTGGCTTGGCAAGAATTTTTGAAGGAGAACAAATTTGTGCAAAAACAAAAAGGGTCATTGGAACATAGTAAGTTGTATTTACTTAAAATTAAATCAAAATTTTCTATCATTCAAAAGACTTTATGGTTGCAAATTCTTGCAGTGGCTATATGTCTCCAGAGTACGCAATTGACGGGAAATTCTCTGTGAAATCTGATGTATTCAGTTTGGGTGTGCTTTTGCTAGAAATAGTGAGTGGCAAAAGGAACAGAGGTTTTCATCATCCCGATCACCACCACAATCTTCTAGGGCATGTAAGTACTAGAAACAATAAAATAGTTATCTCTCTCTATAGATATATCTGTGTATATCAATCTATCTATCCCTGTGGCTATCTAACTTGATGCATATCTGCTGTTTCTTGAGGACAACAAAATATATGTTCTGCGAGGAAAATAAATAAACTAAGTGCATGGTTTGCAATTACTTTAGGCATGGTTGCTGTGGAATGAAGACAGGGCTTTGGAACTAATGGAAGCATGTTTGAAGGATTCATGTGTTGAATCTCAAGTACAGAGATGTATTCAAGTGGGCCTATTATGTGTTCAGAAACTCCCACAAGACAGGCCGGCAATGTCATCTGTAGTGTTCATGTTGGGAAATGAGGAAGCAATATTGCCTCAGCCTAAACAACCCGGTTTCTTCATTGAAAGAAGTTCCATTGATACAGATACTGCAACAAGAAGTGAAGAATTTTATACGAATGGTGAAGTAACCATAACAATATTGGATGCTAGATAGAGTGTTCATCGCAGTTGTTAATATGATTTTAGAAATAGAAGTTATTTCAACTTCAGAATTTTTGTGGTCTTCATTTTATTTCTTAAAACCACGGAGCTCAAAAATTTTCTATTTATTTATAATTTGGTTTCAAATATCAAAGCACTCTCCTCTATAATAAGATACAGTAAGTCCCATGGACTTTCTGCAAGTAAATTAAACAACAAAACATGATATGAGAAGCATCTAGATTTTCTGATGAGCATAATTTATAACGTGACTGCGTCACTAACTAAAATGTTGGACAAAGACTGATCAAGTATTGGCTCAGCACAAGCATTTCCAGTACCCAACTTTACATAAAGACTGTTCCATGGAAAAGAGTTTGGCATTGTGATTGGTTTATGGCATTGTTTCAGTTCTTAAGTCCTGTAAAGTGGGGCCAAAATCAAATCTAGACAAGCTTGTCAAGGCAGCTCTTCTAGAAAATTCAAGGATGGTGTTCTACTAGTTCAAAAATGAAATTTTTAGGGAAGAAGATCCCCCAAGTATCATTAGAAAAATAAAAGAAAAGATTCCACTTCAACCAACCTCGAACAATCTTCATAGAAATTAACCAAGTTGTTACTGAAACAACATAAGTCATAGCTCAAATCACCTGAACAAAGGCTTGATTCCAATTATATGGGGGTTTAGAACTACATAAAACTAAATTGACAAAAAAAAAAAATGGGGAGAATAAAGAATTTCTTATAACTATGTACCAAAACTAAGTAATATTTCAGTTTGAAATTAGTGGTATACCAATGTCACTTCCATCAGATATGAATAAGTGGTTATGCTTCTGTAGTTAAAAACATCTTGACAAGTCACACTAATTTGCAATGCATACAAATATAAATACATATTCACAGTGATTTCTTGAACATCAATTTTATACCATGATACTTTTACAAACATCAATTGTGCAAAAGACAACTAAATATTTGATGACAATGCAGAGCTACAGGAATGAGGCTAATTAGCAATATCAACAGCAGGTTTCCGGAAATTAAAATGGTTGAGAGAGAGAGTAGACAACATATGTATGTATTTGCATGCACGCACACATACACAAATGTTAACACACATAAATAAGCACATTATGAGAAATTATATTTGAGAGTTCAAGAAAAGGATGGCAAACCGTAATTGCGGAATCAAAGCATCCACTTCTGCAATTTGCAGTCTGTGCAGAATCAAAGCGTCCACTTCTGCAACTTGCAGTCTGTTCAGTCAATCTACATTTTTCCTTTCAGTTTGGTTGCCAAGAAACTAGCAAGAAAAGGAGGGCGGAAACCTTTCATCGGCAAGCCCAATGAATCCAACAAACGGTGTTGTGTCAACTGTGTTGCTAATGCAGGAACAACATCCTGTTTTGGGTTGGGCATTGCTATTTCGAGGAGAAAATTGTTTTCGTTTTTTTTTTTTGTAACCAAACCAAACCAAGCCTTAAGTCTCATCAAATGGGGTCAGTTGCATGAATCTTTCTTCACTTGACTCTATTAAAGGCCATTTGGTTAGTCAAATTAAGGAGATTCATAGGTTTGCTTCTTCCCCTAACACTTCTCTCTACTGTCACTGTATCGCATCTCTTCACTACTACCTCTATTGGTCTCCGTTGTATATGACCAAATCATCTCTCTCAGTTTACTTTCTGTCAGTACTACTTCTACTCGTTCACGAATATACTCATTCCTAACTCTATTTTTTCTAGTCTTGTCACACATCTACCTTAGTATTCTCATCTCAGCAACACTCATCTTATCTAAATGTTATTTTTTAGTTGCCAACTTCTTTTTTTTTCTGTAATTTCAGAAATAAAAATAATGAAAATTTATAATTGTCTATGATTTTTATTTTTTGCACAAACAAAGTTTCAAAAAATTTAGAAAATATCTTTTATATGTATCACACAAAATTTTATTAATTATGATGATAACCAATGAAGGTTTGCAAGCCCATGTAAACAAGAAACAATATTGACTAATCATAGCACCCACCTTGTAGATGGGTATAAAATCTAACTAAATCCAGCTAATCCCAGATGTAATTCAAGTGAAAATTACAAAAAGGGGAACTGGTTTATACAACTTAAACTGTCTTTGAATGCATTAAAGATTTTCATTTTATTTAGTAGGTTTTGGGGCATATAGTTTACATCAACACAATGTATGTTTCTATCGAGCATTTAACAGAGTAATGGTGATTTCATTGGCCGAAATTGTTGCAACCTTGCTTGACAAACAACCAGCCTCATGAACATTCCTTTCAGTAAAGAAGCCAGGCTGTTTGACTTGAGGCAATGCACCTTCACTACCCAACATCAAAGCCACAGATGGCATGCTTGGCCTATCCTCTGGACATTGTTGCACACATAAAAGACCCACATGGATTGATCGCAACACTTCATTTAGGTAGCATGAGTCCCATAGAGCCTCATCAATCAATTCTAACGACCTACCTTCTTTACAGAGTCTCGATGCCTAAACAATCCATTACAATATAACAGTACTTCTTGAAAAACATACATATGCAACAATAGCTTTAAGCTTCGTACACTTACATGCCCAAGCAGGTTGAGGCTGTGACTTGGATGATAGAAACCTCTGTTTCTCTTCCTACTCACAATCTCCAACACCAAAACACCAAAGCTGAATACATCAAATTTTACTAAAAATAGCCCATCCACTGCATACTCTGGAGCTATGTAGCCACTGCAAAGAAACGCTGAATGAAGAACCAGATTTTGAAGCAATATAAGTGAATTAGACTAAACATGTTATGAAGATTCTTACTGTGTTCCAACCACTATGTTTGTATTTGCTTGTGTCTCATTTCCTCCTAAACTTCTAGCCACTCCGAAGTCAGATATTTTTAGGTTCATGTCAATATCCAACAAAATATTACTAGCTTTGAGATCTCTATGAATAATTCTCCGTCTAGAATCCTGATGAAGATATAGAAGTCCCTGAGCAATCCCATTAATAATGTGGAAGCCCTTCGACCACTCTAGTAATGGGCTTCGGGTTTGATCTGGAATTTTTTGGGTCTAATTTAGTCCTTGCTCTTGCTAATTAGATGCATGAATTTTTTTAAAAATTCCAATTTTTCTAGAAGACAAAGTTCATGCAAATGCACATGTAATAACAACCACATATAATTTTATTCCCATAAAAAAGAAAAAAAAGAAAGAAAGAAAGATTGTTGGTTGGTCCAAGGGTGGAAGAGATGTGCTATACCAAAAATTGAAGTATTATAGTTTCAAGAAAGCCATACCAAAAATAAAGAAGTCCAGACTTTTGTTGGGCATGTACTCATAGATCAACCTCTTTTCTTCTCCTTGAATGCAGCATCTTAGAAGCTTCACGAGATTTCGGTGCTGGAGTTTAGCAATATAGATGACTTCATTCTTAAACTCATCAAGTGCTTGGCTAGAATTCTTTGAGAGCCGCTTCACAGCTATTTCTTGTCCTCCTTCTAGTATACCCTGGGAATTACCAATATAATTTACAGAATGTTCTTCCCTTAGAACTTAAAAGGACCCACTTTTTTTCCCATTCTTATTATTTATATCTTTTACTTTTTTGTGTGTCTCGCTGGCTGACATTGGTCCAACAGGAACAGTCATGACTAGTGATTTATGTAACAACATTACCAAACACATACTTCAAAGACATAATTACATAGATCTATAAAGTTTCATATGTGAGAAAAGATGCATAAAACCAATTGTAAACTTCGAAAATTGAAGGAAAAATATACTATGTGATGCCAAATAGCACCTAGGTTGTGTTATAAGGAAAGGGCAGATAATGTATTACCTTGCTTGAGTGAGTGTGAACAGGTGGAGGGGAATTACAAAGTTAGAACTTATCTACAAGATTTTAAATTAGAATAATTTTTCACATATAAATATATAAATTAGAGTAAACAATCATTTTTCCATATTTTTCATATAGAATACTTAACTAGATAATGAAATTTTTGAAATAAATGCTCATCTATAGGTATTTTGATTTGAATTTTCAAATCAACCACATCATTTGTATAGCTTTTCAATATAATTATTGTGCTTTTATGCCATTACTCAAAAAAAAAAAAAGAAAAAAAAAAAAAAAAAAAAAGAAAAAAAAGAAATAGAAACAAGAAACGAAGTACCAAGCTATAACTGAATAGTCATTCAAAAAAGCGAAAAAAATGAAAGAGTAGCAATCTAAATAAGCTTGTTGGTGAGCCAATTTCCTTCTTTTGAATAATGATGATGTTAGTTTGTTAAGAACAATACCTACTCAGTTTCTTTTTTTTGTTACAAGAACCTGCACCGGTATTTAATTATCTTATTTTATAGAGAGCAGCAATTAATTATTTACCCTTCTTATCTTATGCTACAATATTCAGAAGAGGGATTACTATTTCCCTTATTTGTGGACATATAAGCCATTTAGAATCATTAGCATGATAAGGTAGAATAGATTCTGAAGGTGTACAACAATTTTAGGTTTTATTTAGGCTTCATTTATGAGTGAATTTGAAATGAAAAATAATTAAGGTTAAAATTTATAAAGAAAGAACTAAAAAAATTTATAAATAATTATAAAGTGTAGGATTGAATAAAAGATAACTTGGAAGAACTAAAAAGAAAGAAAGAACTCACTAGAAAGCAAGCTACTTTGGAAACCTTGAATTAATACCTGGTCCGAACCGGATAGAAATTTTTTTACTAATTTTATTAAGATCCTTGTTTGAGTAGAATAAAATAGAAGGATTTCAAATAACTATATTCAGTATCAAGTTGTTACAGATTGCACAAGTGCGTCTTTACATTGTTACCTTGTAAACAGGTCCAAATCCACCCTCTCCAAGCTTGTTGTCAATTGAAAAGTTATTTGTGGAATTAGCTATTACAGCTAAGTCAAACAATGGTAACTCTAGATCTTCCTTCTGGCTTTTGTCATTGTAACCTTGTTCAGAGTTGTGCATCAGATTTCCTGTAAGGCAGGGACGAAGTGGATGTAAATGAGATGAGTAGATCTAACAAAGTAATATACCATTACCAGGAAGAACACATCAACACATAATTACAGAATATATATATATATATATGAGTGTGCATATCTTTTCTTTTTTCCTTCTAAATTAAGTTTACCACATAATAACTCATCTCGCATACCTTCTCTGTTCAGCTGTAAATTCTTCATCTTTTTTCGGAGATACAAGGTTATGCTCATACCCAGCAGAAGAAGTCCAAATAAGAATGCCAAGATCACTCCAACTATCTCTTTTTTCTTGCCACTGAAGCCAACTTGTTGAACTGTTGAATCCTCAATTAAAGTAATGGTTAATTCATTCAGGTAATACAACCATGAGAGCACAAACATATGTATAATGTCAATTGCTATATATATATATATAATTAGAAAATAAGTAACAAAATACATTCAACCAAGGCTAGTAACATAATGAGGTCAAGCCAGGCCTTAGTAGATTCTGTGATGCAATCACTTTTAACCATGATTGGTATTGAGGGAAGCTGCATTTGAAGGAGAAACCTACCCTTAATTTATGAACATTACTATACACTCAGTAGAAGATGTTGTCAATTTTTCAAAGTGCTAGGGGCTCTGCAAGTGGCCAAGCTGTAGTTGCTGCCTCTTGATTTTACAGCTGCTTTGTTTGAATGTTTGCAAGCCTGGTTTACTTTAATTTATACCCTTCACAGTTAAACCGAAGGTACAGCTTAGGAATAGAACTTTATCTCTGCTTCTGATTCTAGATTTTCCCCTACGAAGTCTTCTCCGAACTGCAGCTGAGTGCACTTTATATGGGTGGTGTCATGGTATGGTGGCGTGTGTAGCGGCAAAAAATAACATGTGGGGCAGAAAATTCAGTGCAGTCATGTGTTCTAATGGCATGCGGTCATGTGGTTACTTTGTGACGTAACTAGAAAAAATCACACAAAGAAAACAATTTTCAGTCTATTTATTTCACTAAAACACAAATTTTAGATACAATAGATAATAACTTCAGGGATGAAGAGACACAAGAGGGGACAAACTGAAGAAGTCCACTAGGGGCCTTGAATTCACAAGGAGAATAGAGGGGAGAAAGAAAAAGGGGAAACCCTACAGTCCACCAAGGGGCTTGAATCCACAAGCACAAGGGGAAAGAAGGGGGAAGGATACTTGGAGCCACAACTCTAATAAACCCAAGGGTTACTCACATATTGACCGTGTCTCAACTGACCTAATTGAGCCATATTTATAAAGTCTTCAAAACCTTAAAATGCAAAATTACCAAAATAATCCTCATACAAAAAATACAATAACAAATAAGGCCATTATAATTTTCCCAATAGACCACATCACATCACTGCCTCTACTTTTCCTTAATAACGGTCACATGCCTCGCTATTATTAGATGGGCACAAGGCCAGGTGGTGTTCCCAGTGCACCAAATAACTGCTCGTGTAGCGGGGGATTGCAATAGAGTCTTGATATATTCTGTATATGTGGCAGCCAAAAGCTCTGGCACTTGACAGTGAAGGTAGTGCCTGAAAGGTGCATGAACCTATTTTGGGATAGAATTGATGATGAATTGCATGATTCATGATTCGATCACATTTTACGATTCATGCGATTATTAAAACTATCGGGTTTGATAGATTCCAACCCCTTCTTACCTCTTTTGACAAGAATGAAACTTAAAAGATTAAAATGACATAAAATGCATACTAAAAGAACCATACATATATTTTGTCCTAAAATATAATCAAATTTTATAAGCCTCATCATTTGTATGCCTGTAAAATCACTAATGTATGTGTTTGGCAGTCAAAGAGAGCATCAATTAGTTATAATGTAAAACCACTAATCTATGTGTTTGGTATGAATTCTTACCCAACTCAGAGGAAGCCATCCTTATGTAAATGTCTTGCCCATTTTCACTGAACTCTCTCATGTCAATCAATTCATCAAACCAAAGCAAGCAGCCACTTCCACCTCCTCTTATGTCTCAATTTGTGTAAGCCGTACAAGAGCAGTTTTTCAAGCATACCATCTACCATTTCCTTAAGGTCATGCTCTTGTTAAACCAGGAATATCTTGTGTCTGGCATTTTATAATGTGAATACTTGAGAAATCCATCTCCGTTATGGCAATCCAATGGTGTCCTCCGAACACACCCATCAGACCAATCTCCATTTTCCCATTCCTTTGGATATTTGGGCACAAAGTTACTCAAACAACCGCATACTGGTATGTTTTCAATGTTACAGCTACCATATGGACCACACTGTTTATAACAATCACAATTATCTGTCGGTGTAGTCAGGTAAAGGACCCATTCCTGGGTTCGATCAATCCATGTGAAGCGCTGCATAATGCCATTATGACTCAGAGAAAACCTCCTTGGTGAAAACCAATCCATATGTGTAGATGGAATTTGGTTTAAGGTTTGGTCTTCCACTGAATCCGAGACCATTCCATGGCCCAGTTCGGTACAGCTCAATGGAACCATTGCTCAGAATAAGTTGCGGATATCCTTGGGGATCACACCGAAATGCAAAATCACCTTGACCTGGATCATGTTGTAACAAAAACTACGTGTATTGTTTTTGTTTTGAGAAAAATGTAGATGGTGAAATTTTCAAAACCTAGGGTTAAAAAGAGAGTAATTCTAGGGACGATCCAGTGTTATTGCTACTCTTAAGATTGTCCAACGATGTCGCTAGCAGCATCGAGATAGACATTGCTAATGGTATCAAGATATGAGATCTGCCACAAACACCGCCTTTTACACCTTTGACACTGACAACATTTTCTTCGTCTCGTTGCTCTTCCATCTCACTTGTCGGTCCAAATATATGTATAATGTTTTCTATTTTTCTGATATGTTTTTTTAAAAACTTTTCTTTCCATCTTAGGAATTATATCTGAACTTGATTATTCCATGTAAATTCCCAAAATTTTGGGAATGCATGTGCCGCTCCTGCTCTCATTGTTAATTATATAATGAATAAATCATAGTTGATTCATTAGGCCTTTGAAATGAACATGAAAATTTCAGCCTCATTGTCGACGCTATAAAACATATTTGGTCTGGCTAAAAGTGATCTAGGCGATGAATTATATGCAAAACATCGCCTGTCAGGATCAATAAATCTATTTGATGAATGTTCTGCTGTGCAAAATATGTTATTATAAAGAAAAATCATGGTGATCCTAGGTGGGTTTGTGGAGTGGACAAATATGGAAGAACAATTGTGGAACTATATCAATTATTTTTCTACATGTTTTAATTCAGATGTTAGCTTGTTTTGAGGGAAACTTACAAGCAGGAAGGGGCAAGTGAAGGTCATATTAACCCTTTCAAAAATTGTCTCCTAAAAATTTAAGCTGTTAGGGAATGCGTATGCTATGGACTTTATTTATTATGAGCTCGACCCTCAAAATCTAATGGCTAACACCAATAATCCAAGGATGAGAACATTTTCTCATCTTGTTTTCCTGTTAATTTCTTCATGTTTGCTGTTTGTTGATGAATCAACAGATACAATCTTACATGGACAGTCAATCACAGCCTCCAATACCATCGTATGTGCTGGCAATGGCTTCGAGTTGGGATTCTTCAATCCTGGGAACGGGAGCTCGACAATGAATTACTACCTGGGTATATGGTACAAAAGTATTTCGGAACAAACTGTTGTTTGGGTAGCCAACCGAGACTACCCATTCACAGATTCCTCCGTGGCTCTTCTCATCAGCGCTGATGGAAACCTCGTAATAGTGAAGGGAAAAATTTCATACACGTTGACTAACATATCATCAAATGGTAACACTAGTGCTACCTTTTGGATTCCGGAAATCTTGTTTTGAGAGACGAGACATCTGGTGACTTACTATGGGAGAGTTTTGACTACCCTTCACATTCTCTCTTGCCTGGAATGAAGCTTGGTCGTTTTAAAAATTGGTTCTATTGGAAGCGCTGGTCTTTGATATCCTGGAAAAGCAGGGAAGACCCTAGCCCTGGAGTTTTCTCTCTGGAAAGTGATCCTCTAGGCATGCACCAGTTCTTCATCAGAAAGGGATATCAAAAGTATTGGACTAGTGGGGTATGGAATGGAAAAAATTTCCCAATGATCCCTGATATGACAGCTCACAATATAAACATCACCTTTAGTTTCAACCCGTCGGGGGGCTATTTCACTTACTCTGTTACTGACGCTTCTGCAACTATTATAATTGTGTTGGATGTATCAGGGAAACTTCAGCTGCTGTTGTGGTCTGAAACTAATCATCAATGGGATTTGTTGTGGTCTCAACCGAGCCAGCAGTGCGAGGTTGATGCCTACTGTGGGGCTTTTAGCAGTTGCAGTCAAAAGGCCCTTCGATTTTGCCAATATTTGCCTGGTTTTGAACCCCTTTCTATAGAAAATTGGAATGCAGGGGACATGTCAGGAGGGTGTGCGAGGAAAGCCCCATTGCAGTGCAGCAATAGAAGTCAAGCCAATGGGAAGAAAGACCAGTTTCTTTGGATATCTAAAGTAAGACTCCCTGTTAATCCAGTAATTTTGCAACATAGAGGTGCTTCAGACTGCAAGTCAGCTTGCTTGGGTAACTGCTCTTGCTCTGCTTATGCTTATGGCAGTGATGGGTGTTCAATATGGAGTGAAGATCTCTTTAATGTGGAACAGCTGACAAATGATGACCCCCATGAGAGAGATTTCTATCTAAAACTTGCTGATTCTGAGTTATTTAGAGGTAAGAATAATGGAATTGCCTCAATTGTTTTGGTGGCATGGTGACAGAAATTAATTACTTTGTTTTGGATAAAAATGAATTCAGTCCACCTAACTCATTTTTCAGATTCAAGAAGCAAGTGGTGGAAATGGCTAATTCTGGCAGTAGCAGTTTCTATGACTCTATCAGCCTTGGTTTATTGTATGTGGAGGAGAACGTTACAGAAAAGAGGTACGCATTTCACTCTTGGAACACAATACTAAACCAATCCACAGGAGTTTTTATTTTTATTTTTATTTTTTATATAGTAAAACTTAGTCCTTGTGCTTCTATGTAAGTTCAAATGCCCAAATATAATTCCAAAAAAAAAAAAAAAAAATTAATAATAAGCCCCTATATTTTTTTTGTCAAGCGGGGGAGGATTTGATGCTATTCGATATTGGTACAAGCATTGGAACTAGTAAGAGTCTTATTGGTGGAAAGAAGGAAGTTGATTTACCATTGTTCAGTTTCGCTAGTGTTTCTCTTGCTACTGATAACTTTTCTGATACAAATAAGCTTGGAGAGGGTGGTTTTGGACCTGTTTACAAGGTAACATTCAATATCACTGACCACGATTCTTTAGGGATGTTGAACACTAAACAGAAATCATTTTGATCCTACCAAGTAGTTCAGTCCCAATCGTTGCATAGAGCTTTGTTTTATTTTTTGAGAGTCCATGTTTACTTAATAATATGTTATTTTCAGATAGTGTTTGATGTTAGTTTTCCATAGATTATAAACAAGCTAAGAAGGTTCTATATCAGGGAAAGTTGCGAAAAGAATATGAGGTGGCTGTGAAAAGGCTTTCAAGAAAATCTGGACAAGGATTAGAGGAATTACAGAATGAGGCTATGCTCATAGTAAAACTTCAACACAAGAATCTTGTGAGACTACTGGGCTGCTGCATTGAAAGAGATGAAAAGATTTTAATCTATCAGTATATGCCCAACAAAAGCTTGGATTTCTTGCTTTTTGATTTGTGCCTTTGCATTCTTGAATATATTTGATCGTTTCTGTTTGTATGTTTATCCATATTTATGTACTACCATTTAAATTTATTAATTTGATGTGAAATCGCGACAGATCCAATCAAACACGGGACACTAAATTGGGAGTTACGAGTTAACATCATTGAAGGAATTGCTCAAGAGCTTCTCTATCTTCATCAGTATTCAATGTTACAAATCATCCATAGAGATTTGAAAGCTTTTGTTGGACAAAGATATGAACCCAAAAATTTCTGATTTTGGGATGGCAAGAATTTTCGGTGGAAATGGATCACAAGCAACAGATCAAATTGTTGGCACTTAGTGAGTAAAACACAGAATGCACCTTTGCACCAAAACATTTTATTTTTTCATACATTGATATCTTTAAGGCTACTAAACAATTCAATTTAATACTTGAATCCAGCGGCTGTATGTCACCTGAGTATGCTTTGGATGGCCTATTCTCTATCAAATTCGATGTCTTCAGCTTTGGAGTCTTGTTGTTAGAGATTTTGAGTGGCAAAAAGAATACAGGCTTTTATCTAACTAACTCTATTAATCTTCTTGGATATGTGAGTACCAGAATGCTATTACATTTATCATGCCCTTCTTTTACCTTTCCACTTTTTTTTGATTTTGAAGGATTCACATTGAGATATACTTTATGTTGGAAAATTGGTTTATATATAAGGCATATTTTGGGCCAACTTTGAGCCCAAAATTGAGTGGGCCCCAAACGTCTTTTGGGGTAGGTCTGAAGAGGTGACGTGTTCCTTGCCGCGTGGCAAGTCACACAGTGAAGACGGAACGTCAAAACCATTTATGAGTGAATGGAAAGTTGACGTCGTTTTCGGGTTTAACATTAATTTTTTAGATAAAATTCATTTGAATTTTTTCAGTAAAATTATTGTGGGAATTTAATTTAAATATTATTTATTTTTTGGTTTCCTTAAGTGGTTTCCTAAAAAATGATTAAACTATTTAAATAGTTATATATATATATATATTCAAATAGTTTAATATATATTTAAGTAATTTAATGTATATATATATATCAATAGTTTAATATAAATTAAGTTCCTTCATTGTTGACTTTATCCACTAACGGTTCAAAGTTTGAATTTTTGATGTTGGTTGTGCAACCGGCAGAAATAGTTTGTTGAATTCATTTTAAATTCACATCTGTTGAGTTTTAAAAACTTGCACCTGTTCGGCGCTTTATATACCAAACATTGTCCAGCATTTTTTCTATTCCCGAAATTGAGTTTGCATATTGCTGTCCATATTATTCTAGTACATCCATTCTTCATATTAGTTTTAGTATAATATTTCAGAGAGTTAGAACACAGGTTTGGTTCGCCGAGCAAATTTATTTGAAGTGCTTTATTAAATTTGTGAAGATCATTGTATCCTGGGAGATAGACGCCATTCAACCGTAAGCACAATAGCGGGGCGAATCTGTCTTAAGGACAGAGTGTCACACACTCGATTTGGTCTTGAATTATTTTTTCCGGTTCAATAAATAAATCTGGTATGTAATTTATTTATTTTGTTTGGATTATTTCAGTTTATTTTATTTACACAGAAGATTGTTCCAACAATCTTAAGACAGATTCGAATTATTCTGTTTACAGAATTTTTCGTTTGTTTCCCTTTTTATTCTTCGTAAATAATTTCGAAAGAAAATTATTTTCTGTGAATTTACAAAATAATATTCTGGTTGGAAAAACAAATAGTTTATATGCTATTTGACAGATAGTAGTAATATACTGTCTCTTTTCTTTGACAACAACTAGTAGTACGATACTGGTGTCATTAACAATTCAGAATATATATTTGTGAAATTTTTTTCAGAAATTAATTTTGGGTTTTAGAAATTATTTTCTGAGTTTTCATTAATTAAAATTCTGTTTTCAGTATTTTAATTATTGGAGTGTAACAAGAGATTTAAATTTCTGTGTGAAATTAATTTGGTTAAATAAAATTTTATTTTTCCAAATTAGTTGAAAAAATAAAAGTTATATTTTTATTTCTTTTATTTTATAGAATTTAATTTCTTGTGTGGAATTAATTTGGTTAAATAATATTTTATTTTATTTCCAAATTAATTGAAAAAATAAAAGTTATATTTTTATTTCTTTTATTTTACAGAATTTAATTTTCTGTGTGGAATTATTTTGGTTAAATAAAATTTTATTTTATTTCCAAATTAATTGAAAAATAAAAGTTATAGTTTTTATTTCTTTTATTTTCTGTGTGGAATTAATTTGTTTAAATAAAATTTTATTTTATTTTTACAGAATTTAATTCTGTGCATTTGGTTTAATTTTCTGTGTAGTGTAAATCCTAATTATAATTTTGTTTTATAAATTAGAATTGATGGCTACTGAAACAAATGCCCAAACAAGTACTACTGTGGTGGCTGCGATTGCACCAACCCCCTCTCCTGTGATGACAGTACCGGTAAATCACGGTGAAAAGCCAGAGAAGTTCTCAGGAACTGACTTTAAAAGATGGCAACAGAAAATGTTGTTCTATCTTACAACTCTGAACCTGGCTCGTTTTCTCCGTGAAGATGCTCCTATCTTGAAAGAGGATGAAACCGACCGGCAAGTGGTTGCTGCGGTTGATGCTTGGAAACATGCCGATTTCCTTTGCCGGAATTACGTCTTGAACGGACTTGACAACACATTATACAATGTCTACAGTCCAATCAAGACAGCAAAGGAACTTTGGGAATCGTTGGAGAAAAAGTACAAAACAGAAGATGCCGGCTCAAAGAAATTTGTGGTTGGCAGATTCCTGGATTTTGTAATGGTTGATTCAAAAACTGTGATCAGCCAAGCTCAAGATTTCCAACTCATTCTGCATGACATTCACGCAGAAGGTATGTCTCTCGGTGAATCCTTCCAAGTTGCGTATTTTAATTGAAAAAATTACCCAAAGGCCGGAAGGAATTCAAGAACTACCTTAAACACAAGCGCAAAGAAATTTCTATGGATGAGTTAATTGTGCTTAAGGATTGAGGAGGACAACCGCACTCGATAAGCGGGCTGGTAAGAATCCTATGGAGTCTAAGGCAAATGTGGTAGAACATGCTTCAAAAACCAAGAAACGAAGTCTTCGGAGAAAGTTTATCACAAGGCTCTAAAGGGGGGGATAATAAAAAGTACAAGTTTAATGGCAAATGTTACATCTGTGACAAAGAGGGACATCGGGCCAAAGATTGCCGTAGCAAAGGCAAAGGCAAGAAAAGAACAAGCAAGAAGCCTGCTCAAGCCCATATGACCGAAGTGGACAATATTTCCAATGGTGTCGATGACATCAATCTTTCTGCAGTTGTTTCCGAGGCAAATCTTGTCGGAAATCCTAAAGAATGGTGGGTGAACACTGGTGCTACTCGTCATATTTGTGCCGACAAAAAGATGTTCACATCCTATTCTTCAGTGGACAATGGTGAACAACTGTTTATGGGTAACTCCTCAACTTCCAAAGTTGAAGGACAAGGAAAGATTGTACTCAAGATGACATCAGGAAAGGAACTCACTCTCAACAATGTGCTGCATGTACCGGACATTCGCAAGAATTTAGTTTCCGGATCTTTGTTGAGTAAGAATGGGTTTAAGCTAGTATTTGAGAGTGATAAGTTTGTACTTACTAAGAATGGGATGTATGTAGGAAAAGGTTACATGTCTGATGGCCTTTTCAAGTTAAATGTAATGACTGTTGTACCCTCTGTTATTAATAATACTACATCTTCTTCTTACTTGCTTGAGTCTTCAAATTTATGGCATGGTAGACTAGGACATGTTAATTATGGATCTTTATGAGATTAATTAATATGGAATGTTTACCTAAATTTGACATTGATTCAAATCATAAATGTGAAATTTGTGTTGAGGCAAAATTATCTAAAACTCCTTTTCATTCAATTGAAAGAAGTACGGAACCACTTGAATTAATTCATAGTGACATTTGTGATTTTAAATCAATTCAAACCAGAGGTGGGAAAAAGTATGTAATCACTTTTATAGATGACTATACTAGATATAGTTATATTTATTTAATTCGAACCAAGGATGAAGCTTTGGAAACTTTCATTCAATATAAGAATGAAGTTGAAAATCAACTTGGTAAGAAAATCAAGAAACTTAGAAGTGATAGAGGTAGTGAATATGAATCACCTTTTGGTGAATTTTGTAAAGAACATGGAATAATTCATCAAACCACTGCTCCTTACTCACCTCAGCAAAATGGAATTGCTTAAAGGAAAAATAGGACTTTAAAAGAAATGATGAATGCCATGTTGATCAGTTCTGGATTACCTCAGAACTTGTGGGGGGAAGCAATACTTTCTGCTAATTATATTTTAAATAAAATACCCCGAAAGAAAGTGAATCAAACACCTTATGAATTGTGGCATGGAAGAGTACCATCCTACAAATACTTAAAAGTGTGGGGGTGTTTGGCTAAAGTGGCTATTCCTGGTCCTAAAAAGACTAAGATAGGTCCTAAGACCATTGATTGCATTTTCATTGATTATGCTAAGAATAGTAGTGCATATCGGTTTTTGATTCATAAATCAGAACATACCGAAATGCATGTAAATACTATTATTGAGTCAAGGAATGCATCATTCTTTGAACATATATTTCCAAAGAAGACTGGACAAGAGACTAGTACTAATAAAAGATCTTTTGATACTATTACTAGTCAAGATCAAGAACTTGATCGAGAACTAGAATTAAATCAAAATGAGGAAGAGGAACTTAGGCGTAGTAAATGTACTAGAATCTCAAAATCTTTTGGTCCAGATTTTCTAACATATTTGTTAGAAAATGAGCCTTTAACTTTTAAAGAGGCTATGTCCAGTCCTGAAGCTCCTTTATGGAAAGAAGCTGTCAACAGTGAAGTTGAATCCATCTTGCAAAATTACACTTAGGAATTAGTGGACTTGCCACCAGGTTGTAAACCTCTTGGGTACAAGTGGATTTTCAAAAGAAAATTAAAAGCGGATGGATCAATAGACAAATACAAGGCAAGACTTGTAGTCAAAGGTTTTAGACAAAAAGAAGGTCTAGATTACTTTGACACATACTCACCGGTTACTAGAATAACATCCATTAGAATGCTAATTGCCATAGCATCTCTATACAATCTAGAAATTCATCAAATGGATGTTAAAACCGCTTTCTTAAATGGTGAGTTAAATGAAGAAATTTACATGGAACAACCAGAAGGGTTTTCTGTTCCAGGGAAAGAAAAGAAAGTGTGTAAATTGGTTAAATCATTATATGGTTTAAAACAAGCCCCAAAGCAATGGCATGAGAAATTTGACAAGGCAATGATGTCAAATGGTTTTAAAATTAATGAGTGTGACAAATGTGTTTATATTAAAAACACAGACAAAGGTTATGTCATTGTATGTCTTTATGTAGATGATATGCTCATCATAGGTAGTAATAATGACATGATTAAAACTACCAAGAAAATGTTGAATAAACATTTTGACATGAAGGACATGGGCATTGCTGATGTAATTCTTGGTATGAAAATTACCAAAACATCAGAAGGTTATACTTTGTCACAATCTCATTACATTGAGAAAATACTTGACAAATTCAGCAAAGATGATGATCATCTTGCTAGAACTCCTGTAGATGTTAATTTGTATCTTTCTAAGAATATACAGGAAAGTATTTCTCAATTAGAGTATGCCCAAATTATTGGAAGCTTAATGTACTTGATGAACTGCACTCGCCCAGATATAGCTTATGCAGTAAGTAAATTAAGTAGATATACGAGTAATCCGGGAGTAGAACACTGGAAAGCAATTATAAGGGTTCTTAGATATCTCCGATTTACTCGTAACATTGGGTTGAATTATACTAGATATCCAGCAGTACTTGAAGGATACTGTGATGCAAATTGGATATCAGATACTAGAGACTCGAAGTCCACCAGTGGGTATGTTTTTACTCTTGGTGGGGCGGCTGTATCTTGGAAATCTTCCAAACAGACTTGTATTGCTAGGTCTACTATGGAATCTGAATTCATAGCGTTAGACAAAGCTGGGGAAGAGGCAGAATGGCTTCGCCACTTCCTTGAAGATATTCCAATATGGCCAAAACCGGTGCCTGCTATATGCATACATTGTGATAGTCAATCAGCAATTGGTAGAGCACAGAGTCATATGTATAACGGTAAGTCACGACACATTCGTCGTCGACATAACACCGTGAGACAACTACTCTCTAATGGAATTATTTCCATAGAATATGTTAAGTCTAAAGACAACATAGCGGATCCACTAACCAAAGGGTTAGCAAGAGAGTTAGTTGAGAATTCATCGAGGGGAATGGGACTTAAGCCTATTAAATAAGAGTTACCACAACGGCAACCCAACCTAGTTGACTGGAGATCCCAAGATCTAGGTTCAAAGGGACAACCGAGTTGTGAATGACTCAGAAGGATCACTGGGGAGTCTAACTCCTACCCATTTCTATGATGAAATAAGTGATGTCTGCAGCGTTAAAGGTGAAGTAAAATTTTAATGATTCTTATATCTAGGTAAACCTAGTGGAGTATGGCAGGATACTCTTCATAAGAATCACCTATGTGAGTGTGAACTGGGCCGGTTCTGTGAGATTTGTGAAGGGCTACAATTCTAGAGCACTCATGAAAACCAAAGTTGTTCAGTAATAAAATGAACACAATAGTGAGAACTAAACTGTGTCTGGGAATATACTGTGTGAGTTCTATTGTCTTGGTTTACACAAACGGCTGAACAGTTCAAGACATCGTGTTCACTGCTTAGCTAGTAAATCCGATAGTGTCTCACAAGGGAAGGTTCAAAGCCAAAAGCTACCTATCCTTTGCAGAATATTTTCAATTTCTAAACTCTCTGATTAAATCATGTTGTTGCATTTTCTCTCCGTCAAATTCCATTCATGTGGGGGATTGTTGGAAAATTGGTTTATATATAAGGCATATTTTGGGCCAACTTTGAGCCCAAAATTGAGTGGGCCCCAAACGTCTTTTGGGGTAGGTCTGAAGAGGTGACGTGTTCCTTGCCGCGTGGCAAGTCACACAGTGAAGACGGAACGTCAAAACCATTTATGAGTGAATGGAAAGTTGACGTCGTTTTCGGGTTTAACATTAATTTTTTAGATAAAATTCATTTGAATTTTTTCAGTAAAATTATTGTGGGAATTTAATTTAAATATTATTTATTTTTTGGTTTCCTTAAGTGGTTTCCTAAAAAATGATTAAACTATTTAAATAGTTATATATATATATATTCAAATAGTTTAATATATATTTAAATAATTTAATGTATATATATATATATCAATAGTTTAATATAAATTAAGTTCCTTCATTGTTGACTTTATCCACTAACGGTTCAAAGTTTGAATTTTTGATGTTGGTTGTGCAACCGGCAGAAATAGTTTGTTGAACCTGTTCATTTTAAATTCACATCTGTTGAGTTTTAAAAACTTGCACCTGTTCGGCGCTTTATATACCAAACATTGCCCAGCATTTTTTCTATTCCCGAAATTGAGTTTGCATATTGCTGTCCATATTATTCTAGTACATCCATTCTTCATATTAGTTTTAGTATAATATTTCAGAGAGTTAGAACACAGGTTTGGTTCGCCGAGCAAATTTATTTGAAGTGCTTTATTAAATTTGCGAAGATCATTGTATCCTGGGAGATAGACGCCATTCAACCGTAAGCACCATAGCGGGGCGAATCTGTCTTAAGGACAGAGTGTCACACACTCGATTTGGTCTTGAATTATTTTTTCCGGTTCAATAAATAAATCTGGTATGTAATTTATTTATTTTGTTTGGATTATTTCAGTTTATTTTATTTACACAGAAGATTGTTCCAACACTTTACTGTCTTATGTTCTTGAGGCATGGGACTTGTGGAAGAGTGGCATGGGACAGAACCTGAAGGACCCAATATTGGGAGACATACCTTCTACACATAAGCTGTTGAGGTACATAAACATTGGACTTCTTTGTGTTCAAGAAAGTGCAGCTGATAGGCCTACCATGTCCAGTGTTGTGTCAATGCTTAGCAATGAACTTGTGCTTCTACCCTCTCCAAAACAACCTGCATTTTCAACTATTACAAATGTGCCAGATCGGAATTTATGCAAAAGCCCAGAAAGATGTTCACTGAACAATGTGACGGTTTCAATTATGGAACCCCGGTAACAGTTCAGTCTTCCATGTCAATTCATTGTATTGTCTTTACTTGTTCTTTCTTACTGAACTTACATTTTGTGGTTGCTTTTTTTTTTTTTTTCATAAGAGAAGTTTGCTGAAATGAACTAAAAAATTGTTAATTTGGTAATGGAGAGTGACACTGAGTGCTGTCTCTATCTATTCTGTGTACACTTTGTATCCCTTATTCTGGAAGAGGGGAGGTTCAACTCTTTTAAAAATGTCAAATAGGTTTAGTGAGTTGGTTTGTTGATACAATACAAAAAATTGTCAACCAATTTCAGGATCCATTCCAAAAATCAAAAATCAATTCTCACGCTCCAAAACAATTTGATTGCATTGTCTCACAATGAATTTTCACCGTGTGATTTTTCACTATGATAGACTGATAGTAAGTGAAATTTCACTTAAAATTGATCATTTTTTTGGAACTCTCAATTTGAACCTTTTAGTGATAAATTTGGAATTATAGGCCTAATTTTTATAATTAGTCACCAGTTTTAGAATTTTTAGTGCTGAAATAGATATTCTATTGACTTCAAATAGAGTCCATAAAGTTTCACTGCGCAAAATCAACAAAACTTAGCAATTCTGAATTCAAACAAATTATTATATATTAATAACATATATGTCTCAATATTGGGCCTAATTTAACCCTTCCAAATTTAACTCTGAATAAAAAAAGTTAAAGCTCATCCACTTAACCTGATATAAATGGGATTTTTGTGTGAACTACTAAATAAATTTTATCCCTATTACCACAAGTGTTTGAATTTGAACATTTGACCACATATTAGAATTTCAGTCTTTATATTTATACACTTGTAAAAGTGAAATATTTAAATATTTTCTAATTTATTGTATAACTAAATAGTAAAAAAATAAAATAAAATAAAATTTTTATCAATGAGTTGGTTGAGACGGACACTCTCATTCCAAAATCTGTTTGAAAAATAAACAAGTTCAAAAACTCTAATTAACATTATAAATCAATTTTTTTCTTCCGTAAGTTTTAAAAATATGAATTGAACTGAACACATGAACTTACAAACAGTGGCGGAGCCATGAAATTAAGTTAGCACTTATTAATTATAATTTTTTATTTTAAAAAAAAAATGAGTAACATTAAGATAATAATAATTTTATGAGATAAATTTAAACATAAAAAATTACATATTCATTATTAATAAGAACAAATAAAAATTCTATAATAGTGTGGAATAACTCGGTATGGGATGATGATGTAAGTTTGCAATTTTAGCACAAAAAATTATGGATCAAAATTCCTAATTTAAAAAAATAAAAACACATCATTTATAGTACAAATTATTATAAAATCTATTTAATTTTTATTTGACAGAAAAATTTTAAAGATATGACATTACTTATAAATGATGTGTTTTGAATGAAAATTATTAAACAGTCTTAGAGTATCATATGGCATTGCCTATGTGATGCTCAAAGCATAGAAAATTACAAATCACACTGGTATGTCAACTATTTGAAAATAATGAGTTCATTGTATCCAATCTATAATATTTTTTGCTATACTATCGATTTAAACTACTACATAGTGTTTCCAAAGTATCAAATAACTATTTGTTATGAATAATACAATAAACCCTTAGTCAAAGAACATGTTAAGAAAAAAAGAGAATACATTTTATACATGACAATAACAAAAAAAAAAAAATTCAAAACTGAGGAGGGCACGTAACCCCCCTGGCCCTGCTGTGCCTCTGCCCCTACTTACAAAGAAATCATTTGACAAATGATAATTTTATCCAAAAAAAATAATAAAAAAAAAAAATTAATTGATACAAAAAAGTGAAAAATTTCTTTCCATTATTCATTATAATTTTTGCATGTTTGCTTATAAAAAAAGAAAAAAAATTAACAAACATATTTCACCTCATCTTTTAATAAAAAAAAAGTTTAAAAAATACTAAAAAACTCAATATTTACATTAATAAAAAAAAACGTTTTAAATATATTTATCAAATGTAAATTGGGCTCCCAAATTAATCATATCAAGGTTGCCCGCAACACATAGTAATAGCTATCAAAAGTCCAGCGAGACGGCGAATGCGAGTGAGAGAAGCTTCTATTCAATAAAGGTCTGACATAATTTTATATTTTCTGAGTTATAATTAAAAAAAATATTATAACCAAACAACATGAAGTATAATAAAAGATCTCTCATAAATAAAATAAGGTCATAAATAAAAAATAAAATAACATAATTTAAGGGTGCATATAGTAGGAGGTGTGTATACTAGAATTTCCTCTATCTATATATTTATATGGGTTTAGGGTTTAGGGAGAAAATGAACTAAAATTTGTTTGGTTTGGAATTTTTTTATTATTTATTTTTAATCAAAATAGAAAATATGTGTAAAATAATTTCAAAACATTCATTGAATACAATTTTTTTTTTTTTTTTGTACATTTTCATATTTTGCTGTATTTCAATGAATTTTTTTAAAGATTTTTGTATAAATGCTAAAAAATCCCCCATCTATATATTTATATGGATTTAGGGTTTAGAGTTTAAGGAGAAAATGAATTAAAATCTGTTAGGTTTGGAGTTTTTTTTTTTTTTTGAATTCTTTTTTATTTATTTTTAATCAAAATAGAAAATTTGTATAAAAATATTTTTAAAAATTCATTGAATATGACAATTTTTTTTTTGGGTAATTTTCATATTTTGTTGTATTTTAATGAATTTTTTTAAAAGATTTTTGCATAAATATATATATATATATAACTGTATCTAAATTAAGTGGATTTCAAAAATAAAAAAATTGATTGAAATGTTCAAAAAATTACTAAAAAAAAAATATGGATTGAAAATTCGGTTTTAGAAAATTCCAAACCAGACAGATTGTGTTTGGCCAATAGATAAAAGAAAAATTCTAGTATCTAATGAAAATTCCCTCAAATGCAACCAAGAATTTTTAATTATTTTATAATGCTTTTATTTCAGTTGGAATTTGGATGTATAATCTGTGATCATACTTTGTTTGGTTGATTAGAATATTGATGATGCTAAAAGAAAAAAAAATACAAAAACTCATAATCTGAATTCATAGCTTTGGACAAAGTTGGGGAAGAGGCAGAATGGCTTCGCCACTTCCTTGAAGATATTCCAATGTGGCCAAAACTGGTGCTTGCTATATGCATACATTGTGATAGTCAATCAGCAATAGGTAGAGCACAGAGTCATATGTATAACTGTAAGTCACGACACATTCGTCGTCGACATAACACCGTGAAACAACTACTCTCTAATGAAATTATTTCCATTGAATATGTAAAGTCTAAAGAGAACATAGCGGATCCACTAACCAAAAAGTTAGCAAGAGAGTTAGTTAAGAATTCATCGAGGGGATGGGACTTAAGCCTATTAAATAAGAGTTACCACAACGACAATCCAACTTGGTTGACTGGAGATCCCAAGATCTAGGTTCAAAGGGACAACCGACTTGTGTATGACTCATAAGAATCACTGGGGAGTCAAACTCCTACCTATGTCTATGATGAAATAGTGATGTCTGCAGCGTTTTAGGTTAAGTAAAATTTTAATAATTCTTATATCTAGGTGTACCTAGTGGAGTATGACATGATACTTTTCATAAAAATCACTTATGTGAGTATGAACTGGGCCGGTTCTATGAGATTTGTGAAGGGCTACAATTCTCTAAAGCACTCATGGAAGACCAGGTTATTCAGGGCCAAAATGAACACAATAGTGAGAATTAAACTGTGTCTAGTGATATACTATGTAAGTTCTATTGTCTTGGTTTACACAAATAGCTGAACAGTTCAAGATATCATGTTCACTGGTTAGCTAGTAAATTCGACAGTGTCTTACAAAGGAAGGTGTCACGACCCAAACTCGCCCCTATGGGTTTAGCATCGTAACTGGCCAGTAATCCATGATTACCAAAGGCCTGCTTATCAACAATGACAATAATACAATAAAAAGGGGCTAGCGGAAGCCAATCAATACTAGAATATATTGTCCAATGAGCTGTGAGGACTTAAATGAACAAAATAATCTTCCTTATACTTGTATATGCACAACACTTAAATTCACAATTCACTTATAGAAAAAACAAAACATGAGATAGGGAATTAAATCCCATTGCCAAAATAGTAGTAACAAAAGTCATAAAACACACATAATCCTTAATAACAAATCAAAAGAGTGAATTCAAGCCATCCAAGCTTTGACACATGTTGATTCGGAACCTCGTGGTGAGGCACAATGGTTGGCTTGATAAAACAAGATTTAGGTCGACGTCACTAACTCTAATCCGGTGCTCGATCACCTACATATATATAATAAACAATGAGTTAGAGCCCAGTGAATAACAATTGTGTAAAGGGGTTATGAATGATGTCTTTACAATAATTGAAATAGTCAATTCATTAATAAATCAATTTCTCAATCAATGTTTCATATCATATCAATCATTTCGATTCATTTCTATTCATAATAGTCATACGTGGTACATCCCATAGCAAAACAATCAATAGGTCTCAAAGACCAAACGATCACTTGATAGCCATCAATACAATAACAATCAATGTGTTTGATTTCAGTTTTCTGAATTCAGTTTTTTGAAAATTGAGTTTTTTATTTTTCGTGTTTTTTTGTTTTTAGTGAATATTTTTAAAATTTTAAGTAATTTTTTTACTTTTTTAGATACACTTTACTTAGATGTATCTAAATAGTAAAATATTTGTGAAACAATATTTTAAAAAATCAATAAATACACAAAAATACGAAATTGTACTAAATTTTCGTTTCTTTTTTTTTTTTTTGTATTTTTTGGTATTTAGTGTATTTCTTAAAGAATTTTTCACAAATATTATACTTTTTAAGTGTGTTTATGTTAGGTGTGTCTAAAATTTTTTTAAAAAAAATTTGCTTAAAATATTAAAAAATTCATTGAAAGCATTAAAATATGAAAAATAAAAAAATAAAATTTCTAAAAATTGTTTTCTCAAAATTAGAATCAAACAGGCTCAGTAGTTCCAAGGATTGGAACTGATAGAGATCTCTGTAACAATAACAATAATAATAGCAATAACAATAACAATAACAATAACAATATGCTATGGATGCCACGCGTATAGTTTCGCAAAATAGGACAATCATTCATCAATAAACATTATCATTTCAGTAAAACAATACATTTTTATCAATCAGAAAATAATTATAAGGGAACATAGCTTTACAACAGTGCTACTCACAGTAGGCTCCTCAAAATACGTGCTAAAGTTGCAATACAATGCGGCATCTGACCTAAACAAATAAATTCAAGCACAACAATTCAATTACATTCATACTCTTATAATTCTATTCAATTCAATTACTTGATTTCTATTCGGTTTCTCTCGTTCAGTTCTAACTTTCATTCTTTTTTGTATAATTCAATCCCAAAATCTCCAAAAATAAGCTTGAACTTTAATTTTCATCATCAAATACAACCCATAAGTTTATAACCAAATTCAATTGTTCAATTTATAACCGAAAATATGTAAAGCAATTATAAATTATAAAATGTATGTTCAAGCTTCAATTCAAGCTTTTAAATGAGAATTTTTTTGAAATTATGAGAGACCAAGTAAAAGATCATGTGTATGAAATTAATTTGTCCATGAGATGATCAAAGTTCTTGGACTCAAGCATATTCAAGTATAAAAATCATGAATTCCCAGATTCAAATAAAAATCATGATTACAAAACGAAACCCAAATTTTCAGTTAAAAGAGCACAAACTTTAATTAAAGTATGAAATCATAGAACATATATTGTTTGAGTTCCAAATTCATCTTTCATGGAAAATTCTTTAAGCCATGCAAGAAAACTTAAAAATACGGACATGAATTTCCAACTTCAAACACAATCATGACTTCAAAAACAAACCCAATTTGCCAATTGAAAGCTCAAAACTTCAATCAAATTGTAAAAACATAAAATATAGTTAGAAGCTTCAACTTAAAAATCCGTGAGGAAATTCTTTTGAAATCCTTATGAGCCATAGAAATCATATAAGAAAATAAGTGGTTAAACAAGAATTTCATGAAATGAAACATGCATGTCAAAATATTGAACTAAATTCTTCAAATCTACCATGCATGTACCTAATATGAGCTCAATCCTTACAATTTCTTCCTTATCTTGTTCATTCGTATATTCTACTTCATTTTACCCCATGAAAACAACAATTAGGCTTGATTCCTTCTTAATTAAACTTAAATTCCATAAATTCATGAGTGTAACATCTCAATTTCAAGAAATTAGAAGAGAATTCTTACCATAGAGGGTTGATTTGTGAATAGCAAGCCTAATTTCCCTTAATTCTTTTCTTTCTCCTCTTCTCCTTCTTGAATTCCCTCCCTGGAAGTCTATATCTCTCTCTTTACGTGTGGCTCAACCATGCCCACTACCTCTCATATTTCTTATTAAATGGGTGAGTAGAAAAACAAGTCCTATTCTTTATACTTACGTACATTTTTGGCTAATTAATTATTTGAACTAAATTATGACAAATTCATTTTAATTAAATTAATTTTCAACATATTATGATCTCAATTACACTAAATTTAATTCCACTAATGTGAACTAAGCTCTAATTATCCATCTCTAAACTCAATACATGTAATAAGAGTCAAACATGACTTTATGAATCAAATGAAATCAATTTTTAATTAAATTTCTCAGATGATTCTAAAAATTCCAATTAACATATCCATATACTCCATTTCAGTTTTTGAACCCATTTTGGCTGTCAATTTTAGTTTCAAAGTCGTATTCTCAACGGATAATTTCCCAATTTAGACAGATATACACAAATTAAATCATATAATCCGCAATTAACACATGGGTAATCCAAATAATTATGATTTGCATTTTTGGGGTGTTACAAAAGATTCAAAGCCAAAAATTACCTATCATATGCAGAATATTCCCAATTAACACAAAGTTGTATATTTTTTTATAATCAAAATATAAAATATGTGTAAAAATATTTCAAAAAATTCATTGAATACAACATTTTTTTTTTTTGTGTGTGTGTGTGTACATTTTCATATTTGTTGTATTTTAATGAATTTTTTTTAAAGATTTTTGTACAAATGTTAAAAATCCCCTATCTATATATTTATATGGGTTTAGGGTTTAGGGAGAAAATGAATTAAAATCGGTTTGGTTTGGAGTTTTTTTTTTCAATTCATATTTTTTATTTATTTTTAATCAAAATAGAAAATTTTCGTAAAAATCTTTTAAAAAATTCATTGAATACGACAATTTTTTTTGGGGGTACATTTTCATATTTTGTTGCATTTTAATGAATTTTTTAAAAGATTTTTGTATAAATGTTAAAATCCCCTATCTATATATTTATATGGGTTTAGTAGGAGTGTAAAAATGGCCCGTGGCTTGGGGTAGGCTCGGCCCGTTTAGGCCTGTTTGGGTCTGGACTTGGGCCATCATTTGAAGCTCGGCCCGGCTCGGCTTGGTTCGTAGCCCAACCCATCGGCCCGCTTAAGGTCCACTCAAGGCCCGACTTGCCTGAGGCCCAATGTCTTTTTTAGTAGAAAATAATAAAATTTTGGTAGAAAAAATTAAAAAAAACAAAAAAAAAATGATCAAGCCTGCCCAAGTCTAAGGGCAGGCCTAGGCCCACTAGTCTGCTCGAGGCCCGACCCACCGGCCCAAGGTAAGAATACCCCTAGGTCAGAGCCTAATTTTTTGATCCATGGCCTGGCCCGAATTTTGGCTGGAGCCTGCAAGGCCCAACATGGGCCAAGCCAGGCCGGGCCAGATTTACATCCCTAGGGTTTAGGGTTTAGGGAGAAAATGAATTAAAATCTGTTTGGTTTGGAGTTTTTTTCTTAATATTTTTTTTTAATATTTTTAATTCATATTTTTTATTTATTTTTAATCAAAATAGAAAATTTGTGTAAAAATCTTTTTAAAAATTTATTGAATACGACCAAATTTTTTTTTCTTTTGTGTGGGTACATTTTCATATTTTGTTGTATTTTAATGATTTTTTTTTAAAATTTTTTTTGTATAAATAATATATATATATATATATATATTTAACTGTATCTAAATTAAGTGGATTTAAAAAATTTAAAAAAATTGATTAAAATGTTAAAATAATTTACTAAAAATGAAAATTCGGTTTTAGAAAATTCCAAACCAGACAGATTGTGTTTGGCCAATAAAAAAAAGAAAAATTCTAGTATCTGATGAAAATTCCCTTGCAACCAAGGATTTTTAATTATTTTATAATGCTTTTATTTCAGTTGGAATTTGGATGTATAATCCGTGATCATACTCTGTTTGGTTGATTAGAATACTGATGATGCTAAAAAAAAAAAAAAAAAGGATACAAAAACTCCTAATCTGATTAGTCTAAATGGAGGAGGAACAGAAATCACCTAATTATTAGAAATTGTTTGCAATAGACTCAGTTGACTGGACTTATTTACCAATTTCCTTTGGTTTTCTTTTCTCAAGTCCTTGTAATAAAAAGGAACTAAAATCAAGAAATTTGCCCATGTTTTCTTAGTTTCTGATGAGGGTTAAGGTTTTCTATATTCATATCCCAAAATTTTGAGAATATATGTACTGCTTCTGCTCACAATGTTGATTATATAATGTATGCTTTGCTTCCCAAATTGGCAATTACGAATAAATCATGGTTGATTCATTAAGCCTTTGAAATATATGCAAAACATTGCCTGTCAGGATGAATATATCTATTCAATGACGGTCCAGCAATACAAAATATGTTATTCTAAAGAAAAGTTAAGGTAGATTCCTAGGGGGGTTTGTGGATTTATAAGGCAGAACATGTCTGGAATTATATTAATTATATTATTCCACATTTTTTAATTCTGATGTTGGCTTGTACTGACGGAAACTTAATCCTTTTAAAAATTGTCCAAAGAATTTTAATCTGTTATGAAATGCGTCCACCATTGTATATGAATGAGCTAACAAGCATATGCTATGGACTTTATATATTATGGAGTTGACCATGAAAATCCAATGGCTAACAGCAATAATACAAGGATGAAAACATACGCTCATTTTGTTTTCCTGTTAATTTCTTCATGTTTGTGGCTTGCTGATGCCTCAACAGATACAATCTTACCAGGACAGTTAATCACAGATTCCGACACCATTGCATCTGCAGGAAATGTCTTCGAGTTGGGATTCTTCAGTCCTGGGAACGGGAGCTCTACAATGAATTACTATGTGGCCATATGGTACAAAAGAATTTCGGTACAAACTGTTGTTTGGGTAGCCAACTGAGAATGCCCACTCAAAGATTCTTCTGCGGCTCTTAGCATCAGCGCTGATGGAAACCTCGCGATAGTGAAGGGAAATTTTTTGTACATGTTGACTAACATATCATCAAATGGTAACACTAGTGCTACCCTTTTGGATTCAGGAAATCTTGTTTTGAGAGACGGGACATCTGGTGAGTTACTATGGCAAAGCTTTGACTACCCTTCACATACTCTCTTGCCTGGAATGAAGCTTGGTTATAGTGTGATCAATAGAAAAACACGCCTTTGATGTCTCGAAAAGCGGGAAAACCACAGAGTTTTCTCTCTGGAATTTGATCCTCAAGGCACGCCCCAGTTCTTCATCAAGAAGGGATCTCAAAGGTATTGGACTAGTGGGGTATGGACTGGGCAAAGTTTCCCAATGATCCCTGATATGAGAGCTCGCAATATACACATCACCTATGTTTTCAGCCCGTGGTGGAGCAATTTCACTTCCTCTGTTACTGATGCTTCCGTGACGAGTATATTTGTGTTGGATGTATCAGGGAAACTTTAGTCATTGCGTGTGGTCGAAACTACTTATAAATGGGGTTTGATTTGGTCTCAACCGATCCAAAGAAGGTGAGGTTTATGCCTACTGTGGGGCTTTTAGCATTTGCAGTCAAAAGGCCCTTCCATTTTGCCAATGTTTGCTGGGTTTTGAACCCTGTTCTGAATGAAATTGGAGTGCAGGAGATGTGTCGGGAGGGTGCGTGAGGAAAGCCCCTTTACAATGTGGCAATGATAGTCAAGCCAATGGACAGAGTGACCAGTTTGTTTGGATACCTAAAGTAAGACTCCCTTTCAATCTGATAGTTTTGCAAGATAGAGGTGCTTTTCAATATCTGCTCTTGCTCTGCTTTTGCTTATGGCAGTGATGGGTGTTCAATATGGAGTGAAGATCTCTTTAACATTGAACAATTTGAAAGATGATGACCACGATAGGAGTGATTTCTATCTAAAACTTTCTACGCATTTCTTAGTGAAGGTAAGAATAATGGAATTGTTGCAATTGTTTTGGTGGCATGGGGACAACATTTAATTACATTGTTTTTGGAACTCTTTTTGCAGATTCAAGAAGAAAGAGGTGGAAATGGTTTATTCTAGCACTTGCGCTTTATGACCTTTGACTTCAAATTGACCTTGTTTTATTGTATGTTGAGGAGGATAAAGTCACAAAACAAAGGTGTGAATTTCACTCTTGGAACATAAACTAAACCAATTCAAGGAATTGATTTTTATTAGTAACTAAAAATTAGTCATTGTGCTTCTATATAGGTTCAAATGCCCTAATATAATTCAAAAAATAAAATAAAATTAGCCCCTGTATTTTTTGCCAAGCAGGGGAGGATTTACTGTTATTCGGTGTTGGCACAAGCATTGGGGCTGCCAACTGCACACTAAATGATGCCGATGGGATCTTATTGGTGGGAAGAAGGAAGTTGCTTTACCGTTGTTCAGTTTCACTAGTGTATCTTCTGCTACTGATAACTTCTCTGATGCAAATAAGCTTGGAAAGGCTGGTTTTGGACCTGTTTACAAGGTAACATTCAACATCACTGACTGTGGTGCTTTTGGGATCTTGAACACTACTAAGTAGTGGAGTCCCAATCGGTGCATAGAGTTTTTTATACTTAAAATATTACTTTCAAATAGTATTTGATGTTAGTTTTCCAAAGAATACAAAGAAAATTAATGAGGTTCCATATCAGGGAAAGTTACTAAAAGGATATGAGGTGGCCGTGAAAAGGCTTTCAAGAAAATCTGGACAAGGATTGGAGGAATTACAGAATGAGGCTATGCTCATAGTAAAACTTCAACACAAGAATCTTGTGAGACTACTGGGCTACTGCATTGAAAGAGATGAAAAGATTTTAATGTACGAGTATATGCCTGTTAACAGATGACAAAACTAGTGTATCTTGATTAATCAAAAGAAGTACAAAGTACAAATATATAAGCAATAGAATGAAACCCTAAAAAACCTAAAGTACTAAACTATCCTTAATGAATAATATAAACTACATAATTCACACCCTCCCTCAAATTGAGGATGCGAGCGCAGAAAGCATCGAAAGTTTGCCAAGAAGAAAACGAAAACGAGCAACAGCATGAGTCTTCGTAAAAAAATCGGCCAACTGAAGAGATAAGGGAACAAAAGGAAGAGTAATAGTGCCAGCCTGAAGATTCTGTCTGACAAAGTGACAATCTATTTCAACATGCTTTGTTCGCTCATGAAAGACTGAATTATGGGCAATCTGGACAGCACTCCGATTATCACAATACAACGGAGTCGGATCAGAAAGAGAAACACCCATATCAGAAAGAAGCCAGCGAAACCAAACGATCTCGGAAGTAGCATGAGCCATGGCACGATACTCAGCCTCAGCGATGGAACGAGTAACAACAGACTGTTTCTTACTCTTCCAGGATATGAGGGAATCGCCAAGGAAAACACAAAGACCAGAAGTGGATTTACGATCAGAGATGTCACCTGCCCAATCAGCATCAGCATAGGCACGGAGAGTCAAGGCAAATAATAGTAAACATTGCAACAAAATGCCACAAAGGTAGCGCAAAGTACGGAGTAAGGCAGCCCAGTGTGTGGAGCGAGGAGCAGAAACAAACTGACTGAGAATGTGCACAGCATAGGAGATATCCGGACGAGTAACGGTGAGATACACAAGGCAGCCAACCAACTCATGATACAAAGTGGGATCCTTAAGAGGAACGCCAGCAGAAAACTTAGCATGCAACTCAAGAGGAGTGTCGACAATCTTATCATCAGTGAGATTGGCACGAGAAAGAATATCACGGGCATATTTAGTCTGAGAAAGAAGATACCTAGTAGGAGAAGTAGCAACCTCAATACCAAGAAAATATCGAAGAGGCCCCAAATCTTTCATCCCGAACTCTTGAAACAACTGATGGTTAACCTCCTCAATAATATTACAATTAGAGCCAGTGATGATCATATCATCCACATATAAGAGAAGAAGAACAAGGCCAACAGAAGTACGCCGAACAAATAGAGCACAATCATGATGACTAGGGTAAATCCAAGCTGAAGTGCAACAGAGTGAAATCGCTCATACCAAGCACGAGGAGACTGCTTAAGACCATAGAGAGCACGGCGAAGACGACAAACCACACCAGGAGGGTGTGAGAGACCCGGTGGAGGGCGCATATATACTTCCTCTGCAAGATGCCCATTTAGAAAGGAATTTTTGACATCAAGTTGAAACAAAGGCCAGTGATGGGCAGCAGCAACAGAGATAAGAGTGCGAACAGTAGTCATCTTGGCAACAGGATCAAAAGTCTCATCGTAATCAATCCCATACTCCTGAGAAAAGCCTTGAGCAACCAAACGAGCCTTGTATCGTTCCAAAGAACCATCATAAAGGGTTTTGACCTTATAGACCCATTTAGAGCCAACAATATTCTTGCCAGTCGGTAATGGAACCAAATTCCAAGTCTGACTGTTAGCCAAAGCAGTTAACTCGTCATTCATGGCAGCAATCCAATTGGGATCATGACAAGCTTCTTCGTAGGACCTAGGCTCAAAATAAGTATGAAGACAAGAAAGAAAAGACTGATAGGAAAGAGAAAAACATGTATTACCAAAACCATACCAATTCGGAGCACAACGATCACGCGTGGGAAAATGACGTGCAGGAGGAGCAGGATCCAAAGAAACAGCTGGAGGGACAGTAGAGCTAGAGACAGGCGAACTCGGAAGTGCTTTGCGACGCTGATAAACAAGAAGAGGAGCAAGGGAAGCGGGAGCTGGAAAGGGAGGAGCTGGCAAGATATTAGAGGTACTAGGAAGAGGCAAGGTAGAGATCTCAAGATCAGAAACAAGCTCATCAGAAGAAACATCAGAAGGAAATGGGTCAATGTGAACTAATTCCTTCTTGGTAATAGGGACAGGGGTGGAAGGTATAGTGTAGTAGGGTAGTTGTTCCAAAAAAGTGACATGCCTAGACACATAAAGCTTTTTGGTGGCAGGATCATAGCACCGATAACCTTTCTAATTAATGCCATACCCTAAAAAGACACATAGGACACAAAGAGAACTAAGCTTAGAGCGCGCCCGTTTAGGAAAGAGTACAAAGCATGTAGAACCGAAAACACGAAGAAGAGAATAATTGGGAGTAACACCAAGAAGACGCTCATACGGAGATGAGCCGGAGAGAAGAGGAGTAGGCATCCGATTGAGAAGATATGCAAAGAAGGAGCACGCTTCTCCTAAAAAAGAAGGGACAAAGGATGCGAGTAGCAAAGAACGAGCTGTATCAAAGAGATGGCAATGTTTGCGCTCAGCTCGACCATTTTGGGCATGAGTGTCTGAACAAGAAGACTGATGAATAGTACCATGAGTAGCTAAAAACTCCTCAAACTCAGACAAGTAATACTCCCCCCCAAATCAGAACGGAGAACTTTAATGGTGGTGGAAAATTGAGTGCAAATCATGGAGTGAAAATTGGAATATATTTTGTAAAAATCAGATTTTCGTGTCATCAAATAAACTCATGTAAACCGACTGTAATCATCCACAAAAGACACATAATATTGTGAACCTCCCTTAGTAACTATAGGGGAAGGACCCCAAACATCAGTATGAACCAATTGAAAAGGAGAAGACGAAATAGAACTACTTTTATTAAATGGAAGAGCAGACATTTTAGCCAGTTTACAACCATGACACTCTGAAATATCAGCAATGGGAAAATGACCTAAATGTCCAGACTGAACTAACATCCTCAAACGATCACTCGACAAATGACCTAACCTAGAATGCCAAATATAAAATAAAGAAGACTTATTATTTAAACAAAAAGAAGACAATGCAGTAGAAGACACATCTAAAGGAACATGCAAGCTGTCCAAGATATATAGTTCTCCAACTCTACGCCCGATCCCAATTTGCCTCTTGGAGACCCGATCCTGCACAACACAATGAGAGGAAGAGAAAACAACATCAAAACCGAAATCAGATAATTGACTAATAGAAATAAGACTAAGTGAGAGGTGAGGTACATAAAATACAGGAGAAAGAGACAAATGGGAAGAGAAAATAGAACCAATAGAGGAGACAAACATAGATGAACCATTAGCAGTAGCAATAGTGATAGGAGAAGGAGGAGAGACACAATTACTAAGGAGAGATGCAACACGGGTCATATGATGTGAACAACCAGAATCAAAGATCCACGAAGTATGGATATTACCTGAGGATGATGAACTAGACAAACCTAACTGAGTGGTAGTCATTGCGGAAGCCTGGGACGAAAGATTTGGATTGGCCACCATGAAAGACTTGAACTGCTCAAACATAGACTGCATATTGGAAGATGGATCATTCTCAGAAACTGGTGCAGAAAAGGCGGCAGATGAGCGAGATCCTGAAAATGTCGGCTTAGCGAATGGTGAACCAGATGAACAACCCTTGGGCTGCAAAAGTTTAGGACATGCATGTTTCCAATGGCCTTTCTGATGACAAAAGCTGCACTCATCCATGGAAACCCGAGGCTTGGGCTTACCAGTAACTTGAAATAAATGAGAAGATGGGGTGGGTAAGAGCGGAGGAGTGGCAAAAACTGACTGGGAAGCAGGAGTACCATGAGTCACCTTAAACCGAGTTTCTTCCGCAATAAGCTCACGGACAGCACCATCCAACAAAAGGCAAGGGAGACCGATGAAGAATAGCTCCTCGAAGTGGCTCAAATTGATCATGAAGAGCCATGAGAAATTGAACAAGATGTTGTTTCTCCCGATACTTGATATAACTGTCAAGTAACTGCAAATCGGACGGTTCCATCAAAGCAAGTTGATCCCAATAAGTAGTCATCTCATTGTAGAACTCCTGAATAGACTTATCTTTCTAACTAGCACTGCGAATAGACATCTCAAGTTCATACTGTTTTGTAAAGTTAGACTCAAGGTACATAGTCTTCAAATAGTCCCAAACTTGTTTAGAAGTAGAATACTTGGAAAAATTCATACCAATGGTAGTTTGAACTGAATTATGAAACCAAGTAAGAATTTGTGCATTTTCCTTATCCCATTTAGCAACATCGGCCTCAGTTCCTTGAGATTCCACAGGTCTAATAGTTATACCAATAACATAATTCCACATGCCTTTACCCATTATAAAATTTTTCATCACATGAGACCAATAAGAATAATTGGTACCATCTAATTTAGTAGTGATGGCTTGCAATTTGTCATCAGCCATATTGCTATACCCAAACTATGCAGTGAATTCAAAAACAGGATTAAAACAGCAGAGGAGAGAGAGAGAGATGAACGACCTGTCACTAGCAATTTACGGTCCTCGTCGTTATCTGCCTCCTCGTCGTTCTCTTCCTCCTCCACTGAACCAGCCAGAGATAGAGCTAGATCGAAACAAAAAGAGAAGAGAGATACCCAACCTAGGTCTCCGAATGACCCAAACACTAGTGATGAAGAACCAGAGACCAGCGATGAAGGTAGGGTTTCGATTGAACCAAAACCAAAACCAGTAAGTGTGAGACGAACTGCTTCGATGTGCGAAGAAGAGAATTCCAGCGAAGCCTTGCAATGACCTTGCGAAGAGAGAAAAATAGCTGCGATGGCCTTGCGATGAGAGAAGAAAAACTGCGATGGCCTTGCGATGAAGAGAGATGAGCTGTGATGCCTTGCGAAGGAGAAGCAGTTGCAATGGTCAATGATGACCTGCGACAGGTATGCTAATAGTTGTAACCTTGCTCTGATACCATGTTAACAGATGACAAAACTAGTGTATCTTGATTAATCAAAAGAAGTACAAAGTACAAATATATAAGCAATAAAATGAAACCCTAAAAAACCTAAAGTACTAAACTATCCTTAATGAATAATATAAACTACATAATTCACAATGCCCAACAAAAGCTTGGATTTCTTCCTTTTTGGTTTGTGCCTTGGCATTCTTGACTACATTTGATTGCTTCTGTTTGTATCCATACTACCATTTAATTTATTAATTTGATGTGAAATTGAGACAGATCCAATCAAACATGGGATACGAAATTGGGAGTTATGCGTTAACATCATTGAAGGAATTGCTCAAGGGGTTCTCTATCTTCATCAGTATTCAAGGTTACAAATCATCCATAGAGATTTGAAAACTAGCAATATTTTGTTGGATAAAGATATGAACCCAAAAATTTCCAATTTTGGGATGGCAAGAATTTTCAATGGAAATGGATCACAAGCAACAAATCAAATTGTTGGCACTTAGTGAGTAAAACATAATTTATGTGCCTTTGCACCAAAACATCTTTTTGTTGTTGTTGTTGTTGTTGTTGCATGCATCGATATCTTTAGGGTTACTAAACGATTCAATTTAATACTTGAATCCAGTGGTTACATGTCACCTGAGTATGCTTTGGATGGCCTCTTCTCAGTCAAATCTAATGTCTTCAGTTTTGGAGTCTTGTTGTTAGAGATTTTGAGTGGCAAAAAGAATACACGCTTTTATCTAATTAACTTCGTTAATCTTCTTGGATATGTGAGCACCAGAATACTATTGCATTTATCATGCCCTTTTTTTAGCTTTCCACACCTTCTTCTTTTCTTTTCTTTTTTCCGTCTTTGAAGGATTCACAATGAGATATACTTTACTGTCTAATATTCTCCAGGCATGGGACTTCTGGAAGAGTGGCATGGGACAGGACATGAAGGACCCAATATTGGGAGACATACTTCTACACATAAGCTGTTAAGATACATAAACATTGGACTTCTTTGTGTTCAAGAAAGTGTGGCTGATAGGCGTACCATGTCTAGTGTTGTATCAATGCTTAGCAATGAACTTGTGCTTCTACCTTCTCCAAAACAATCTGCATTTTCAACTATTACTAGTGTGCCTGATTGGACATTATGCAAAATCCCAGAAATATGTTCAGTCTTCCATGTCGATTTGTTGATTTGGTGTATTGATACAATGCAAAAAATTGTCAACAATTTCAAGATCGATTCCAAAAGATCAGGAAAACACCTAAGTTTGAGTAAGTTCTTGTTTGGTTGTGTTTTTGTGTTTTTGTTTTCAATTTTTATTTTTTAGAAAAACAAGACTGTGTTTGGTTTGATTATTTAAAAACTGTTTTTAGACTATTTTCTTTTGTCTTTGGTAATTTTTTATTATTACTTATATATTGTAGTTATTGTTATTATTATTATTAATATTACTTTTTAGTTAATTTATATGTTTTTTAAAAAAAATTTTAAAAAAAGAGACTAAAATATGAAAAAAGTTTGTTGAAGACCAAAGAAAAACTCCTCTAAAACACACATACAAGTTTTTGTTCGAATTTTCTTTTATTTGTACCATTTTTTTCTCTCTCCATATTTTAGTCAATTTCCAATGCATACCCTCAATTACTTTGCAATGTGTTGGAAGTTAAATTTATGCCTTAATCACGTTGTGTCATAATTCCAAGATAACTCTTGATGTGATTGCTGTGATAACCTTAACCATATTGCATCATCACAAAAATTACATCGTATCATAGCAAAAAGTGTGCGTGCATAATTATGGATGGAGAAAACTGAATTTGTTTACACTTTTTTTTTAATGTGGATCTCATATCTAAAATGTGTAATTATTCCATTCAAAATTGACGAAAAAAATTAGTATTTTAATCATTATATTCAATGTAAATATATGGATAATGTCTAAAATATCATTTTTATTCAGTTTAATGAGTAAAATACTATTTTTTTATTTGTTTTACTTAACAAAATAGACAAATAATTTAGATTGAAAACAGATCAAAAAATTAGGACTTAAGTTGGCAAAATTAAAAAATTAAGATTTATTTAGTTACAAGACTCAAATTTTGAGGTTTTTTTTTGTTTTTTTTTTTTTGTAATTTCTTTTAAAATTATCTACGATAGACTTGACATCAAAAGCTCAAAAAATGTGATTAATATAATTTTTTTAAAAAATTATCTTACTAATTACTATGAAAATATTTTAAACATTTCCCTGAAGAACCCTTATTGTGATTGCACGTGATAACACTAATTGTCAAAGGCCGATAAGAACAATTGAAGACTTTTTAGGTTCTAACATTAAAGAGAGATTTCTTGTAAAATTTTGTTAACAGAATCATATAGTCTCAGGAAATAACAAACATATAGACTTTTTTGAGCTTTCTTTATTATTGCATCAAAGCCAAGCCCACCCATTATGACTTGGTCATCCACTCTCTTTTTTTTTTATTCTTTTAAGAATATTTTTTCCAATTATTTCTACAAACATAAAAAGAAAAGAAAAAAGTACTAGGTACTTTTGAACGATTATGTGATATTATTTATGTGATATTTCTAATAAATAAGAAATTGTAACATATATTAATGTTGTATTTGAATCATAAATTTGGATAGGAATTTAAAAATATGAATAAAATATAAGTTATTTTTTTCTCTTTTTTTTTTCTTTCAAAATTCATATCTAAATCTGTGATCCAAAGTGAATTATTCTTAGTCGCCAATAGGTTTGAAAATTAATTAAATAAATACATTTTTGCCGACTAATTTTTTTGTCGCCAAAAGCCAATTATTTAGTGGCCAAAAACTTTTTAGCTACTAAATTTTTTAGTTGCCAAAAGTAGATACTAGTGTTTTGGCTACTAAAATTTTAGTCGCCTAAAGTTAATCCTTTTTGGCTACTAAAATTTTAGTCACCAAATACTATTTCTTTTGGCTACTAAAAATTTAGTCGCCTAAACTACGACATATTTGGCTACTAAATTTTTAGTCGCCAAAAGTCATATTTATTCTTCAACTTTTGTTTTTAGCTACAAAATATTTTAGTCGCCAAATGTTTGATAAATGTTTGATTTTCTTTTGGCTACAAAACTTTTAGTAGCCAAATGTTTATTTATTTTTATTTTTTTTCCTTTTTATTGGCTACAAAACGTTTAGTCGGCAAAAACATGATATTATGTTTTATTGTTAATATTATAATGTGTCCATAACCTATCTGTATTCCATTCAACCTGTAATACGTATGTAAATAAAATGATACATAAATTATCAATCATTCCACAATCTGCATCCGTATACAAAAAATAAATTACTTTAACTGTCCAAGTACATACAAACGAATTATTGTCCAAACTAAAATAATAATTCCATACAACATATACAATTATACAAAAAGTAAAGTCCTCCATATACAAAAATTACATTTACTATACCATGTCAAATGACCATTTGACATGGTACAAATTACCATCGTAATCTGTACCATGGCAAAAGGTGATGTATGTACCAAGCCAAAAATACATCTATGCACCACGACAAAAAATCAATTCAGTGGACGGCGTCAAAAGGTGATCTATCTACCATGCCAATAATTATTTGTTCGCTACCAATAGTTTTTTGTATCAAGAATAGTTAACTGCACAAAAGCTGGAGACGACAAAAATCTTATATTACTTCTATACAAAAGTACAATTTCTTCTCCATACACAAAAATATCTCTGCAAGTCCACGCAGCGAAGTCATCTACAAAAAACAAAAAAAAACTTTAGAATTGGACCCAAAAATGCCCAACTTCATGAATGAATTTGGGAACAAGTGACAAATAAAAATAAGTGAGAAGCAACCTTCCATGATGAATCAATTATCAGTCATTGTACAGTCTTTCTAAAGTCTTGTTATAAAGAACATTGTTAAATGCAGAACAATCATTACTAAATCCTTCATTAGTAACATACAGCTAATGTAACAATCTTCTATTTGTATGCAACATGTATCCAAATTTTGTGGCTAAACCAATATCAAAGCCCAATGTGAATAGAAAGTATTCTTTTTACCAACTTCCTCATTATTTGTTTGCAAAAGACATTTGAATCATTAGATTGGATATAAAACCATCGGTGCTTATTAATGTATGGCAATGCCATTTCAGAGAGGATATTAGAACATGTGATAAAAATAATAACACACATGTGTACGTTCACAAAATTAGCAAGTTTAAAACATTTCGTCAGTTGTCACAAGTTCTATTTGTAATGGGAAAGCTGTTCTAGTTGTCACAAGTTTAAAACATTTCGTCAGTTGTCAGTTGTCGTGTCGGCCAAATGGAGGTTCGGGGGCTGTTTTGAATTTTTGCTCCGGAAACACCCTTTTTCGACTAAGTTTAGGGGATATTCGGCTCTAACTCCCAATCTACGGGTCCGAATTACGTTCCGTCAATTCTTACAAGTCCTATTTGTCATGGTGAAGCTATCCGTATGAGACCCACGGTCGTTCAGGGGCTGTTTTGATTTTTCGTCCCCGAAACGCTCTTTTTCGACTAAGTTTAGGGGATATTCGGCTCTAACTCCCAACCTACGGGTCCGAATTACGTTCCGTCAATTCTCACAAGTCCTATTTGTCATGGTGAAGCTATCCGTATGAGACCCACGGTCGTTCGGGGGCTGTTTTGATTTTTCGCCCCCGAAACGCCCTTTTTCGACTAAGTTTAGGGGATATTTGGCTCTAACTCCCAACTTACGGGTCCGAATTACGTTCCATCAATTCTCACAAGTCCTATTTTTCATGGTGAAGCTATCCGTGTGAGCGACACAGTCGTTCAGGGACTGTTTTGAATTTTCGCCCCTGAAACGTCCTTTTTCGACTAAGTTTTGGACGTATTCGGCTCGAACTCCCTACATACGGGTCCGAATTACATTCCGTCAGTTCTCACAAGTCCTATTTGTCATGGACAACCTGTCCGTGTGACTCACACAGTGGATCGAGGGCTGTTATGAATTTTAGCCCCCGAAACGCTGAATTTTCATCTAAGTTTAGGGCGTTTTCGGCTCTAACTCCGTACTTACGGGTCCGAATTACATTTTGTCAGTTCTCAGAAGTCCTATTTGTCACAGGGAAACTGTCCGTGTGAGTCACACGATAGTTTAATGCATTTTCAGCTCTAACTCCCAAACTACGTATGCTAATTACATTCCGTCTGTTGTCAAAGGTCTTATTTGTGACGGGGAAGGTGGCTGTGATATCTGTACGGTCGTTCGGGGGCTGATTCGCATTTTCTATGATTGGTGTCCCATGCAAGGATTCTAAATAAGCCATAAAAACATAGAATTACGCACACAGATTGCATTGATGTCTCACAAAATGTTTATTATGTGTGCTCACATTTATAATTATAAACATTTCATGAGATATCATTGTAATTTAATACGCATATGATTGTTGATATAAAAAATAGAGAGGGACTCACAATTTTGGAAAATAATTGAGGAGCAATGCCTTGGATCATGGGAGTTTTTCTAGTGGTGCTAGAGGTACTATCAACACAAAGTGGAGTATACAAGCTGTACATGTCTATGTCATTGTAAGCAACAAAGAACTCATTGAGGGCAACACCGCAGTCAAGTTGATATTTATTATGAACTGAGTTTTGATCCCATCCTTTCATTGTATTTTCTATGGATTATTATGTGATCTATTATGTGTTCCTAACAATTACTGGTTTGTTAACTAACGCATTTTTTTAAAAAACAATTGAGACTTAATTTTGTGTTTTAAGTGTTTATTAATTTAGAAAGTGCATGTATACTTAAATAATATAACTATTTTTGTGTTTTAAGTGTTTATTAATTTAGAAAGTGAATGTGTACTTAAATAATATAACTATAATCTGCCTCTGCCCCTCTCTTTTCTTTCTTTCTTTCTCCTCCTCACTCTCTTCTGCCACAATGAGCTACTATGCTTATGCTTTTCACAGTTAAACAACAATTTTAACTAGGAACACACTAACAACATTTTAATAGTCAATGGAAATGAAAGCAGTCCACCTTTTAATTCTATTAATGACAGATTAAAGATCCTAGAGCAGAGAAGCTCTTAGCAATCGAGTTTTATCCAAAAGAAAATGAAAAGCTAATTAGCCAAAATGAAAATAGTAAGTGCAAGTTGGGAAAATATATACATCAATAATTTAGACGTGTATATACACCAATAATAAATAAATATATACACCAAATTCTACTTAGAACCATACCCAGGAGCACCACTGTCCCCACTCAAAAAACTCAAGCAGGATCTTGTGAGAATAGATGACTCATTTATTGCAGAAATACATTAGGAAATACATAGCATAACTAGGAAATACATTATTGCAGAAACTGAAAGTGTCGACTCAGTGTTGTTGGGAGAGTAGCATAGCAAAAGGAAAATGTAATGAATAATCATAGTTGCCATTAGTAAGCAGCCCAAATTCTGTAACTGTGAGCTATGACTGGCCACCCAAATATGAGAGCCCCTACATATGTGGAGAAGGCATGAAAAATGTCTGATTTAACCAATAACATAGATCCCTTCTAAAAATTAAAAAAAAAAATGACCAATAGCATAGATTCTATGATTAAAACACACTAACTGACGAATGAGTCACCATTAACAAAGCAAAATCCAAAGTATTGCACAAATCAGGAACATTGCTGTTTACATGTTAAAGCTTCTCACCAACCTTAATAGCTGTTAGAGAGATTTTAAGCGTAAAAAGACTATAAATTTCAAATAAAACAAGATAAATATGTTCATTTGGTAAACCTGAGCTACAAAGTAAAAACACCAATAACCTAGAAAACTAGATAACTGACAGAGAACAACACAAAGATCATTAAACAACTAGAGATTTAAGAATTAAACCATAAATTCATATTTGGTTTTGCTGGTGAATCACTCATCCCAACTAACTCAATGAAATGTTATTCCTAGAAAATCCTAGTACTTAACAAAATTTGGGGATTGCATGATGTTCAATGTATGGCTTCAATTGAGACCCCAAGCATGATTAGAATTGTCATGGGAAAAATAATATACAATCTAACTATATCACTAATAAACAAACATAATAAAATCCCCTATACTACAGTCAACCCACAAAAGACGGTAGTACAATCTGTTAACAAGTACCTACAATCCAACGGTAAGAACAAGAAATCATAAACATGTTTGTAAACAAGAATGGTTATTAATATATAATTTCTTTTAGAGTTGCCAACGGTAAGAAATTTCTGAAAAGAAGAAAAACTTCCTCAAATACATAATAAATCTCTCAACAAAAAAGAATTTGCAAGAAACTTCAAGATAAAAAGAGTTATTTTCAACTTCTCCAGCAATAATTTAAAGCTGCCTTCTTTGAAGTCAATTTAGTGACAGATACTTCAATTGTACAGTATGAGAGAGAACATTGCACTTGAGAACCAAAAGGAGTTTATTAGTCAGCAATCATCACATTCAATTCTTCATGATTGTCTACAAAAAATTCCCAAAATTAAGCAAAGGCAAAAAAAGGGAATTTATATTCTCTGACATTTTTTAAGATTTTAACTATGATGAAATGAAATTTGTTATGCTTTGGTACATTACGAGACAAAAGGCTTTGCCTTCCCTACCTTTTATAATGATGAAGAAATTGTATTCTTTGCATTGTGAGCAGCATGATGACTTTATTATTTGATTCTTCAACATGCACCGCTGCAAAATGATCCACAAATACACTATGCACTGCAAAATGATCTACAAAAAATTCCCAAAATTAAGCAATACAAACATCTGTGCCCAGAGATTTTAATAGTCCAAAGGAGCTGCTTGCTTCAAATTAAACTAAAGTCAAGTCTAGAAAAGTATACCTATGGCAGATTCCACATATCCTTTCAAGAGAAGCTGTTCATGGTGTGTTCCTGAAAACCATGAAGATATGCATTTTGTAGCTTGTTCTATACTATCAAATTCCCATCTTCTCATGAATATAGCCTCTATAGCCAGGGATGTATCAGTCTGCAAGTAGGATGAAAATCATTAAGCACAACTCCCATATTGCAATGCATATAGAAGATGCAACATTAAGTCTAATTTGAGCATATATGAAGATGTAACATTAGTCCTCTGAGCATTAATTTTGTTAATTTAATCTCTAAAATATCTAATTTGAGTCAACATGATTCAATTTCATACGACGATCTAAATCGTTAATGAAATAGTAGTAAAGTCTACTTATTGGCTCTAAAATATGTGTTTCGTGTTGGTTTGTTTGATTGACTTTTTAGAATCTAAAAAGCTAGTTGGTGAAAAAAAAATAAAATTCATGTTTATTTTTGTCCAACTAGTTTTTTACTTTAAAAAAATTCAAAACATAATTTTTGAAGACTCAACCAAACATTCTATGTTTGGTTTAACATAAAATGTTTATTAAAAAAAAAATTACATGAAAAATTTTGGTTTGTCTTCTCATTTTTCGGTGTTTTGACTGAAATTTGAAAATTTTCAGTTCAAATGAGCTTTGGTTTAAATCTAGTGTTTAAAGCATATCATCGAACACATATTGCTCATACTTTTACAGCGCCATAATCACATAACCTTGAAAGCAACGCTGTCAATTGTAGCATTCAGATTCAATTGGAATGTAAAACATCCTAAGCAGAGATGAAAAACCCTAACCTGTGCGATCATCCGAGGCATCATGGAACTCCGTATCGTCCTCATCCTCCGCCGCAGACGCCACAGACACTTGAGGCGCATTACCACCATCCTTCTCATCCGGATACCTCACAACCACCACAGGACAAACACAAAGGAATTGCTAACACTCCGAGCCTTCCATTGTTACCTCTCTTGATCGCACCAAACCCTCGACTCCCCATAATCATTGACTCAACCCTAGCCTCTCGACTTCCAACCTGACCTCTCCTTCATGTCGTGGTCCTTCACGATGTGGATCTTGAACGGTATCTCGAGCCTCGACAAGCGGTGAGCGAGACAGAGGGACAGCAAGAGAGAGACAGAACCGTGTGAAGAAGTAATAGATTTGGGGAAAAATTTAGGCGCCAATATGAAATATTTCCCAGAAAAATTTGAACACATCCCCGACAAAATTTTAGTCGCTGAAGATAGGTTACCAAAAATTGAAAGAAAAAAAAATATTTTGGCGACTAAAATAATTTTTTGTCGCTGAAAGTAAGTTTTTGGCGACTAAAACTTTAGTCGCCAAAGAGAAAAAATAATTTTTTTATTTTTTATTCGGCGATTAAATATTTTAGTAGCTAAAAATCAATATATGGCGACTAGTTTCTTTTTGTCCCTGAAAGTAAGTTTTTGGCGACTAAAATTTAGTCGCTAAAGAGGAAAAATAATTTTTTTTATTTTCCATTCGGCTACTAAATATTTTAGGAGCGAAAAGTCGGCGACTAAAATTTCTTTTGTCGCTGAAAGGACATTTTTGGCGACCAAAGTTTAGTCGCCAAAGAGAAAAAAAATCATTTTTTTATTTTCCATTCGGCTACTAAATATTTTAGTAGCTAAAAGTCGATAATTGGCGACTGAACTGATTTTTAGTCGCCAAAACCTATACTTTTGGCTACTAAATTTTTTTAGTCGCCAAAAAGTTTTACTTTTGGCTACTAATGTTGTTTTAGTCACCAAAACCTATACTTTCAGCGACTAAAAATTTTTTTAGTTGCCAATTTGGTTGCCGTAGGTGCATTTTCTTGTAATGAAACTGAAGTACAATATTTATTATGTATTCAATTATAGTCCCTTTCAACAAAGGCAAGTTGAATTTGATAACCAACTTACACCTTTAATTGGGCACCAAAAGTGGACTGAGTTTTTGTGGAAAATAACAATTCAGGATATAAAAAATTAGTAAAATATAGGAGGTGCAATTCTTTGTGTGGTGGCGGGGTGCAATTCAAAAATCTGTGGGAGTTAAACTTGAGTTGCACCCTTCCATGTAATTTTTTTTTTTATTGAGATGTAATTTCCCTTAATAGTTATATGACGAGGACAACCACAAACACTAGCACACCAGGAGAAATTATCGTATGAGTCCGAAAATGCCAATCATATATTTGTTTAATAGTATTTTGTGATTTTTCTACCTTTTTCTTATTTATCAGATTATATAATCATTTAACCCCTAATATTAAGTAACACATAATTAACATGAAATTCTAAAAAGACTTGGAAAAATTACTTGCAGACTATACAGCAACTCAAACAAATGAATAATATAGAGGGCAAAATTTCCAATGCACACTCTCAATTACTTTGCAAATGTGTTTGAAGTTACAGCATAATGTGTTTAAGGTTATGACTTAATCATGTTGTGTTGTAATTTTAATAATTTATTGACACATTACTCTTGGGGTGATTAGTGTCAATAACTTTAATCACAATGTATCGTAATAAACATCGCATCATAGTGAAAAGAGTGCGTATCACACAAACTAATTATAGATGGAGGAAAATGATTTTTTTTTTTTGGCTATACAATAGGATGTTAGAGAGTTAGTAAGTTAGATTATAATGAATTTGTTTGTATATTTTTAAACGAATAATACACAAAAGATGATTGGTCCAAATTTGTGAACCCTATATTTAAAAAGTATAACGAGTTAGTGGTGCTATATACTCCAATTATTATACTAATAATTAGTATACTAACACATGTTATAGCATTGCAACTTCAAAACTATAGATTTCATCCATTATATAAATTATAAAGACTCAAAACCAATAAAACTATGACACATCATCTGTTAGTACATTAATTGATATACTAATTAGTGCGTATAATTTTATTCATAATGACCAATGGTGCTATATACACAAATTACTATACTAATTAGTGTACAACACATGTTATAACATTACAATTTCAAAATTATGAACCCCATTTATTATACAAATTAAAAGGATTCAAAACCAATAAAATTATGTCACATCATCTTTTAATATACTAATTGATCCATAGGTCTTACTTTTCTCTACTAGTCAAAATGTATGTATTAATACTAAAAAAATGTGTGACCAAAATTAGACACGTGGATGGAGAACAGTTAGCAAACTGTACAACTCTTTAAAGTAGATACTATTTCTCCTATCTAGTCTAGTTCATTCACATTGTCTTAGGGTTCGTTTGGGATGTGAGTTGGTTTTTTAGTTTTTTAACTTTTTTAGTCTGGGGCTAAAAAACCTCATTTGGAATAGGTTTTTTGACTTTTCTGAGAAAAAAAAAAATTATAGATTAGATATGACATTTTATCCTATTTAATTAAAATAATTTATTTTATCCTATATCACTATTTTAGTCCAAATGGACAACGGGGCTTTAATCATAGAGTTGTAGAATTAGCAGTTTTTCTTAGGTGGAAAAACTTTTATGTTATGATATGTTTGGTTGGCAAAAATAAAAGAAAAATAATATGAATTCCAATATTATAAACCTTATTGTTAGTTAAAAAAGTTGCAATTCGAATTAACCTATCGCAATTTTATTCTCGGTAATAAAATTTTAAAAATAATGAAAGCTGATTTCAACTTAGTTCCAAATTAAGCAAAAAATTTAAATTCGTAATGTGAGGCCCACGTGCTCAAATTGTGATTGGGTTTTTCCTCAGATTTTTTTACATGTAAATCTTGTTTGGTGTAATTTATTGAGCTATTTATAATTTTTTTATAATAAAAAAAAAAAAAAAACAAGAAGCATGTGTTAGAGTTTGATGTAGGTTTTGCTGGTAACTTATGAGATAAAATACCTTAAATAAATTTAAAAAATAATTATCTAGAAACTAAAAAATAGTTTTTTTATTTTTTATTTTCTAGTTATTAACTTTTTAATTTAAACAAGGGGGATATACCAATAAATCCCAAATTAATAACTTATACACTGTTTAGTCCTAAAAGTTTTCTTATAGACTGAAAGGTCCCATTACAATGTTTCGAACATTAGATTTCAAACATCTAATGTTCATCAGATTTCAATAATGTTTGAAATTATAGGATAAATGTTTCAAACATTAGATTTCACACATCTAATGTTTATCAGATTTCAATAAATTTTGAAATTATAAAATGAAACATCAGATTCATTTACATCATGAACATCATGATGATGTATAAATGGGACTAAATGGAGCATAAGAAAACTTTTAAGACTAAATAGTTCAACTTTTCAGAAACTAGGATTTGTGGGTAAATTTTCCTTTAAACAACCACCACCCCACTACCCTAGTGGATAGACTGTGTCCTTGGAGAAAAAATAAATAAATAAAAAATTTGACTAATCACCACTTACTGGGTCCTGGGGTCTGTCCAGTGGGAGTCCCAAGCTTCGTTCTTGAAAAATCTAGAAATCTCCTAGATATTGATTTGTGATTATGTATCAATTTTAAGCAATAAAATATTTTCAATCAAACAATCAAGACAAATTGACACAACGATTTTAACGTGAAAAAATCACAATTGAAGCACCTCCAATTGTGATAAAAAAAATCACGGGCAACAGCCACAAAACAATCCACTAAGAAGATATAAAGGAATTACACAGATATACTCTCAATTACCTAGCGAATTCATGCCCGAATTGAACCAACCCCTATGTGCCTCTTCCAGCCCCGTCTTCACCTCGGAATTGTCTTGATGATAAGCCACTCCAGAATTCACTAAAGCTTCAGGCTCGAACTCTTCAGAATCCACCGAAGAACAACTCTCTCTTTTGTATAGAACGAACAAACAATCTTTTGATGTATCCTCCTTAAACCATGAGTTGAATACTCAAAAATATTAAAGAAAGCTAGCAAAATAGCCCCAGATATAAACCCTAGAACTCAAGAAGAAGATCTGGAGGCGTAATCCTATATTTGAACTGAAACACGTATTTATAGAAAACTGTCCCGCGATCTCCGCTCGAGCCCGGAAAGTTCCGCTCGAGCAAGAAAAAACATATCATAGTATTTTTGCCAGCGATCAAACTTTTGGAACCAAGGATTCTCCGCTCGAGCAAGGGAATGTCCACTCAAGCGGACAAGCAACTTCGAAGGCAATTTTCCAGTTTGCTTCGGAGGCGCTGCCCCTCGACCCCGCTTGGCGCTGCCTCGGACCCGCTAAGGGACGTTGCCCCCTAGACTTCCGCGAGCTGACCGGGTAGCTCGATTCCCGTTATAATTAGCGAAGTGGCAATCTTGAAAGAATTAACATTACAAACTTCTTTGCAAGGCACAATTTGGGTTGGATTCACATCTAAAAACTTATAGCCTCACTGAAACAAAAAGTGTGAAAATAAGTACAACTGAAAGAAGTTTTGTCAAACGGGATTGCTAAGAATAAAAACCTAACAATCTCTCCCTTTGGCAATGCCGTGACAAAACACACCTAACAAACAAAATCCTAATTACCCCAACCCATTACAGCCAACAAACACAAACTTCTTTCTCAAGGTTAAGATCTGGAAAACAACTATTAGTGCTACAATCTCCAAAACAACTATTAGTCTCACAAGAGTATATGAAAAAGCAATAAACATATGACTAGATTATCTTGAAGCATTAGATGAAAAACATGACTACATATAAGTTGGAGATTTTAAGAACATGTAGCGTGAATAGATGACAATCCCAACACAAATGCACCCGCCATGAAATCCCAAGACACATGAAAAACGATGATGTAAATACCTGAAGCATGCAAGAAGGAAATAATGAACAAACAGTGCATAGCAACATGCAAAACAGCTATAGCCAATCTCCCTTTCCAAACAAATCAAAGTGTTCATGCTAACAATCTCTTGTAAAGATAAACCAAGCTCCCCCTCATAAAAAACAATTAACAAGAAGGAAATGACAAAAAGTAATATGGTGGAGCAAGTAAGGAATTTCAGATTTATACCTTGAAACACACAAAATTATCCAGGAAGCACAATTACTTGAAAACACAATGCGCACAGCCTCTAGAAGATTCTTCATAAAAGAAAGTGATGCATTATGTGAAAAGCATAGATCCCATGAAAAAAGTGTGTGTGTGACTCTTGGGGTTCGACAAACACTAGATTCAAATCCTAGTAGTGATAAAAAAGCTGGACCTTTGACAAGAGAATCTAAGCACAACTAAGGAAAGTCAAACCATTAGGAATCAAGGGGTATTTGTTGAGTAATAGCGGAGGCTCCCCTCAATCAATGAATCCCTTTTTTTTTTTTTTTTTCTTTTGCACATTTTTTTTTCTTTCTTTTTCACACATTTTTTTCTTTTTCATACTCATTGGCGGCTGACACTCTCAAGAGTATGGAAACCGAACCAAAGAAGCATGGATATAATAAGGATGACTTGGTTGGTGACGCTGAGGTAGCCTTTTCCTTATGCCTGGACTACAAAGAACAGAGGGGAAAGCCGCGGAGATACAAAAAGATGGAAGGTGGTTAAGAGACTCAACATCACCCACGATATGCTAGTATAGGTCAATTCCTCTAGAAAAGCAAAAGATACAATACCAAAAGTCCATAGAAAAAAAATAATCACCAAGGCAGAAGACTCTGATATTTGTTAATCCAAGAGTGTGTACAGAATGAGATATACTAATCAAAGAACACACACTCCGAAAAGAGTAATGACCACAGAAAGTACACACATATTAACATGTAATGGATATTCTCATCAATTCCAATATGCGCCAAGGACCACTCAAAAATTTCAAGCTTGCAAAACCATACTAAGAAAATTTTTTTGGGATATTTTTTTCTTCTAAACAAAGCAAGACATAAAACGAACATGCACACATTTTTTTTTTTTTTCTAAACAAAGCAAGTCAGAGAACGAACACACACGCACTAAATGACTCAAAAAAAAAAAAAAAAAAAAACATACAGAAACCTAAAAACTAAAACTAATAAACAAATTAACACAAGTCAAGTTTTCTCACCCAAACCGTTTTAGTATGAACAAAGTTGTGAGAATGGCGGTTCTTGGGTGGTGTCTTGACATTGTGGTTCCCTTCCCTTTCAATGGAAACCTGTCTCGACATGGTTTCCAACTTCCTATTTCTAAGTCTAGGCAAATACAAACTCACTCCATGTTTGGTCTCAAGCAAATCAAAATAACGAGGTCTAATATGACCCTTAACCTCATTACCACCAATGGAGTGTCTCCTACCTCACGAGATGTTGGAATTTCTTCTATCTCTATGAGACATTCTCCCATGCAACTCATAACAATAAGGGCGAATATGACCATGCATATCACAATGATGACAAATAAAAACAGGGTGTACAGGGTGTACCTTCTTTTCTTTTACCTTACCAACTCTAGGAAGTTTAAGAAGTCCATCCTTATGTTGAATTTGTTGTTCTCCATTTCCTTGAGTTCTTGTATCATGAGATGTAGATGCACTCTGTTTTTGCTCTTTGTTATTACCAAAGCCAAACCACTCTTGTCACAAGACATTTGTTGAGACCTAATGATATCCTCTAAAGTCTTTGATCTTTTGTTCCAAAGACCAATGGTAGTCATAACACACTTGAGCTCTTCCTCTTTCTTGATCATTAGTTCTTCCAAGGCAACTTGAGACATCTCAAGGGATTCAATCTTTTCTTCATACATTGCATAGATTTGTTGTAGTTCATTCCTCTCTGTCTCACAAGTCAAGAGTTTTGCACAAAGAACTTGTCAATCATTAGCTATCTTGATGGCATCAATCCTAGCCTCGAAAATCTCCTCATTTAGTTTGACATTCTCACTTTCACATGCTTTGAGTTTCATAGTGAGTTTGTCATTCAATTTGGATAAGTTAAGAGATTTCTTATACAATTTTTCATAAGCTTGCTCAAGCTCTTCATCATCACTTCCCAAGGATTCATCATCAGTGGCATTCTCAACAGACCTCTTCGGATACTCTGTTTGTCCTTCAGTTTCGGAAGCCGCCATGAAAGCAAGGAATTGTTTATGACCCTCTTCGCCTTGATCTTCGTTGTCACTTTTATCTTCATCAGATTCTGATTCATCATCCCTAGTGATGGTGAGGGCTTTCTTCTTCTTCAGACGAGTGGGGCATTCTGAAGCAAAGTGGCCAAATCCTTGGCATTCATAGCATTGGACTCTTTTCAGAGTTCCCTTGTATCTTTCCTTTCTCCTTCTTGGCTATAGAATTAATTTTGAGTTTATCTTTGCCTTTAGATTTATGAGTATGAGTAGATTCCAAAAGATTAGGATTCTTTTTTAAAAAAGATTTTTTAAATTGTTTAACAAAAGCAGTCGTAATCTTGAAATCTATCTCATAATCCTCATCAAAATCCTCTCCAACTCTATGAGCATTACTAAAAGAAATAGCATCTTTTTGTTTCTTTTTGAAATTCCTATGTGCCTCACAAGTTTGGAGATTTCCAACCAAGCGATCTAGCTTGAGGTTGTCAACATCTTGAGCCTCCTCAATAGCCGTAACTTTTGGTTGGAACCGATCGGACAAGGATCTCAAAATTTTTTCCACAACTTTGGATTATGGTATTTTTTTCACCTAAATTGAAGCTAGAATTTACAATGTCACTCAACTTTGCATAAAATTCATCAAAGGTCTCACTATCTTTCATTGAAAGGTTTTTGAAATTAGAAGTGAGCCTTTGAAGTTTTGAGCGTTTAGCAGAAGGAGTGCCCTCATGAATAGTTTGTAAGATATCCCAAGCCTCTTTTACGACTTCACAATTGCAAATTCGACTAAACTCTTCAGGTGTGACAGCGCAAAAGAGAGAATTGATAGCTTTACTATTCCAGTTACTATTTTGGTAATCAATTGTGTCCCACTTATCAATTGGTTTGGGGAAAGTTACTCCATCAATGGTAATCGTCGGTTCAGTCCACCCATACATGACAGATTGCCAAACTTTTTCATCAATAGATTTTAAAAACGATCTCATCCAAGCTTTCCAAAACGAATAATTGTATCCGTCAAGTAGGGGTGGTCGAACCATAAAATTTTCCTCACGAATTGAATCCATTATCACAAATCAAACAAGATCTCGTTCTAAAAGATTTTTTAAAAAAAAAATAAAAATAGAATGACCCGTTTTTATACCAATTGAAAAATCTAGAAATCCCCTAGATGTTAATTTGTGATTATGTATCAATTTTAAGCAATAAAACAATCCCAATCAAACAATCAAGACAAATCGACACAATGACTTTAACGTGAAAAAACCACAATTGAAGCACCTCCAATTGTGATAAAAAAATCACGGGCAATAGCCACAAAACAATCTACTAAGAAGATATAAAGGAATTACACAGATATACTCTCAATTACCTAGCGAATCCACGCCCAAATTGAACCAACCCCTATGTGCCTCTTCCAACCCAGTCTTCACCTCGGAATTGTCTTGATGATGAGCTACTTCAGAATCCACTAAAGTTTCAGGCTCGAATTCTTCAGAATTCACCGAAGAACAACTCTCTCTTTTGTATAGAACAAACAAACAATCCTTCCTTTTATGTATCCTCCTTAAACCATGAGTTGAATACTCAAAAACATCAAAGAAAACTAGCAAAATAGTTCTAGATATAAACCCTAGAACCTAAGAAGAAGATCTGGAGGCGTAATCCTAGATTTGGACTGAAACACGTATTTATAGAAAACTGTCCCGCAATCTCCGCTCGAGCGCCGGAATGGCCGCTCGAGCGGGCTGACGCTCGAGCGTGGAAAGTTTCGCTCGAGCGGGAAAAAACATATCGCAGTATTTTTGCCGGCGATCAAACTTTTGGAACTAAGGATTCTCCGCTTGAGCGAGGGAATATTCGCTCGAGCGGACAAGCAACTTCGAAGGCAATTTTCCATTTTGCTTTGGGATCCGCCCTCGACCACGCCTTTGCCCAGACCAAGGGCGCCTCTGGACCCCCACGGTGCCGGATAGCTCGATCCCCGTTATAATCAGCGAAGTGGCAATCTTAAAAGAATTAACATCACAAACTTCTTTGCAAGGCACAATTTGAGTTGGATTCGCATCTAAAACTTATAGCCTCACTGAAATAATAAGTGTGAAAATAAGTACAACTGAAAGGAGTTTTGTCAAACGAAATTACCAAAAATAAAAACCTAACAGTTCTTCTATGAGTGTGGATAGACTTTCCAGACAAAGAAAGAAGTCAGTTGAGCAAAGGCAACCCAAACACCCAACCAAATATATATATATAATCTTAGTCTGTTTATTCATATAATTGTTTTAGTCAATACCTGCTAAATTCACATGATGATGAGGGCATTCAATCCAACACATCAATAATTATATATATAGTAATCATCATAAATTTGAATAATTTAACTTACAAATTTTGAACACCCCAACTCAGCTCCAAACTTTGCACACCCACCTTATAATAGAAAAAGGTCCATGATTAGTTAAAGTAATTATCAATATTCAATTAATTTGATTTTTTTATATAAATAATCTTCTCAGCAAACTTTATAATATAAACGGTTCAAATTGTTGAAGAGGGAGTGAGGTGGAGCCACCTAAGGGGCACAACCCGAACTCTTTCTTCCTTGTAATCCATTCACATTATTTTTAATTTTGAATGTAGTACTCTCATACCAAAAAAAAAAAAAAATGTCCATAAAATAAAGTGTGTGGTATATATTTAAAGTTGATGCGATACTTTAAATATATACCATACACTTTATTTTCTAAATACTAACATAATAGTTGACTAAAAAAACTATCTTTACATAAAAGTAAAATAAAATAATATCCAAACTCTTTCAATAAATGTAACTTATGCTAAATTAGAATACAAAATTTTAAAAAAATAAATAAATGACAAATAAAAAATTGATTTCCAGCTCTATCAAGACTATGAGGATGTTATAACACATGTGAAATATATAATTTTATATATAAATAATTATTACATAATATACATATAAATATTTAATTTAAAAACAACAATTTTTAAAATCTATTGGAGAAAAATATGTAGAAATTTAAGTTTTTTTTTATTTAAAAATCATTAATTCCTAGTTAATTTATTTAATACTTTTTTACATGTGTCTAAAAGATAGACACATCTTTCCCAAATGTCTAAAATGTGTTCAAATCTATTAAAAAAACCAAAATGAAATAAATAATAAATAAAATAGTTAGACATATTGCGGTCAGTTTCTCTTGTTTAAAAAACAAAGCCCAATTAGTATACATTAATATGGATTTGGGAGAGGAAAGATTGAGTACATAACTAACCTTTGGCATATTAAAAAAAAAAAATTAAAATTTAAAAAATTGTGCATTTGTCAAATCTTATTTCTACCATTGAATCAAATGAATTAAACAACAATATCGGTTGTGGTACTAATGTTCATTTTTCAGACTGCACATATATACTAATACAACCTATTTTAAATATATAGAAGTAACATTTGACTGTAATTTAACCTTTCCAATACTGATACTAATGCCCAACATTAACATTCTTCAGAAGTCTCTTCTTTTGTCTTGAGAATGCAATGGAGAGCCAAGCTTTCTTCATCTTCTTCTTCTCCTTTGCGTCACTACTTTCCACAACCTTCTTGAAATTCTCCATTGCAGGTGATACCTTAGCTTCAAACCAATCTCTTCGGGACGGCGACACTTTAGTTTCCACCAGCCAAAGTTGTGAGCTCGGCTTCTTCTCTCCCGGCAGCTCCAAATTCCGGTACTTGGGAATATGGTACAAAGCCACCCCAGATACAGTTGTGTGGGTTGCCAATCGAAACAATCCAATAACAGGTTTACAAGGAGTCTTGACTATCAGTGGTAATAGATCACTGGTTCTTCTCAATGGAACACAGAGCATTGTCTGGTCATCTAACCTGTCAAGAGTCGAAGAAGGTCCTGTGGCACGGCTCTTAGATTCTGGAAATCTTGTTCTGTTTGGCAAGACAGAAACAAATTCTGATAGTTTCCTATGGCAGAGCTTTGATTTCCCGTGCAATATGCGGATACCTGACTTGAAGATGGGAGAGAACAACAGAACAAGTCTAGATCAGTACTTGACATCATGGAAAAGTGCTGACGATCCGTCTCCGGGAGAGTTTACTTACAGAGTTGATAATCATGGGTTGCCTCAACTAGTACTTAGAATGGGATCAACAAAAAAGTACCGGTCCGGGGTAAAACTCACATTCATTGATCTTCCCTTGTACAACAATCCGGCATTTAAAACAATGTTGGAGTTCAACAACAATAGATTGATATATATCTATGAACCATACAACAGCTCTGTCTTTACAAGATTAACACTAAACGAGTCGGGGTTGCTTCAACGCTATATACTGAACAAAAAGAACACTTGGGATCTTATGTTCACGGTTCCACGTGACCTGTGTGACAGTTATGGATATTGTGGTCCTAATGGCATTTGCAGAATCTACAAATCACCATTGTGCGAGTGTTTGAAGGGGTTCATTCCAAAATCCCAACAAGAATGGGATGTTCTTGATTGGTCCAGTGGATGCATAAGAAGCGTGCCATTAGATTGCCAGAATGGAGAAGGGTATGTGAAGGTTGTACAGGTCAAGTTGCCTGACCTGTTGGAGTTTCGGTTAAACATAGGTATGAGCATCAAGGAATGTGAGGAGGAGTGTTTGAAGAACTGTTCTTGTATAGCTTATGCTAATTCAAACATTAGCGGAGGTGGCAGTGGTTGTTTGATGTGGTTTGGGGATCTGATTGATACCCGGGAGAGCCTCCAAGACAATAGTGACCAAGATATCTACATACGCTTGCCAGCTTCAGCAATAGGTTAGTGCATGGCTATGATCTACCAGGTTTCTCTTAACCTTCTAAACTCCTCAATACTTCAGCCCTTTGTTACTTGGTGCACGAATCGTTTTGGTATTCTCTGTTTCAGAATTTACCTAGTACTTCAGTTCTTGATATTCTCTGTTTCAGATTCAATTCATGATTCGAATAATAAGAAAAGACTTGTGAAGATCTTACTGCTATCAGCAACTTTAGGAATACTTACCTTGGGCACAGTATGTGGGTGCATAATAATGAAGATAAAAGCAAAGAGAAGAGGTAAGCGTTCTTATCCACTAAATATTCTTCTAATAATCGTTTCTGAGTTAAATCATAGATCCCAAGCATTAAACTATTACATAAAAATCATGTATAAAGAATTTCCCAAAAAAAAAAGGTTAACCCGACTAGCCCTGTTAACAGCTCTAAATGGGAAGAAAGAAAGCTTGGAATTACCTTTATTTGATTTCACAACTATTGCTGCTGCTACAAGCAACTTCTCTGACGCAAATACGATTGGAGAAGGTGGCTTTGGTCCTGTTTATAAGGTAAGATACGATATGTTCAGTCGTGTAGTTAAGAATAGATCATATTGTATTGTTGTGCACCTTATATATCACACCTACAGGGCAAATTGTCTACGGAACAGGAAATAGCAGTGAAAAGGCTGTCAAAAGGTTCGGGACAAGGTCTAGAAGAGTTCAAGAATGAAGTTACCTCAATTGCCAAACTTCAACATAGGAACCTTGTCAGGCTTCTTGGATGCTGCATTCAAGGAGAAGAAAGGATGTTAATCTATGAGTACATGTGCAACAAAAGTTTAAATTATTTTATTTATGGTTTGTGCCTCTAAACCCTTCATATTTTGGATTTGTTCGGTCACCTGCATATCGCTTTCCTACATGGTCACTAATGCATCTTAAAATTTACGAAGGGTCAAAATGATGTGCAGATCAGAATAGAAGTGCATTACTGGCTTGGCAAAAGAGGTTTGACATTGTTATGGGGATTGCACGGGGACTTCTGTATCTCCACCAAGATTCTAGATTAAGAATAATTCACAGGGATCTCAAAGCAAGCAATATTCTGCTAGACAATGATCTGATTCCAAAAATTTCAGATTTTGGCTTGGCAAGAATTTTTGAAGGAGAACAAATTTGTGCAAAAACAAAAAGAGTCATTGGAACATAGTAAGTTGTATTTACTTAAAATTAAATCAAAATTTTCTATCATTCAGAAAACTTTGTAGTTGCAAATTCTTGCAGTGGCTATATGTCTCCAGAGTACGCAATTGACGGGAAATTCTCAGTGAAATCTGATGTATTCAGTTTGGGTGTGCTTTTGCTAGAAATAGTGAGTGGCAAAAGGAACAGAGGTTTTCATCATCCTGATCACCACCACAATCTTCTAGGGCATGTAAGTACTAGAAACAATAAAATAGTTATCTCTCTCTATAGATATATCTGTGTATATCAATCTATCTATCCCTGTGGCTATCTAACTTGATGCATATCTACTGTTTCTTGAGGATGACAAATATATGTTCTGTGAAGAAAATAAATAAACTAAGTGCATGGTTTGCAATTACTTTAGGCATGGTTGCTGTGGAATGAAGACAGGGCTTTGGAACTAATGGAAGCATGTTTGAAGGATTCATGTGTTGAATCTCAAGTACAGAGATGTATTCGAGTGGGCCTATTATGTGTTCAGAAACTCCCACAAGACAGGCCGGCAATGTCATCTGTAGTGTTCATGTTCGGAAATGAGGAAGCAATATTGCCTCAGCCTAAACAACCCGGTTTCTTCATTGAAAGAAGTTCCATTGATACAGACAATGCAACAAGAAGTGAAGAATTTTATACGAATGGTGAAGTAACCATAACAATATTGGATGCTAGATAGAGTGTTCATCGCAGTTGTTAATATGATTTTAGAAATAGAAGTTATTTCAACTTCAGAATTTTTGTGGATTTCATTTTATGTCTTAAAACCACGGAGCTAAAAAATTTTCTATTTATTTATAATTTGGTTTCAAATATCAAAGCACTCTCCTCTATAATAAGATACAGTAAGTCCCATGGACGTTCTGCAAGTAAATTAAACACCAAAACATGATATGAGAAGCATCTAGATTTTCTGATGAGCCTAATTTATAACGTGACTGCGTCAATAACTAAAATGTAGGACAAAGACTGATCAAGTATTGGCTCAGCACAAGCATTTCCAGTACCCAACTTTACATAAAGACTGTTCCATGGAAAAAAGTTTGTCATTGTGATTGGTTTTTGGCATGGTTTCAGTTCTTAAGTCCTGTAAAGTGGGCCAAAATCAAATCTAGACAAGCTTGTCAAGCTAGCTCTTCTAGAAAATTCAAGGATAGTGTTCTACTAGTTCAAAAATGAAATTTTTAGGGAAGAAGATCCCCCAAGTATCATCAGAAAAATAAAAGAAAAGATTCCACTTCAACCAACCTCAAACAATCTTCATAGAAATTAACCAAGTTGTTACTAAAACAACATAATTCATAGCTCAAATCACCTGAACAAAGGCTTGATTCCAATTGTTTGGGGGTTTAGAACTACATAAAACTAAAATAACAAAAAAAAAAAAATTGGGAGAACAAAGAGTTTCTTATAACTATATACCAAAACCAAGTAATATTTCAGTTTGAAATTAGTGGTATACCAATGTCACTTCCATCATATATGAATACGTGGTTATGCTTCTGTAGTTAAAAACATCTTGACAAGTCACACTAATTTCCATTGCATACAAATATAAATACATATTCACAGTGATTTCTTGAACATCAATTTTATACCATGATATTTTTACAAACATCAATTGTGCAAAAGACAACTAAATATTTGATGACAATGCAGAGCTACAGCAATGAGGCTAATTAGCAATATCAACCGCAGGTTTTCAGAAATTAAAATGGTCAAGAGAGAGAGTAGACAACATATGTATGCATATGTAAAAAACACACACATACACAAATGTCAACACACACATAAGCACATTATGAGAAATTATATTTGAGAGTTCAAGAAAAGGATGGCAAACCGTAATTGCAGAATCAAAGCGTCCACTTCTGCAATTTGCAGTCTGTTCGGTCAATCTACATTTTTCCTTTCAGTTTGGTTGCCGAGAAACTAGCAATAAAGGGAGGGTGGAAACCTTTCATCGGCAGGCCCAATGAATCCAACAAATGGTGTTGTGTCAACTGTGTTGCCAATGCAAGAACAGCATCCTGTTTTGGGTTGGGCATTGCTATTTTAAGGAGAAAATTGTTTTCGTTTTTTTTTTTTTTTTTTTGCAACCAAACCAAATCAAGCCTTAAGTCCCATCAAATGGAATCGGTTACATGAATTCTTCTTCTCCACTCGACTATATCAAAGGCCATTTGGTTATTCAAATTAAAGAGATTCATATCTCTATTTACTACACTAACCCATGTCAATCTAGGTTTGCCCCTTCCCCTAACACTTTCCTCTACAGTCGTTGCATCGCATCTCTTTACTACTGCTTTTGTTGGTCTCCGTTGTATGACCAAACTATCTCAATCTATTTTCTCTCAGCTTATCTTCTATCAGTATTACTCCTACCCGTTCACGAATATACTCATTCCTAATTCTGTCTTTTCTAGTCTTGCCATACATCCACCTTAGCATCCCCATTTCAGTAACACTCATCTTATCTAAATATTGTTTCTTAGTTGCCCAACTTTTTTTTTTTTTTTTTTTTTTTTTTTTGTAATTTCAAAAATAAAAATAATGAAATTTCATTATGAGGTCAAGCCAGTAGATTCTGTGATGCAATCACTTTTAACCATGATTGGTATTGAGGGAAGCTGCATTTGAAGGAGAAACATACCCTTAATTTATGAACATTACTATACACTCAGTAGAAGATGTTATCAATTTTTCAAAGTGCTAGGGGCTCTGCAAGTGGCCAAGCTGTAGATGCTGCCTCTTGATTTTACAGCTGCTTTGTTGGAAAGTTTGCAAGCCTGGTTTACTTTAATTTATACCCTTCACAGTTAAACCGAAGGTACAGCTTAGGAACAGAACTTTATCTCTGCTTCTGATTCTAGATTTTCCCCTACGAAGTCTTCTCCGAACTGCAGCTGAGTGCACTTTATATGGGTGGTGTCATGGTATGGTGGCGTGTGTAGCGGCAAAAATTGACATGTGGGGCAGAAAATTCAGTGCAGTCATGTGTTCTAATGGTATGCGGTCATGTGGTTACTTTGTGACGTAACTAGAAAACAATTTGCAGTCTATTTATTTCACTAAAACACAAATTTTAGATACAATAGATAATAACTTCAGGGATGAAGAGACACAAGAGGGGACAAACTGAAGAAGTCCACTAGGGGCCTTGAATTCACAAGGAGAATAGAGGGGAGAAAGAAAAAGGGGAAACCCTACGGTCCACCAAGGGGCTTGAATCCACAAGCACAAGGGGAAAGAAGGGGGAAGGATACTTGGAGAATAAACCCAAGGGTTACTCACATATTGACCGTGTCTCAACTGACCTAATTGAGCCATATTTATAAAGTCTTCAAAACCTTAAAATGCAAAATTACCAAAATAATCCTCATACAAAAAATACAATAACAAATAAGGCCATTATAATTTTCCCAATAGACCACATCACATCACTGCCTCTACTTTTCCTTAATAACGGTCACATGCCTCGCTATTATTAGATGGGCACAAGGCCAAGTGGTGTTCCCAGTGCACCAAATAACTGCTCGTGTAGCGGGGGATTGCAATAGAGAGTCTTGATATATTCTGTATATGTGGCAGCCAAAAGCTCTGGCACTTGACAGTGAAGGTAGTGCCTGAAAGGTGCATGAACCTATTTTGGGATAGAATTGATGATGAATTGCATGATTCATGATTCGATCACATTTTATGATTCATGCAATTCTTAAAACTATCGGGTTTGATAGATTCCGACCCCTTCTTACCTCTTTTGACAAAAATGAAACTTAAAAGATTAAAATGACATAAAATGCATACTAAAAGAACCATACATATATTTTGTCCGAAAATACAATCAAATTTTATAAGCATCATCATTTGTATGCCTGTAAAATCACTAATGTATGTGTTTGGCAGTCAAAGAGAGCATCAATTAGTTATAATGTAAAACCACTAATCTATGTGTTTGGTATGAATTCTTACCCAACTCAGAGGAAGCCATCCTTATGTAAATGTCTTGCCCATTTTCACTTAACTCTCTCATGTCAATCAATTCATCAAACCACAGCAAGCAGCCACTTCCACCTCCTCTTATGTCTAAATTTGTGTAAGCCGTACAAGAGCAGTTTTTCAAGCATACCATCTCGCATTCCCTTAAGGTCATGCTCTTGTTGAACCAGGAATATCTTGTGTCTGGTGAAATTTTCAAAACCTAGGGTTAAAAAAAGAGTAATTCTAGGGATGATCCAGTGTTATTGCTACTCTGAAGATTGTCCAACGATGCCGCTAGCAGCATCGAGATAAACATTGCTAATGGTATCGAGATATGAGATCTGCTACCAACAACAGCGCCTTTTACACCTTTGAGACTAACAACATTTTCTTCGTCTTGTTGCTCTTCCATCTCACTTGTCGGTCCAAATATATGTATAATGTTTTCTATTTTTCTGATATGTTTTTTTAAAAATTATGTCAATTTTTAAAAACTTTTCTTTCCATCTTAGGAATTATATCTGAACTTGATTATTCCATGTAAATTCCCAAAATTTTGGGAATGCATGTGCCGCTCCTGCTCTCATTGTTAATTATATAATGAATAAATCATAGTTGATTCATTAGGCCTTTGAAATGAACATGAAAATTTCAGCCTCATTGTCGAGGCTATAAAACATATTTGGTCTGGCTAAAAGTGATCTAGGCGATGAATTATATGCAAAACATCGCCTGTCAGGATCAATAAATCTATTTGATGAATGTTCTGCTGTGCAAAATATGTTATTATAAAGAAAAATCATGGTGATCCTAGGTGGGTTTGTGTAGTGGACAAATATGGAAGAACAATTGTGGAACTATATCAATTATTTTTCTACATGTTTTAATTCAGATGTTAGCTTGTTTTGAGGGAAACTTACAAGCAGGAAGGGGCAAGTGAAGGTCATATTAACCCTTTCAAAAATTGTCTCCTAAAAATTTAAGCTGTTAGGGAATGCGTATGCTATGGACTTTATTTATTATGAGCTCGACCCTCAAAATCTAATGGCTAACACCAATAATCCAAGGATGAGAACATTTTCTCATCTTGTTTTCCTGTTAATTTCTTCATGTTTGCTGTTTGTTGATGAATCAACAGATACAATCTTACATGGACAGTCAATCACAGCCTCCAATACCATCGTATCTGCTGGCAACGGCTTCGAGTTGGGATTCTTCAATCCTGGGAACGGGAGCTCGACAATGAATTACTACCTGGGTATATGGTACAAAAGTATTTCGGAACAAACTGTTGTTTGGGTAGCCAACCGAGACTACCCATTCACAGATTCCTCCGTGGCTCTTCTCATCAGCGCTGATGGAAACCTCGTAATAGTGAAGGGAAAAATTTCATACACGTTGACTAACATATCATCAAATGGTAACACTAGTGCTACCTTTTGGATTCCGGAAATCTTGTTTTGAGAGACGAGACATCTGGTGACTTACTATGGGAGAGTTTTGACTACCCTTCACATTCTCTCTTGCCTGGAATGAAGCTTGGTCGTTTTAATAATTGGTTCTATTGGATATCCTGGTCTTTGATATCCTGGAAAAGCAGGGAAGACCCTAGCCCTGGAGTTTTCTCTCTGGAAAGTGATCCTCTAGGCATGCACCAGTTCTTCATCAGAAAGGGATATCAAAAGTATTGGACTAGTGGGGTATGGAATGGAAAAAATTTCCCAATGATCCCTGATATGACAGCTCACAATATAAACATCACCTTTAGTTTCAACCCGTTGGGGGGCTATTTCACTTACTCTGTTACTGACGCTTCTGCAACTATTATAATTGTGTTGGATGTATCAGGGAAACTTCAGCTGCTGTTGTGGTCTGAAACTAATCATCAATGGGATTTGTTGTGGTCTCAACCAAGCCAGCAGTGCGAGGTTGATGCCTACTGTGGGGCTTTTAGCAGTTGCAGTCAAAAGGCCCTTCGATTTTGCCAATATTTGCCTGGTTTTGAACCCCTTTCTATAGAAAATTGGAATGCAGGGGACATGTCAGGAGGGTGTGCGAGGAAAGCCCCATTGCAGTGCAGCAATAGAAGTCAAGCCAATGGGAAGAAAGGCCAGTTTCTTTGGATATCTAAAGTAAGACTCCCTGTTAATCCAGTAATTTTGCAACATAGAGGTGCTTCAGACTGCAAGTCAGCTTGCTTGGGTAACTGCTCTTGCTCTGCTTATGCTTATGGCAGTGATGGGTGTTCAATATGGAGTGAAGATCTCTTTAATGTGGAACAGCTGACAAATGATGACCCCCATGGGAGAGATTTCTATCTAAAACTTGCTGATTCTGAGTTTCTTAGAGGTAAGAATAATGGAATTGCCTCAATTGTTTTGGTGGCATGGTGACAGAAATTAATTACTTTGTTTTGGATAAAAATGAATTCAGTCCACCTAACTCATTTTTCAGATTCAAGAAGCAAGTGGTGGAAATGGCTAATTCTGGCACTAGCAGTTTCTATGACTATGTGGAGGAGAACGTTACAGAAAAGAGGTATGCATTTCACTCTTGGAAAACAATACTAAACCAATCCACGGGAGTTTTTATTTTTATTTTTATTTTTTATATAGTAAAACTTAGTCCTTGTGCTTCTATGTAAGTTCAAATGCCCAAATATAATTCCAAAAATAAATAAATAAATAATAGTAAGCCCCTATTTTTTTTTTGTCAAGCGGGGGAGGATTTGATGCTATTCGATATTGGTACAAGCATTGGAACTAGAAAGAGTCTTATTGGTGGAAAGAAGGAAGTTGATTTACCATTGTTCAGTTTCGCTAGTGTTTCTCTTGCTACTGATAACTTTTCTGATACAAATAAGCTTGGAGAGGGTGGTTTTGGACCTGTTTACAAGGTAACATTCAATATCACTGACCACGATTCTTTAGGGATGTTGAACACTAAACAGAAATCATTTTGATCCTACCAAGTAGTTCAGTCCCAATCGTTGCATAGAGCGTTGTTTTATTTTTTGAGAGTCCATGTTTACTTAATAATATGTTATTTTCAATAGTGTTTGATGTTAGTTTTCCATAGATTATAAACAAGCTAAGAAGGTTCTATATCAGGGAAAGTTGCTAAAAGAATATGAGGTGGCTGTGAAAAGGCTTTCAAGAAAATCTGGACAAGGATTAGAGGAATTACAGAATGAGGCTATGCTCATAGTAAAACTTCAACACAAGAATCTTGTGAGACTACTGGGCTGCTGCATTGAAAGAGATGAAAAGATTTTAATCTATGAGTATATGCCCAACAAAAGCTTGGATTTCTTGCTTTTTGGTTTGTGCCTTTGCATTCTTGAATATATTTGATCGTTTCTGTTTGTATGTTTATCCATATATATGTACTACCATTTAAATTTATTAATTTGATGTGAAATCGCGACAGATCCAATCAAACACGGGACACTAAATTGGGAGTTATGAGTTAACATCATTGAAGGAATTGCTCAAGAGCTTCTCTATCTTCATCAGTATTCAAGGTTACAAATCATCCATAGAGATTTGAAAGCTAGCAACATTTTGTTGGACAAAGATATGAACCCAAAAATTTCTGATTTTGGGATGGCAAGAATTTTCGGTGGAAATGGATCACAAGCAACAGATCAAATTGTTGGCACTTAGTGAGTAAAACACAGTTTATGCACCTTTGCACCAAAACATTTTATTTTTTCATACATTGATATCTTTAAGGCTACTAAACAATTCAATTTAATACTTGAATCCAGCGGCTATATGTCACCTGAGTATGCTTTGGATGGCCTATTCTCTATCAAATTCGATGTCTTCAGCTTTGGAGTCTTGTTGTTAGAGATTTTGAGTGGCAAAAAGAATACAGGCTTTTATCTAACTAACTCTATTAATCTTCTTGGATATGTGAGTACCAGAATGCTATTACATTTATCATGCCCTTCTTTTACCTTTCCACTTTTTTTTGACTTTGAAGGATTCACATTGAGATATACTTTACTGTCTTATGTTCTTGAGGCATGGGACTTGTGGAAGAGTGGCATGGGACAGAACCTGAAGGACCCAATATTGGGAGACATACCTTCTACACATATGCTGTTGAGGTACATAAACATTGGACTTCTTTGTGTTCAAGAAAGTGCAGCTGATAGGCCTACCATGTCCAGTGTTGTGTCAATGCTTAGCAATGAACTTGTGCTTCTACCCTCTCCAAAACAACCTGCATTTTCAACTATTACAAATGTGCCAGATCGGAATTTATGCAAAAGCCCAGAAAGATGTTCACTGAACAATGTGACGGTTTCAATTCTGGAACCCCGGTAACAGTTCAGTCTTCCATGTCAATTCATTGTATTGTCCTTACTTGTTCTTTCTTACTGAACTTACATTTTGTGGTTGCTTTTTTTTTTTTTTTCATAAGAGAAGTTTGCTGAAATGAACTAAAAAATTGTTAATTTGGGAATGGAGAGTGACACTGAGTGCTGTCTCTATCTATTCTGTGTACACTTTGTATCCCTTATTCTGGAAGAGGGGAGGTTCAACTCTTTTAAAAATGTCAAATAGGTTTAGTGAGTTGGTTTGTTGATACAATACAAAAAATTGTCAACCAATTTCAGGATCCATTCCAAAAATCAAAAATCAATTCTCACGCTCCAAAACAATTTGATTGCATTGTCTCACAATGAATTTTCACCGTGTGATTTTTCACTATGATAGACTGATAGTAAGTGAAATTTCACTTAAAATTGATCATTTTTTTGGAACTCTCAATTTGAACCTTTTAGTGATAAATTTGGAATTATAGGCCTAATTTTTATAATTAGTCACCAGTTTTAGAATTTTTAGTGCTGAAATAGATATTCTATTGACTTCAAATAGAGTCCATAAAGTTTCACTGCGCAAAATCAACAAAACTTAGCAATTCTGAATTCAAACAAATTATTATATATTAATATAGCATATATGTCTCAATATTGGGCCTAATTTAACCCTTCCAAATTTAACTCTGAATAAAAAAAGTTAAAGCTCATCCACTTAACCTGATATAAATGGGATTTTTGTGTGAACTACTAAATAAATTTTATTCCTATTACCACAAGTGTTTGAATTTGAACATTTGACCACATATTAGAATTTCAGTCTTTATATTTATACACTTGTAAAAGTGAAATATTTAAATATTTTCTAATTTATTGTATAACTAAATAGTAAAAAAATAAAATAAAATAAAATTTTTATCAATGAGTTGGTTGAGACGGACACTCTCATTCCAAAATCTGTTTGAAAAATAAACAAGTTCAAAAACTCTAATTAACATTATAAATCAATTTTCTTCTTCCGTAAGTTTTAAAAATTTGAATTGAACTGAACACATGAACTTACAAACAGTGGCGGAGCCATGAAATTAAGTTAGCACTTATTAATTATAATTTTTTATTTAAAAAAAAAAATGAGTAACATTAAGATAATAATAATTTTATGAGATAAATTTAAACATAAAAAATTACATATTCATTATTAATAAGAACAAATAAAAATTCTATAATAGTGTGGAATAACTCGGTATGGGATGATGATGTAAGTTTGCAATTTTAGCACAAAAAATTATGGATCAAAATTCCTAATTTAAAAAAATAAAAACACATCATTTATAGCACAAATTATTATAAAATCTATTTAATTTTTATTTGACAGAAAATTTTAAAGAGATGACATTACTTATAAATGATGTGTTTTGAATGAAAATTATTAAACAGTCTTAGAGTATCATATGGCATTGCCTATGTGATGCTCAAAGCATAGAAAATTACAAATCACACTGGTATGTCAACTATTTGAAAATAATGAGTTCATTGTATCCAATCTATAATATTTTTTGCTATACTATCGATTTAAACTATTACATAGTGTTTCCAAAGTATCAAATAACTATTTGTTATGAATAATATAATAAACCCTTAGTCAAAGAACATGTTAAGAAAAAAAGAGAATACATTTTATACATGACAATAACCAAAAAAAAAAAAATTCAAAACTGAGGAGGGCACGTAACCCCCCTGGCCCTGCTGTGCCTCTGCCCCTACTTACAAAGAAATCATTTGACAAATGATAATTTTATCCAAAAAAAATAATAATAAAAAAAAATTAATTGATACAAAAAAGTGAAAAATTTCTTTCCATTATTCATTATAATTTTTGCATGTTTGTTTATAAAAAAAGAAAAAAAAATTAACAAACATATTTCACCTCATCTTTTAATAAAAAAAAAAAGTTTAAAAAATACTAAAAAACTCAATATTTACATTAATAAAAAAAAACGTTTTAAATATATTTATCAAATGTAAATTGGGCTCCCAAATTCAATCATACTGCGTTGCCCGCAACACATAGTAATAGCTATCAAAAGTCCAGCGAGACGGCGAATGCGAGTGAGAGAAGCTTCTATTCAATAAAGGTCTGACATAATGTTATATTTTCTGAGTTATAATTAAAAAAAATATTATAACCAAACAACATGAAGTATAATAAAAGATCTCTCATAAATAAAATAAGGTCATAAATAAAAAATAAAATAACATAATTTAAGGGTGCATATGGTTGGAGGTGTGTATACTAGAATTTCCTCTATCTATATATTTATATGGGTTTAGGGTTTAGGGAGAAAATGAACTAAAATTTGTTTGGTTTGGAATTTTTTTATTATTTATTTTTAATCAAAATAGAAAATATGTGTAAAATAATTTCAAAACATTCATTGAATACAATTTTTTTTTTTTTGTACATTTTCATATTTTGCTGTATTTCAATGAATTTTTTTAAAGATTTTTGTATAAATGCTAAAAAATCCCCCATCTATATATTTATATGGATTTAGGGTTTAGAGTTTAAGGAGAAAATGAATTAAAATCTGTTAGGTTTGGAGTTTATTTTTTTTTTGAATTCTTTTTTATTTATTTTTAATCAAAATAGAAAATTTGTATAAAAATATTTTTAAAAATTCATTGAATATGACAATTTTTTTTTTGGGTAATTTTCATATTTTGTTGTATTTTAATGAATTTTTTTAAAATATTTTTGCATAAATATATATATATATATAACTGTATCTAAATTAAGTGGATTTCAAAAATAAAAAAATTGATTGAAATGTTCAAAAAATTACTAAAAAAAAAATATGGATTGAAAATTCGGTTTTAGAAAATTCCAAACTGCATAGATTGTGTTTGGCCAATAGATAAAAGAAAAATTCTAGTATCTAATGAAAATTCCCTCAAATGCAACCAAGAATTTTTAATTATTTTATAATGCTTTTATTTCAGTTGGAATTTGGATGTATAATCTGTGATCATACTTTGTTTGGTTGATTAGAATATTGATGATGCTAAAAGAAAAAAAAATACAAAAACTCATAATCTGAATTCATAGCTTTGGACAAAGTTAGGGAAGAGGCAGAATGGCTTCGCCACTTCCTTGAAAATATTCCAATGTGGCCAAAACCGGTGCTTGCTATATGCATACATTGTGATAGTCAATCAGCAATAGGTAGAGCACAGAGTCATATGTATAACTGTAAGTCACGACACATTCGTCGTCGACATAACACCGTGAAACAACTACTCTCTAATGAAATTATTTCCATTGAATATGTGAAGTCTAAAGAGAACATAGCGGATCCACTAACCAAAAAGTTAGCAAGAGAGTTAGTTAAGAATTCATCGAGGGGATGGGACTTAAGCCTATTAAATAAGAGTTACCACAACGACAATCCAACTTGGTTGACTGGAGATCCCAAGATCTAGGTTCAAAGGGACAACCGACTTGTGTATGACTCATAAG